>JAQIHN010000048.1:134240-527609 GCA_027917425.1 Gastrophryne carolinensis | reverse complement strand
ACCCTAACCCTAACCCTTAACCCTAACCCTAACCCTAAACCCTAACCCTAACCCCCTAACCCTAACCCTACCCTAACCCCCTAACCCTAACCCTTAACCCTAACCCCTAACCCTAACCCCAACCCAACCCTAACCCTAACCCAACCCTTAACCCTAACCCTTAACCCTACCCTAACCCTAACCCCTAACCCTCTAACCCTAACCCTCTAACCCTAACCCCCTAACCCTAACCCTACCCCTAACCCTCTAACCCTAACCCCCTAACCCTAACCCTTAACCCTAACCCTAACCCCTAACCCTAACCTAACCCCTAAACCCTAACCCTAACCCCTAACCCCAACCCTAACCCTAACCCCCACCCCAACCCTAACCCAACCCTAACCCTCTAACCCTAACCCTACCCTAACCCTAACCATAACCCTAACCCCAACCCATAACCCTAACCCTAAGCTAACCCTAAGCTAACCCTAAGCTAACCCTAACCCTAACCCTACCCCTAACCCCAACCCTAACCCAACCCTAAGCTAACCCCTAACCCTAACCCTTAACCCTAACCTCTAACCCTAACCCCCTAACCCTAAGCTAACCCTAACCCTGACCCTACCCCTAACCCTCTAACCCTAACTCCCTAACCCTAACCCCCTAACCCTAACCCTACCCCTAACCCAACCCTAACCCTCTAACCCTAACCCTAACCCAACCCTAACCCTAACCCCCTAACCCTAAGCTAACCCTAACCCCTAACCCTCAACCCTAACACCCTAACCCCAACCCTTAACCCTAAACCCTCTAACCCTAACCCTAACCCCCTAACCCTACCCCTAACCCTTAACCCTAACCCTCTAACCCTAACCCTTAACCCTAAACCCTAACCCTTAGCTAACCCTAACCCTAAGCTAACCCTAACCCTAGCTAACCCTAACCCTCTAACCCTAACCCTTACCCCCTAACCCTAACACCCTAACCCTAACCCCAAACCCTAACCCTAAACCCTAACCCTAACCCTATAACCCTAACCCTACCCCTCTAACCCTAACACCCTAACCCTAACACCCTAACCCCAACCCCTAACCCTCTAACCCTAACCCTAACACCCTAACCCTAACCCCAACCCCCAACCCCCTAACACTAACCCCTAACCTAACCCTAAGCTAACCCTAACCCTAACCCCTAACCCTCTAACCCCAACCCTAACCCTAATCTAACCCTAACCCAACCCCTAACCCTAACACCCTAACCCTAACCCCCTAACCCTACCCTAACCCCAACCCTAACCCTAACCCCCTAACCCAACCCTAAGCTAACCCTAACCCCTAACCCCAACCCTAACCCTCTAACCCTAACCCCCTAACCCTCTAACCCAACCCTAGCCCTAACCCCTAACCCTAACACCCTAACCTAACCCTTAACCCTAACCCAACCCTAACCCTAACCCCCAACCCCTAACCTAACCCAAACCCTCTAACCCCCTAACCCTGACCCTAACCCAACCCTAACACTAACCCCTAACCCTAACCTAACCCTTAACCCTAACCCACTAACCCTAACACCCTAACCCTAAACCCTACCCCAACCCTTACCCTAACCCAACCCTCTAACCCTAACCCCTACCCTAACCCCAACCCTTAACCCTAACCCATAACCCTAACCCCAACCCCTTAACCCTAACCCAACCCTAACCCCCTAACCCCAACCCTCTAACCCTAACCCTAAGCTAACCCTAACCCTAAGCTAACCCTAACCCCCTAACCCTTAACCGTAACCCTAACCCCAACCCCTTAACCCTAAACCTTAACCCAACCCTAACCCTACCCTAACCCCCTAACCCTTAACCCTAACCCCAACCCTAACCCTCTAACCCTAACCCCACCCTAACCCTTAAACCCTAACCCCAAACCCTAAACCCTTAACCCTAACCCAACCCTAACCCCTAACCCTCTAACCCTACCCTAACCCTTAACCCTAACCCCAACCCTAGCTAACCCTAACCCTACCCCTTAACCCCTAACCCTAACCCTTAAACCCTAACCCAACCCTAACCCCAACCCCCTAACCCTAACCCCTACCCTAACCCTCTAACCCTAACCCCCTAACCCTTAACTCTAACCTAACCCTTACCCTACCCCTAAACTAACCCTAACCCTCTAACCCTATCCCCTAACCTCTAACCCTAACCCCAACCCAACCCTTAACCCCTAACCCAACCATAACCCTCTAACACCCTAACCCAACCCTAACCCTGTATCCCTAACCCCTTGACCCTGACCCAGCCCTAACCTTTTAACCCCTAACCCTGTTACCCTAACCAAAACCCACTAACCCTAACCCCATTCCTACCCTCTAAAACACTAACCCCAACCCCTAACCTCTAACCCTAACACCTTAACCCTCTAACCCTAACACCTTAACCCTCTAACCCCCCCACCCTAACCCTCTAACAACCTAACCCTTAACCCCAACCCTACCTAACCCTAGCCCAATCTAACCCCTTAACCCTCACCCTATACCCTCTAACCCCAACCTCACCCTAGTGAGGCGTGAGTGGGGCTTTGTATCCTTGAGTGCATGTGATCATAAAAAGCTGCATGTTTTGTGCCATCCCGGCAGGCAGGAGATAACGTCAGGAGGGTCGCACATCTGGTCCACCACGCCCACTCCAGGGGCATCCCGGTCTTCCTGCTTTACCTAGACATACAGAAGGCATTCGATTCCCTGTCTTGAGACTATCTATTGTGGGTACTTCGGAAGTGGGGGTTTGGCCAACGGTTCTTGGAGTGGATCGTCGCTCTCTATGCGTCCCCAGCAGCCAGAGTGCGGTACCTGGGTTTTACCTCAGGAACTTTTAGTACCTCAAGGGGAACCCGGCAGGGATGCCCCTTATCCCCGCTCCTCTTTATCCTGGCCATGGAGCCGTTGGGAATAGCAATACGAAACTCCTCTAATGTTAAGGGATTAGAGGTAGCGGGTGTATATAATAAAGCCATGTTCTTTGCTGACGACGCATTGATCGCCATCTCCCAACCGGTCACATCACTCCCAAACCTGTACAAAATTCTAAATCAGTTTGCCCAGGTCTCGGGTTTGACGATAAATAACGAGAAATCGAGGGCGCTGAACGTGTCCCTGCAGGTGGAAATGGTGGACCGGATCAAGGCCAGTTTCCCCTTTCGATTGTCATCAGAACCACTCCCATATTTGGGGGTGCGCATCTCCGCCAAATACACAGACTTGTATGAGGCTAACCATCCCTCCCAATTCAAATCCCTAACCGCTTATTAGAAACCTGGAAATCATATCCAATTTCCTGGATAGGCCGCATTAATCAAGATGTCAATACTACAGAAATTGCTATATTTTTTCAGAGTGTTGACCACGAGTATTCCGCTATACATGCTCAGGGTGATGCAGAGAAGGATCCTGACGTTCATATGGTCCAGGGGGCACCCAAGGGTTTCCAAATGCACTATGCTAGCACAAAGAGCTCAGGGAGGGTTAGGGGTGCCAGATATCTTCAAATATTACAAGGCTGCACAGATCGCTCAACTGGTTCCCATGCACTCTGCTCTTAATCCCCCATTGTGGGTATTTTTGGAACTCCTTAATTGCGCATCAGTACCCATCGATAGCCTGCTCTGGATGGACCCAAGACACTGAGCCCCTTAATGAAGCATTCCCTCACTGTGTGGGACTCGGTCAGGTGCTCTGCTGCCTTAATGTCTCTCCACACCCCCCTGGCACATTTGTGGGATAACCTAAGCTTTCCACCAGGTGAACAAAACAGAATGGCCTTTAGATGGTGGCAAAACAGGGGCATAAACAAAATAGCAGACTTGCTCACAAGGGAGAGCCTTGGGTACTTCCAAGATTTGCAAGGAAAATATGATATCCCCCATGAGGAATACTTCCGCTACATTCAATTAAGGCACTGGATTCTGCCCCTGACAAAACTGAGCCCTTCCTTTCAGATTAGGACCTCCTTCGAGGAAATGTGCGCCAACAACCCTTTTCAAAGGGGATAAATATCCTCAATCTACTCGGCACTAAATGAAATTAAGCCAGATTCCCATGGCTATGTGGGGAGCTGGGAAAAGGACCTAGGTCCCTGTCCGGGGGAGAGGGGGTGGGCTGTGATATGGTCACATGTCTCTAAATGTTCCGTGAACATCCTGACAGTTGAAACAGCCTACAAGGTAATGCTCCGCTGGTACCTGGTGCCGGGTCGCCTGAGCAGGATGTTTCCGGGGCAATCTAGCTCATGCTTTAGAGGCTGTAGTGCGGAGGGGGACTTCTTACACACATGGTGGACCTGTCCCATGTTGGCCCGCTTCTGGAGCCAGGTGTACAGGATGGCCAACGAGGTCTTTCAAACCAGTATGAGAAGAGACCCATGAGTTGCCCTCCTGCACTGCAAGCCCTGGGAGCTGACTAACAAGCAACACAGACTCTTTGTATATCTGCTGCTAGCGGCTAAGCAGACTATAGCTAAAGCCTGGAAAAATACCATTTTGTGAATACTCACCTGTCAAATGGGTATTATAAGTATGTCACACACCCCGCTTCAAACATTAATTCTTACACTTGGGGTATACACACCTCTAGGTGGCAATCTTGCAGAGAAGTCCTTAAAAAACGAGCCCCTCCCGGTCTATACATACCTGGTACCTCCCACTTATTCCCCAGTATTCAAACAGCAGTAAAGACAAGGTACCAGGAAAAAAACATTGGTAACCCTCAACAAAGCTTCACCATATAAAGAACCAGGATATCAAAAAAGGGCGGGTGAAGCGGGATGTGTGACATACTTATAATATCCATTTTACAGGTGAGTATTCACAAAATGGTATTATTCTAAGTATGTCACACACCCCGCTTCAAACATTAATTCTTACACTTGGGACATCCAAAAGCAGTGTCCAGAAAGGGCGGGTATCCAACAAGGCCATAATGCAAAACTCAAACCACTGCAGCCTGCAGAACCTTGCGGCCAAACACAGCATCCGCTGAAGCCCGCACATCAACCTTGTAAAACTTGGAAAAAGTGTGAACAGAAGACCAAGTAGCGGCCTTACAAACTTGCTCAACAGAAGCCTGGTGCTGAAAGGCCCAAGACGCTCCAACAGCACGAGTAGAGTGAGCAGTGATACGAAAAGGAGGAGCCTTCCCCTTGGCAGAATAGGCCCCAACAACCGCCTGGCGAATCCACTTGCTAATAGAAGACTTAGCCGGAGCCAGGCCCTTCCTAGCCCCGCAGGGCACCACGAAAAAGGCATCAGTCTTACGAAAAGGAGATGTAGTACGCAAATAGCACTTAACACAACGTACCACATCCAAACAATGCAAAACCCTCTCCTTGTCATTCCTAGGCTTAGGACACAAGGAAGGGAGAACAATGTCCTGGTTAAGATGAAAGGCAGAGACCACCTTAGGAAGAAAGTCCGGTTTGAAGCGAAAAACCACTTTGTCCTGATGTTTCTCAAAATAAGGAGCTTGAATCGACAAGGCTGCCAACTCCGAAACACGCCGAACCGAAGTGATGGCCACCAAAAAGGCAACCTTCTGAGTCAAAGTAGAAAGAGCAATATCCTGCAAGGGCTCAAAAGGAGGAGCCTGAAGAGCAGAGAGAACCAGATTCAAGTCCCAAACAGGGAGCAAGGGCTTCCTAGGAGGCCGCAGATGCGAAACCCCCTGGAAAAAAGTCTTGACCAAAAGATGAAGCGCAAATGACTTTTGAAAAAAGACAGACAAGGCAGAAACCTGCCCCTTCAAAGTACTCAGCTGAAGACCAGAGTCCAGTCCTGTTTCTAGGATTTTGGATTCTCTTCAGAGAAGACCCGGCAGGGCAAAGATCTAGACTCACACCAATCAATATAAGATCTCCAGGTCCTATAGTAGATAGTAGAAGAGGACCTTTTCCTGGCACTAATAAGACTCTGAATAACAGAATCCGAAAGACCCTCCTCCCTTAAGATGGAGGTTTCAGCAGCCAAGCTGTCAAAGCCAGCGTTGGTAAATTGGGGTAACGCAGTTGACCCTGTGTGAGAAGAGGCAGATCGAACTGATCCACCGCTAGACGAACGATGTCTGCGAACCATACCCGCCTTGGCCACCTTGGAGCCACGAGAATGGTGGGAACCCCTTCCAGGGCCAGCTTTCGCAACACCCTGCCTAGCATGGGAATCGGAGGAAACAGATACAGGAACCCCAGGTTCCCCCAGCTCAGAGACATGGCATCCACCGCCAGAGCCAGAGGATCCTGAGAGAGCGACACGAATGTCGGAAGCTTGTAATTGTGACGAGAAGCAAACAGATCCACCTCCAGTCCCCCACCGGAGACAGAGCGACCGAAACACCTGGGGGTGGAGAGACCACTCCCCCCGACGGGAAGAACACCTGCTCAGGAAGTCCGCCTCCGTGTTTTCCACTCCTGGAATGTACACTGCCGAGATGCAAGGGACATGAGTCTCCGCCCAAACTAGGATCAGAGACACCTCTCTGAGGGCACCCAGACTGCGAGTCCCTCCTTGGTGATTGATGTAAGCAATCGCCATCCGATTGTCCGACCGAACCTGAACCGGCAAGCCCCGTAAATGCTGTGTCAAGTGAGACAGAACCATCCTGATGGCTCTCAACTCCAGAACGTTTATGGGCAAGTGGGCCTCCTGAGGACCCCACCGCCCCCGGAACCGAAGATCCTTCCAGAAACCCCCCCATCCTGACAGACTGGCGTCCGTGGTGACAGTCTCCCAAAGAGGAGTCAGGAAGGATCTGCCCCTCAAGAGGTTGGCCGAGACCATCCACCACTGAAGAGACTGCCGAACCCGGGAGGACATCCGGAGGGACCGATCCAACGACCGCGGTCGCCGATCCCAAGACGCCAACAGATGAAGCTGAAGCGTCCTTGTGTGAAACTGAGCAAAAGGAACTGCCTCGAAGGAGGCTACCATCAACCCCACCAGCCTCATCCCCAACCGGATGGACGGGCGAGGATTGGAAAGAAGAAGCTGCGCCAATTCCTGAATCAAGAGAACCTTGGCCTGAGGGAGAAACACTCTGTGCTGGCACGAGTCCAAGGACATCCCCAGAAAAGGCACCACCCTGGCCGGAACAAGAGAGGACTTGGGATAGTTGATCACCCAGCCGAACCTCTCCAAAGTCGATACCACCGTCCCGGTGTCCATTTCCGCTTGACTGAAGGAAGGAGCCATGATGAGGAGATCGTCCAAATAAGGCACAATGCGAATCCCCTGAGCTCTGAGAAGGGCCATCACGCCCGCCAACACCTTGGTGAACACTCTTGGTGCCGAAGTAAGGCCGAATGGAAGAGCCACAAACTGAAAATGCCGATCCCCCACCACAAAGCGAAGAAACCCTTGGTGAGCCGGAAAGATAGGAATGTGAAGGTAGGCATCCTTGATGTCTATGGACGTCATGAAGTCCCCCTGCCGCAGAGAATTGACGGCAGATCGCAGAGTTTCCATACGAAACGTCCGAGGACGAATAAACACATTGAGAAACTTCAGATCCAGGATGGGACGAACCGACCCGTCCTTCTTGGGCACTGTGAAGAGATTGGAATAATATCCGTGACCCACTTCCGAAAGCGGGACCGAGCAGATGACCGCCATTTCCAGAAGATTCCTCACTGATGCCAGGAGCCCCTGCGCGGCCAAAGGATCTGAAGGAACCCAAGACCTGAAAAATCTTGGAGGAGGGCAGGACTCGAACTCCAGCTTGTAACCGGCCGACACTACCTCCCGGATCCACCTGTCCGAGACCTCCTGGTCCCACACCCGGGAGAAGTGTCGCAACCGTCCCCCCACCCGCAAGGGTGAGGGCGCCCCCTCATTGCTGAGCGGGCTTTGCAGCTGGTTTGGGTTTGATGCCCCAGGCGTGGACTGGACGGCCACGGCCTCTGCCCCTGTTCCAGCTAACCCCCCTGGAGCCCGAAGAGCCCGCGCCTCTACCAGCTCTGGCTCCCCGAAAGGAAGAATTGAAAGAGCCCGCCCCTCAAAAGGAACGACGAAACATCTTGCGCTGAGGTAACTTACCTCCCTTGGCAACCGAATCTAATTTCTCACCAAAAAGGCGCAAACCCAGAAAGGGAAGCGCCGTAAGCGACCTTTTAGAATTAAAGTCAGCCGTTCATTGCCGCAACCACGCCGACCGCCGGATAGCTACCAACAGAGCCGTAGCCCTGCCACACATCAACATGGCATCATCCTGAGCGGTAAGTATAAATGAAATGAAGGACTTGCAACGCTTGAGGGCAAGAAATTCATCACAAGTAGGATCAAGATCCACACATAAATCCCTGACAATAGACGTAACTGCCAACAATAAGAGTGCCGAAGCACAAACAGGTCTCAAAGCCGAACCCGCACAGACAAAACCATGGCGGGCCAGCTGGTCAATCCGGCGATCCTCGCCGTCCTTAAGATTAGTCGTGTCAGGAGAATGCAAAACCGCCACATTAGATAGCCCCAGAACCGGAGCATCAACCTAGGGAGGGACAGACCAACGCTTCACCAAGTCCGCCGGAAAGGGATACTTCCTATCCCAACTAGGCGGAACACCAACGAGACGCGTAGGTTGCTCCCATTCCTTAAGGACAATATTCTCAAAATGTTGTTGGCTAGGAAATTCCAAACGCGGCTTGGACACCTCAAACAACTCACCCTTTGGTGGAGGAACCGCCTCGGGAGGATCCAAATCCAAAACCTCAAACATTTGAGCCAATATGGAAGGGGTGTCCGAAACAGTCCCCATGGCCTGGTCCCCTCAGCACCAAACAGCTGCTGGACCTCAGGATCGTCCAATTCCTCAATAAGCTCCCCCTCTTCAACCAGGGGGCAATCTGACCAATCCAATGCCTCAACAACCTCAGCATCTGAGTCCGGCGGAGGCGGGGACAAATGTTTCCGCTTAGCCGGAGCCTTCTGAGCAACCATAGCGGAAAACATTTTCTTGAGGTTAGCCAGACGGGCGCATACCTCGGATTGCGAATCCCCACCCATGACGTCACACGGGGTCCGGAACAGGCGAGGAGGAGAAGGAGATGCCACGGGCGGCGAAGAGCCAGACACCGGAGTGCCGGACTGGCGCTCAATGTTCCGCTGCGCACATGGAATGCATAAAATAACATCATCCCCTGGGAGCAGAGCCCCACAACCCCCACACAGCCTGGACTGACCCGAAGGGCCGTTTCCGGTATCTTTGGTAGCTTCCATATGGTGAATTTATGGTATTCGCAATAACCCAGGGATTTACGCAATAAGCGACCCGGGATGCCTTTTTTTTTTTTTTTTTTTTATTAAGGCCCTGAAGTGGGGAAATTTGCAATCACCAATAAGGGAAATGTAAAGGACAACCCCGGCTAGCCAGGTATCTAAGACCGGGAGAGCCCTGCAGCGTGGGATCCCAGGATCTGAAAACAAAAAAACAGTCACTCCAGCTAACAATAACTAGTGCATGCACAGGCAATAAGATAAATATATATATATATATATATATATATATATATTATATAATAACAATGTGGGAAGCCAGGGATGCCCATATAAGGCACCCAGCAAAAGTAAAACTAAAGGCTGACAGCACCCTGTACAACCCCCACGAAAGGGGGACCTGAACCCAAAAGATGCCTCAGCCGAGGAACCACCTTAAATGACCGGCGAAAAAAAAAAAAAAGTCAGCCTACCTTAACCGCAGCGACGCGGAATGGCAGCCTCACGAGGAGCAGAGAAGGGAGAAGAGGGGCGGGCCCAGCAAAGCGCGGCAGCCGCTGCGGCCCCGCCCCTCCCACCAATCCAGGTAAAGCGCGGGCCGCGCATGACGCGGCCCCGCCCCCCTCCACCTCCAAGGACACTAACACGGAGGGCGGGCGCCAAGCACACAGGCGCCCGCACCGCCGGACAAGCGGGCCGGCGGCAAACACGCCGCCCGGCCCCGCTCGCTACCACCTCCGGGGGAAGAACAGCGGCCGCCTAGACAAGGCGCCCGCGCAGCCAGGCAGGCCGGCGGCATGACACGCCGCCCGGCCCCGCCCCCAACCACCCAGAGAGCAGACAGAGCAGCGGGCGCCCAGTACATGGCGCCCGCAATATAAAAACCAAGAAGCAGGCTGGCGGCACCCATGCCGCCGGACCCCGCCCCCTGCACCAACGTGAAGTGAACAAACTGGTGGGCCGGCGGCAGATCACCCACGCCGCCCGGCCCAGCCACAGACAAGTAAAACACACTCATACAGTAGCAAACATAACCCAGGCACACAGACAAGCCCCCACCCCCCCCATCTAACGCAGGGAGAAGGGACCAAGCGGGAAGGGGGAACCTAACAGGGACATCAGGGCGGGGCATCCCAAATCCGGATCACCAGGCCGGATAACCGCATTGCCCATAATATGGGGTCTAGCGGAGGAGCTAATCTCCTAGGCACCTTAAGTGCCGTCTACACTTTGCCCGGCCGACAGCCTAAGCTGGGAGGCTACATATTTAATCAAGGGGCTAATAAAACAAAAGGCTGGGCAGAAATAGACCATGGGGGGGGCCGGAGTGTTACCCCGGCTACCTGCAAGCAGGAGACTTCTTTCTTCTGTCTTGTCGCCATCTTGCAGAGAAGAACACTGGGAGATAAGTGGGAGGTCCCAGGTATGTATAGAGCGGGAGGGGCTCGTTTTTCAGGACTTCTCTGCAAGATCGCCACCTAGAGGTGTGTATACCCCAAGTGTAAGAATTAATGTTTGAAGCGGGGTGTGTGACATACTTAGAATAAACAATTTACCCCAATCTCAGAGGTGTCGGCCAGGATGAACGGGTTTCTTACTAACGAGAGGTTGTCCAGCATCCTGGCCGACTCTCATGATAAATTCATTTCCCTATGGGAGCCCTGAATAAGGTTTACGTGGTCTGGGGAACCTCCGCGGGTATTATAAGGAATGTTACCCAATAACCAGATGCGCGGCTGGTGGAACGCGGGAGAAACCTACCCTCCCTCCCCTCCATCCCTGACACCCCCCTTCCCCCCACCTTGACCCCCCCTAGTCCGGTTCCCCTCTTCTCCCCCTTTTTTCCTCTTATAACACCAAGGATTTAAAAGTTTTCAATGATATTTCTATGCCTACAAATTTGGAAATGTTCAATAGCATAAACCACGCCTCATCCCATGTGGCACTTGG
Organism: Gastrophryne carolinensis; assembly: GCA_027917425.1. Taxonomy (NCBI): domain Eukaryota; kingdom Metazoa; phylum Chordata; class Amphibia; order Anura; family Microhylidae; genus Gastrophryne; species Gastrophryne carolinensis. The sequence goes on along the minus strand of JAQIHN010000048.1, from coordinate 516,435 downwards.
TCCGGGGGATGGCGGATGTGCCGGTGGCAGTGAGTGCTGTGGGTGCTGATAGCCCCCGGGGCCCGCACTGTCCCTGGTACGGGTCGGGGCAGATTGCTGTTTAAAACTTGTTGCATTTCACTTGCTCCATGTAAAGTACTTTGTAGCATATTAATCAGGTGCGGGTAAGGCGCATTTCTATGTATGACACATTGCAATCTTTTACCTCCCCTGCGTGGGATGGTTATATTGACTGTATGCTTTCCAAACGTGTACTGTTGAAAACTCAATAAAAATACTGAAACAGAAAAAGCTGCATGTTGAGTTGTGGGCGGGGCTTTGTGCTCCCACCAGCATAGTATACAGGAGCATCTTGGGAGAAGGTGGTGTTATGAGGTGTTATTAAGGCGCCGGTGTTGGAGCAGCTTTGTATGCGGCAGTTCAGCTGCTTTGAACCAATCTTCTCTGTCGTCAGTCGAGCGCCCCCTGGAGGTAAGTACTGAGCAGTTACCCCCTGCGGATGGCCAAGCATTGAGGGCCCTCTGGTCGGGGCTCGGGTCACTGGTGCGCAGGCGTCGCCATGGTAATAAGCATCACACAGGAAAGCGCTAAGAAACAGTCCAACTGTATTGCGCTACAAAACATGCCCCCGCCGCCATTACTGCCCCTCCCCCCAATATATACAAGGCACAGTTATGGTACACGCCCACACACACACACAGCAGGCACTTCACCGGCCAATCCAGCGTCTGTGACCCTCAGGCCCCGCCCCCTCCCTCGTCACGATTTGTCCACCAGGCTCCGCAGCGCTGATTTGCTGATGGTCCCATAGGCCTGGCTGTAGCTCTGCAGCGCCGCCTTGGGGTCACCCGCCGCACCTACATTGGACGTCCCCTGGAACATCTTCCTGCTGAACCTCTGGGCGGAGCCAACCTCGGGGGGGTGTGTCCCGGGGGCACGCGGGTTCTGGGGGGAGAAAGAAAGAGAGGTGACCAGGGAGCCCCCCGAAATAATACTCACCTGCCCCCCAACTACTCACCTATCTCATACACACCTGGCTACCTACCTCCAACAAAGCCAATACTCTACCCATATCCTCCGCCACACCTCACCCCATCACACCTGGCCCCGCCCCTGTCCTCCACCCACATGTCTCCATACTTACCAACACCTGCGCAACCATCAAGCCACCGGCCACCTACCCCCAAGCTCCCAGCCAGCCCCCAACTCATTCATCCAGCGACCTACCTGTCACCTCACCCACCGCACCTATCCCCACGCTCCCACCTCCATGTTCATCTACCTGCACCTGGCCAACTCCCCCAGTTACCTCCAACCTACCCATCCTCCCATTACCCTGCAACCTACCTCAACTGCATTCCATCAGTGTTCAACCTACCTCAGAGCTCCCAGGAACCAATCACTGACCCTCCTGCCTGCCCCTCCTCCAACCACTCACATAACCAGTAGCTTAGACCCCACCCACACCCAGTCAAAGCAAACTCCCATCTCCGACCACACCCCCTACCACCTCCACCCCATATGCCCCTCCCCCAGTCACCTACCTCAGCTCTTATCACCATGACACCACTTGTACTTACCAATCTGGCGCTGACTGCAGCCACGCCCACACCTCCTCCGGGGGCGGGGTCCTTGCGGGTGAGCGGGTTGTTGGGGGCGGTGGCCCGCGCTTGCTGGCTCAGTGTGAAGGAGCGTGTCCTGGTGACGGGGGCGGTTCTCCCTCGTGGCTCCAATGTCTTATTCACCTTCAGGTAAAACAAAGGTCACATGGTGTCCCTGGCCCCACCCCCAGAGAAGGTACTCCCATAATTCCCCACTCACCCCTTGTGCCCCAGGTGGGTGGCTGGGAGCTTGATCGGGGCCCAGTGGGGCCCTCCTGCTGGGGGTGACGCCCCTGTACTGCGGAGATCCTGCAACGTGAACACAGGGAACGGGATGAAAAATAGAAACCTCGCCCACCCCAAGAAACCCCGCCCGCACCAAGAAACACTGCCCACTCCAAGAACTGAGGAGATCCTGCAACGCCAACACAGGGAACAGGATAAAAAATAGAAACCCCGCCCACTCCAAGAAACTCCACCCACCCCAATAAATTCCACCCACCCCAAGAAACACCGCCCACTCCAAGAACTCCGCCCACCCCAAGAAACAACGCCCAACCCCAAGAAACTCCGCCCACCCCAAGAAACAACGCCCATACCCAAGAACTGCGGAGATCCTGCAACGTGAACACAGGGAATGGGATGAAAAATAGAAACCCCACCCACTCAAGGAAACCCCACCCACACCAAGAAACCCTGTCCACACCAAGAAACCCCGCCCACTACAAGAACTGAGAAGATCCTGCAACGCCAACACAGGGAACAGGATAAAAAATAGAAACCCCGCCCACATCAAGAAATTCTGCCCACAAGGTACTTACCCTGAACCACCACGCTGTGTGTTATGGGGTTGTACACAGGAGACTTGGGTTTGGGGCCCGGCGGCTCAGCGGGGGGCCCCTCTGGGGTGGGGCAGGGATGTGGGGGAGGAGCTTGTGCTTCATGCTTCGCTGGGGGTTGTTCCTGAGTCGATTTGCCCCCGGGGTCGCCCCCGTCCTTCAGCGTTTCCCGCTTCTGCCTCCGAGCGTTTACCTTCCTCTCCAGAATCATCTGCAGCAGAAACCGGAATCAACGCTTCGTGGGAAAAAAACATGGCTGACAGAGGCCCCGCCCACATCAACGCCCCCCCCCCGGGACACAACATGGCCGACAGAGGCCCCGCTGCTTTGCTCCCGAATAATTCCATCACAGGAGATGTGCATCATGTGAATAGAGGGGGGTGGGCACACACAGATCATGTGACTGGATAGGGGCGGGTCTATGCAGTGTGTATACAGAGGGTGTGCCCACACAGATCATGTGACTGGATAGGGGCGGGCCTATGCAGTGTGTATACAGAGGGTGCGCCCACACAGATCATGTGACTGGATAGGGGCGGGCCTATGCAGTGTGTGTACAGAGGGTGTGCCCACACAGATCATGTGACTGGATGGGGGAGGGCACTTACCTCATACAGCTTGTTGCGATATTCAGCCACAGACAGTTGGATGTCGTCGTCCAATGGGAGGATGACGTCATAATCTAAGGCGGGCTCCCGGGCGGGGGAGTGGAATCTGGGAGCCACATGACAGAAATAGGGTTAGAGCTGAATTTGTCCCCCACCTGGGGGTAATCCCTTGTGGCCAATGACAATGGAGGGAGGTCACGTGACCGGGCCAGCGGACTTACCTGCGCACATAGGCCATGACAATGGAGGGAGGTCACGTGACTGGGCCGACGGACTTACCTGCGCACATAGGGGTGGTCGAGCGCCTCCTCTGCCGTCAGCCGCTTGTCCGGGTTGAAGATCAGGAGTCTGCTGAGTAAGTCCAGCGCCTCTGGGGGACACGAGGGAGGAAGAAGATCCGCCAGAGACACCTTTTGCCTGCAGGGGGCACAACAAAGCCTCAGTTACCCCCTGATCTGCCCCCGTACACCCACACCGCGTCCCTTTATGTCACCATTACTCACCGCAAATTCATCCGCCCAATCACTGAGGCGCCATAATCCGACTTTATCGCCAAGATGTCTGCAAGAAAGATGAGAGTGGTCATTACTATGAATCCTGGAGGCCTGGGGGTAGTTGGAGCTTCTCAGGCTGAAGGCCTGGTGGTAGTTGGGAAACAAAAGTCTTAAAGGAGCCACAGCACTCAACCCTGTTAGCTTGCAGGCCAGCCTATAATCTGTCTCTAAACTTAGTTAAAAACAGAGGCTCGGTCACACACATCTGCAGAAGTATGCTTAAGCTGCACCACTACGCCAAAGTGCCTCTGTGGGGTGCATCCTAACTCTAATCTCTGAGAGCACATTTGGGACATACAGTGCAATAGATAAATTGGGAACAGGCTTACCTGAGGTTGCCCTAAACCTCTCAAGTGCAAGCCATGGGGTGGAAGGGTCAAGACCTTGCAATACAGCCTAGACCCCACACACCATGTATGTCCCAAATGGGCTCTCAGAGATTAGAGTTAGGACTGCACCCCACAGAGGCACTTTGGCGTAGTGGTGCAGCTTAAGCTACTTCTGCAGATGTGTGTGACCGAGTCCTAACCCTAAGTTTAGAGACAGATTACAAGCTGTTTCTGGTGGTAGTTGGGGCTTATTAGGCTGGAGGCCTGGGGGTAGTTGGGCCTTCTCGGGCTGGAGGCCTGGGGGTAGTTGGGCCTTCTCGGGCTGGAGGCTTGGTGGTAGTTGGGGCTTCTCGGGCTGGAGGCCTGGTGGTAGTTGGGGCTTCTCGGGCTGGAGGCTTGGTGGTAGTTGGGCCTTCTCGGGCTGGAGGCCTGGGGGTAGTTGGGCCTTCTCGGGCTGGAGGCTTGGTGGTAGTTGGGGCTTCTCGGGCCGGAGGCCTGGTGGTAGTTGGGGCTTCTCGGGCTGGAGGCCTGGTGGTAGTTGGGGCTTCTCGGGCTGGAGGCCTGGTGGTAGTTGCGGCCTCTCAGGCTGGAGGACCTCCAGATATTTCCCATAAGTCCCTGTGCTCCAGCCTGTACCACCCACCAATCAGCTGCGGACTTACCATCTTGGGAAGGGGGCGGGATTACACTCATGATGCGTTCGATCTGGTTGATGGTGGACGTCCCTGGAAACAGCGGCTTCCCCAGAATCATCTCCCCCAGGATGCAGCCCACGCTCCACATGTCCACGCCCTTCGTGTACCTGAGGGGGCGGAGTTACAGCATCATACCTGAGGCCACACCCCCCGTATGTCACATGACCACATCCTTACCTGTGAGAGGCCAGCAGGATCTCGGGGGCGCGGTACCAGCGGGTGGCCACGTACTCGGTGAGCGCCGGGTTCCCAGCATCCTCCTGGATCTGATAGAGGGAGCGCGCCAGGCCGAAGTCACACAGCTTCACCAGGCAGTCCGAGTCCAGAAGGATGTTAGAGGGCTGGCGGGGACGAGAGGCAGGTTTTAGGTCATCTGGGTGAGGCCACGCCCCCTTACCCACCCACCCACCTACCTACCTTCTGGTCACGGTGGATGACGTTCCCCGAGTGCAGGAACTTAGTGGCCTTCAGCAGCTGGTGCAGAATGTAACGCATGTGAACGTCCTTCAACAAGCCCCCCCTGCGAATCACCGCATGCAGGTCTGTGTCTGCGGGGGCGGGGACAGCAGGGTTACATACAGGCCACACCCACCACCCCCAGAGTGCCACACCCACCACCAGTCCGCACCTGCGAATCACAGTGTGCAGGTCCATGTCTGCAGGGGCGGGGGCAGCAGGGTTACACACAGGCCACACCCACCACCCCCAGAGTGCCACACCCACCACCAGTCCCCCCCTGCGAATCATCGCGTGTAGGTCCATGTCTGCCGGGGAGGGGACAGAAGGGTTACACGCAGGCCACGCCCATCACACACAGAGGGACACACCCACCACAACGCACCACCCCCACCACCAGTCCTTGCATGCGAATCACCGCGTGCAGGTCCGTGTCTGCTGGGGGTGGGGACAGCAGGGTTACACGCAGGCCACACCCACCACACAACACCCACCACCGAGCGCGCCACACCCACCACACCCAGAATGCCACACCCATTAATGAGCGCGCCACACCCACCACACCCAGAGCGCCACACCCAACACACCCAGAGTGTCACAACCACCCCCAGCATGCCACACCCCCTTGGTGGTCCCCACAGCGCACATATTACCCATGTACTGGAGGACCAGGTAGATGTCCTTACTCACAGGCCACGCCCACCACACCCAGAGTGCCACACCCACCCCCAGCATGCCACACCCCCTTGGTGGTCCCCACAGCGCACATATTACCCATGTACTGGAAGACCAGGTACATGTCCTTACATACAGGACACGCCCACCACACCCAGAGTGCCACACCCACCCCCAGCATGCCACACCCCCTTGGTGGTCCCCACAGCGCACATATTACCCATGTACTGGAAGACCAGGTACATGTCCTTACATACAGGACACGCCCACCACACCCAGAGTGCCACCCCCACCCCCAGCATGCCACACCCCCTTGGTGGTCCCCACAGCGCACATATTACCCATGTACTGGAAGACCAGGTAGATGTCCTTGTCGTTCTGGGCTCGGATCACATTCAGTAGCTTGATGACATTGGGATGCCCCCCGAACTCCTGCAACACAGAGTCATGTGACACCACAGCTCCGCGGTGGGCGGGTCTAGGACATTACACACAAGAGTGGGCGGGTCTAGGACATCACACACAGGGAGTGGGCGGGTCTAGGACATCACACATAGGGAGTGGGCGGATCTAGGACATCACACACAGGGAGTGGGCGGGTCTAGGACATCACACACAGGGAGTGGGCGGGTCTAGGACATCACACACAGGGAGTGGGCAGGTCTAGGACATCACACACAGGGAGTGGGAGGGTCTAGGACATCACACACAGGGAGTGGGCGGGTCTAGGACATCACACACAGGGAGTGGGCGGGTCTAGGACATCACACACAGGGAGTGGGTGGGTCTAGGACATCACACACAGGGAGTGGGCGGGTCTAAAACATCACATACAGGGAGTGGGTGGGTCTAGGACATCACACACAGGGAGTGGGCGGGTCTAGGACATCACACACGGAGTGGGCGGGTCTAGGGCATCACACACCGGAGTGGGCGGGTCTAGGACATCACACGCAGGGAGTGGGCGGGTCTAGGACATCACACACAGGGAGTGGGCGGGTCTAGGGCATCACATACAGGGAGTGGGCGGGTCTAGGGCATCACACGCAGGGAGTGGGCGGGTCTAGGGCATCACACGCAGGGAGTGGGCGGGTCTAGGACATCACACGCAGGGAGTGGGCGGGTCTAGGACATCACACGCAGGGAGTGGGCGGGTCTAGGACATCACACGCATGGAGTGGGCGGGTCTAGGACATCACACGCAGGGAGTGGGCGGGTCTAGGACATCACACGCAGGGAGTGGGCGGGTCTAGGACATCACACGCAGGGAGTGGGCGGGTCTAGAACATCACACGCAGGGAGTGGGCGGGTCTAGGACATCACACACAGGGAGTGGGCGGGTCTAGGACATCACACACAGGGGTGGGCGGGTCTAGGACATCACACACAGGGAGTGGGCGGGTCTAGGACATCACACACAGGGGTGGGCGGGTCTAGGACATCACACACAGGGGTGGGCCCTGTTAATAACTCCTCCTCCCCCGCTCATAGCCCCTCCTTGCTAATAACTCCTCCTCCCCCGCTCATAGCCCCTCCTTGCTAATAACTCCTCCTCCCCTGCTCATAGCCCATCCCTGCTAATTACTCCTCCCCCCCGCTCATAGCCCTTCCCTGCTAATAACTCCTCCTTCCCCGCTCATAGCCCCTCCCTGCTAATAACTCCTCCTCCCCCGCTCATAGCCCCTCACTGCTAATAACTCCTCTTACCTCGCTCATAGCCCCTCCCTGCTAATAACTCCTCCCCCCGCTCATAGCCCCTTCCTGCTAATAACTCCTCCTCCCCCGCTCAAAGCCCCTCCCTGCTAATAACTCCTCCTCCCCCGCTCATAGCCCCTCCCTGCTAATAACTCCTCCTCCCAGCTCATAGCCCCTCCCTGCTAATAATTCCTCCTTGCCCTCTCATAGCCCCCCCTGCTAATAACTGCTCCTCACCTGCTCATAGCCCCTCCCTGCTAATAACTCCTCCTCCCCCGCTCATAGCCCCTCCCTGCTAATAACTCCTCCTCCCAGCTCATAGCCCCTCCCTGCTAATAACTCCTCCTTCCTCGCTCATAATCCCTCCCTGCTAATAACTGCTCCTCACCTGCTCATAGCCCCTCCCTGCTAATAACTCCTCCTCCCCTGTTCATAGCCCCTCCCTGCTATTAACTCCTCCTCACCTGCTCATAGCCCCTCCCTGCTAATAACTCCTCCTCCCCCGCTCATAGCCCCTCCCTGCTAATAACTCCTCCTCACCCGCTCATAGCCCCTCCCTGCTAATAACTCCTCCTCCCGCTCATAGCCCCTCCCTGCTAATAACTGCTCCTCCCCCGTTCATAGCCCCTCCCTGCTAATAACTCCTCCTTCCCCGCTCATAGCCCCTCCCTGCTTATAACTCCTCCTCCCCCGCTCATAGCCCCTCCTTGCTTATAACTCCTCCTCCCCCGCTCATAGCCCCTCCCTGCTATTAACTCCTCCTCACCTGCACATAGCCCCTCCCTGCTAACAACTCCTTCCCCGCTCATAGCCCCTCCCTGCTAATAACTCCTCCTACCTCGCTCATAGCCCCTCCCTGCTAATAACTCCTCCTCCCCCGCTCATAGCCCCTCCCTGCTAACAACTCCTCCTCCCCCGCTCATAGCCCCTCCCTGCTAATAACTCATCCTCCCCCGCTCATAGCCCCTCACAACTAATAACTCCTCCTACCTCGTTCATAGCCCCTCCCTGCTAATAACTCCTCCCCCCGCTCATAGCCCCTTCCTGCTAATAACTCCTCCTCCACCGCTCATAGCCCCTCCCTGCAAATAACTCCTCCTCCCCCGCTCATAGCCCCTCCCTGCTAATAACTCCTCCTTCCCCGCTCATACCCCCTCCCTGCAAATAACTCCTCCTCCCCCGCTCATAGCCCCTCCCTGCTAACAACTCCTCCTTCCCCGCTCATACCCCCTCCCTGCTAATAACTCCTCCTTCCCCGCTCATAGCCTCTCCCTGCTAATAACTCCTCCTCCCCCGCTCATAGCCCCTCCCTGCTAATAAATCCTCCTCCCCCGCTCATAGCCCCTCCCTGCTAATAACTCCTCCTTCCCCGCTCATAGCCCCTCCCTGCTAATAACTCCTCCTCCCGCTCACAGCCCCTCCCTGCTAACAACTCCTCCTTCCCCGCTCATAGCCCCTCCCTGTTAACAACTCCTCCTTCCCCGCTCATAGCCCCTCCCTGCTAATAACTCATCCTCCCCCGCTCATAGCCCCTCCCTGCTAAAAACTCCTCCTACCTCGCTCATAGCCCCTCCCTGCTAATAACTCCTCCCCCGCTCATAGCCCCTTCCTGCTAATAACTCCTCCTCCACCGCTCATAGCCCCTCCCTGCTAATAACTCCTCCTCCCCCGCTCATAGCCCCTCCCTGCTAATAACTCCTCCTCCCGCTCATACCCCCTCCCTGCTAATAACTCCTCCTCCCCCGCTCATAGCCCCTCACTGCTAATAACTCCTCCTACCTCGCTCATAGCCCCTCCCTGCTAATAACTCCTCCTCCCCGCTCATAGCCCCTCCCTGCTAATAACTCCTCCTCCACCGATCATAGCCCCTCCCTGCTAATAACTCTTCCTCCCGGCTCATAGCCCCTCCCTGCTAATAACTCCTCCTTCCCCGCTCATAGCCCCCCTGCTAATAACTCCTCCTCCCTGCTCATAGCCCCTCCCTGCTAATAACTCCTCCTCCCCCGCTCAAAGCCCCTCCCTGCTAATAACTCCTCCTCCCTGCTCATAGCCCCTCCCTGTTAATAACTCCTCCTCCCCTACTCATTTCCCCTCCCTGCTAATAACTCCTCCCCCCGCTCATAGCACCTCCCTGCTAATAACTCCTCCTCCCCTGCTCATGGCCCCTCCCTGCTAATAACTCCTCCTCCCCTGCTCATGGCCCCTCCCTGCTAATAACCCCTCCCCACACTCATAGCCCCCCCCCTGCTAATAACTCCTCCTCCCCTGCTCAAGGCCCCTCCCTGCTAATAACTTCTCCTCCCCTGCTCATGGCCCCTCCCTGCTAATAACTCCTCCTCCCCCGCTCATAACCCCACCCTGCTAATAACTCCTCCTCCCCTGCTCATAGCCCCTCCCTGCAAATAACTCCTCCTCCCGCTCATAGCCCCTCCCTGCTAATAACTCCTACTCCCCGCTCATAGCCCCTCCCTGCTAATAACTCCTCCTTGCCCTCTCATAGCCCCTCCCTGCTAATAACTGCTCCTCCCCCTTTCATAGCCCCTCCCTGCTATTAACTCCTCCCCCGCTCATAGCCCCTCCCTGCTAATAACTCCTCCTTCCTCGCTCATAGCCCCTCCCTGCTAATAACTCCTCCTCCCCCGCTCATAGCCCCTCCCTGCTAATAACTCCTCCTTAATCGCTCTTAGCCCCTCCCTGCTAATAACTGCTCCTCCCCCGTTCATAGCCCCTCCCTGCTAATAACTCCTCCTCCCGCTCATAGCCCCTCCCTGCTAATAACTCCTCCTTGCCCTCTCATAGCCCCTTCCTGCTAATAACTGCTCCTCCCCCGTTCATAGCCCCTCCCTGCTAATAACTCCTCCTCCCCTGTTCATAGCCCATCCCTGCTAATTACTCCTCCCCCCCGCTCATAGCCCCTCCCTGCTAATAACTCCTCCTTCCGCACTCATAGCCCCCCTCTGCTAATAACTCCTCCTCCCCCGCTCATAGCCCCTCCCTGCTAATAACTCCTCCTTCCTCGCTTATAGCCCCTCCCTGCTAATAACTGCTCCTCCCCCGCTCATAGCCCCTCCCTGCTATTAACTCCTCCTCACCTGCTCATAGCCCCTCCCTGCTATTAACTCCTCCTTCCTCACTCATAGCCCCTCCCTGCTAATAACTCCTCCTCCCCCACTCATAGCCCCTCCCTGCTAATAACTCCTCCTCCCTGCTCATAGCCCCTCCCTGTTAACTCCTCCTCCCCTACTCATTTCCCCTCCCTGCTAATAACTCCTCCCCCCGCTCATAGCCCCTCCCTGCTAATAACTCCTCCTCCCCTGCTCAAGGCCCCTCCCTGCTAATAACTCTTCCTCCCCGTTCATAGCCCCTCCCTGCTAATAACTCCTCCTCCCCCGCTCAAAGCCCCTCCCTGCTAATAACTCCTCCTCCCCCGCTCATAGCCCCTCCCTGCTAATAACTCCTCCTCCCTGCTCATAGCCCCTCCCTGTTAATAACTCCTCCTCCCCTACTCATTTCCCCTCCCTGCTAATAACTCCTCCCCCCGCTCATAGCCCCTCCCTGCTAATAACTCCTCCTCCCCTGCTCAAGGCCCCTCCTTGCTAATAACTCCTCCTCCCCTGCTCATGGCCCCTCCCTGCTAATAACTACTCCTCCCCTGCTCATGGCCCCTCCCTGCTAATAACTCCTCCTCCCTGCTCATAGCCCCTCCCTGTTAATAACTCCTCCTCCCCTACTCATTTCCCCTCCCTGCTAATAACTCCTCCTCCCCTGCTCAAGGCCCCACCCTGCTAATAACTCCTCCTCCCCTGCTCATGGCCCCTCCCTGCTAATAACTCCTCCTCCCCCGCTCATAGCCCCTCCCTGCTAATAACTCCTCCTCCCCCGCTCATAGCCCCACCCTGCTAATAACTCCGCCTCCCCGGCTCATAGCCCCTCCCTGCTAATAACTCCTCCTCCCCTGCTCATGGCCCCTCCCTGCTAATAACTACTCCTCCCCTGCTCATGGCCCCTCCCTGCTAATAACTCCTCCTCCCTGCTCATAGCCCCTCCCTGTTAATAACTCCTCCTCCCCTACTCATTTCCCCTCCCTGCTAATAACTCCTCCTCCCCTGCTCAAGGCCCCACCCTGCTAATAACTCCTCCTCCCCTGCTCATGGCCCCTCCCTGCTAATAACTCCTCCTCCCCCGCTCATAGCCCCTCCCTGCTAATAACTCCTCCTCCCCCGCTCATAGCCCCACCCTGCTAATAACTCCGCCTCCCCGGCTCATAGCCCCTCCCTGCTAATAACTCCTCCTCCCCTGCTCATGGCCCCTCCCTGCTAATAACTACTCCTCCCCTGCTCATGGCCCCTCCCTGCTAATAACTCCTCCTCCCTGCTCATAGCCCCTCCCTGTTAATAACTCCTCCTCCCCTACTCATTTCCCCTCCCTGCTAATAACTCCTCCTCCCCTGCTCAAGGCCCCACCCTGCTAATAACTCCTCCTCCCCTGCTCATGGCCCCTCCCTGCTAATAACTCCTCCTCCCCCGCTCATAGCCCCTCCCTGCTAATAACTCCTCCTCCCCCGCTCATAGCCCCACCCTGCTAATAACTCCGCCTCCCCGGCTCATAGCCGCTCCCTGCTGAGGCAGGTGCAACTTACCTGAAGAAACATAATTTCCCGGAAGGTTCTCTGAAACACAGAGAGAGAGAGACAGAGGTCAGTGACAGGGGCAGGTCAGTGGGGGAGAGAGAGGTCAGTGACGTGACGGGGGCAGGTCAGTGACGTGACGGGGGCAGGTCAGTGGGGGAGAGAGAGGTCAGTGACGTGACGGGGGCAGGTCAGTGGGGGAGAGAGAGGTCAGTGACGTGACGGGGGCAGGTCAGTGACGTGACGGGGGCAGGTCAGTGGGGGAGAGAGAGGTCAGTGACGTGACGGGGGCAGGTCAGTGACGTGACGGGGCCGGTCAGTGACGTGACGGGGGCAGGTCAGTGGGGGAGAGAGAGGTCAGTGACGTGACGGGGGCAGGTCAGTGGGGGAGAGAGAGGTCAGTGACGTGACGGGGGCAGGTCAGTGACGTGACGGGGGCAGGTCAGTGGGGGAGAGAGAGGTCAGTGACGTGACGGGGGCAGGTCAGTGGGGGAGAGAGAGGTCAGTGACGTGACGGGGGCAGGTCAGTGACGTGACGGGGGCAGGTCAGTGGGGGAGAGAGAGGTCAGTGACGTGACGGGGGCAGGTCAGTGGGGGAGAGAGAGGTCAGTGACGGGGGCAGGTCAGTGACGGGGGCAGGTCAGTGACGGGGGCAGGTCAGTGACGGGGGCAGGTCAGTGACGGGGGCAGGTCAGTGACGGGGGCAGGTCAGTGACGGGGGCAGGTCAGTGACGGGGGCAGGTCAGTGACGGGGGCAGGTCAGGGGCAGGTCAGTGACGGGGGCAGGTCAGGGGCAGGTCAGTGACGGGGGCAGGTCAGGGGCAGGTCAGTGACGGGGGCAGGTCAGTGGCGGGGGCAGGTCAGTGGCGGGGGCAGGTCAGTGGCGGGGGCAGGTCAGTGGCGGGGGCAGGTCAGTGAGAGGGGCAGGTCAGTGGCAGGTCAGTGGCAGGTCAGTGACGGGGGCAGGTCAGGGGCAGGGGCAGGTCAGGGGCAGGTCAGTGAGAGGGGCAGGTCAGTGAGAGGGGCAGGTCAGTGAGAGGGGCAGGTCAGTGGCAGGTCAGTGGCAGGTCAGTGGCAGGGGCAGGTCAGTGAGAGGGGCAGGTCAGTGAGAGGGGCAGGTCAGTGAGAGGGGCAGGTCAGTGAGAGGGGCAGGTCAGGGGCAGGGGCAGGTCAGGGGCAGGGGCAGGTCAGTGAGAGGGGCAGGTCAGTGAGAGGGGCAGGTCAGTGAGAGGGGCAGGTCAGTGAGAGGGGCAGGTCAGTGAGAGGGGCAGGTCAGGGGCAGAGGCAGGTCAGTGAGAGGGGCAGGTCAGTGAGAGGGGCAGGTCAGTGAGAGGGGCAGGTCAGTGGCAGGGGCAGGTCAGGGGCAGGGGCAGGTCAGTGAGAGGGGCAGGTCAGGGGCAGGGGCAGGTCAGTGAGAGGGGCAGGTCAGGGGCAGGGGCAGGTCAGGGGCAGGGGCAGGTCAGTGAGAGGGGCAGGTCAGTGAGAGGGGCAGGTCAGTGAGAGGGGCAGGTCAGTGAGAGGGGCAGGTCAGTGAGAGGGGCAGGTCAGGGGCAGGGGCAGGTCAGTGAGAGGGGCAGGTCAGTGAGAGGGGCAGGTCAGTGAGAGGGGCAGGTCAGTGACGTGACGGGGGCAGGTCAGTGACGTGACGGGGGCAGGTCAGTGACGTGACGGGGGCAGGTCAGTGGGGGAGAGAGAGGTCAGTGACAGGGGCAGGTCAGTGACAGGGGCTGGTCAGTGGCAGGTCAGTGGCGGGGGCAGGTCAGTGGCAGGTCAGTGGCAGGGGCAGGTCAGTGGCAGGTCAGGGGCAGGTAAGTGACAGGGGCAGGTCAGGGGAAGGTCAGTGAGAGGGGCAGGTCAGTGAGAGGGGCAGGTCAGTGGCAGGTCAGTGACAGGGGCAGGTCAGTGGCAGGTCAGTGACAGGGGCAGGTCAGTGAGAGGGGCAGGTCAGTGGCAGGTCAGGGGCAGGTCAGGGGCAGGGGCAGGTCAGTGGGGATCCTGGGTCTCACCTGAGCGTCCGTCCGGTTCCTGAAAGCATCAAAGATTTTCTTCACGGCGACAATTTCTCCCGACTTGCGATCAATGGCTTTCCATACAATGCCGTACGCCTGGCGGGAAGATCACCGTTACCGGCCCTGGAAAACTACTCACCCCCTTTCCCCTGTTACCGGCCATTGCACATTACTCACCCCCTTCCCCCTGTTACCGGCCATTGCACATTACTCACCCCCTTCCCCCTGTTACCGGCCATTGCACATTACTCACCCCCTGTTACCGGCCCTGGCACATTACTCCCCCCCTTCCCCCCCCCCTCATTACCGGCCCTGGCAAAGTACTCACCCCCTGTTACCGGCCCAGGCAAAGTACTCACCCACTGTTACCGGCCCTGGCACACTACTCACCCCCTGTTACCGGCCCTGGCACACTACTCACCCCCTGTTACCGGCCCTGGCAAAGTACTCACCCACTGTTACCGGCCCTGGCACACTACTCACCCCCTGTTACCGGCCCTGGCACACTACTCACCCCCTGTTACCGGCCCTGGCACACTACTCACCCCCTGTTACTGGCCCTGGCACACTACTCACCCCCTGTTACCGGCCCTGGCACACTACTCACCCCCTTCCCCTGTTACCGGCCATTGCACATTACTCACTCCCCTCCCCCTGTTACCAGCCCTGGCCCATTACTCACCCCGTTACCAGCCCTGGCACATTACTCACCCCCTTCCCTCTTGTTACCAGCCCTGGCACATTACTCACCCCCTTCCCCCTTGTTACCGGCCCTGGCACATTACTCACCCCCTACACCCTCTGTTACCGTCCATGGCACATTACTCACCCCCTGTTACCAGCCCTGGCACATTACTCACCCCCTTTCCCCTGTTACCGGCCATGGCACATTACTCACCCCCTGTTACTGGCCATGGCACATTACTCAACCCCTGTTACCTGCCCTGGCACATTACTTACCCCCTTCCCCCTGTTACCAGCCATTGCACATTACTCACTTCCTTCCCCCTGTTACCAGCCCTGGCACATTACTCACCCCATTACCAGTCCTGGCACATTACTCACCCCCTTCCCCCTTGTTACCAGCCCTGGCACATTACTCACCCCCTTCCCCCTTTTTAACCGGCCTTGGTACATTACTCACCCCCTACCCCCCCCCCCCCCCCGTTACCGTCCATGGCACATTACTCACCCCATTCCTCCCTGTTAACGGCCATGGCACATTACTCACCCCCTGTTACCGGCCATGGCATATTACTCACCCGGTTACCGGCCATGGCACATTACTCACCCCCTGTTACCGGCCATGGCACATTACACAACTTCTTCCCCCCTGTTACCGGCCCTGGCACATTACTCACCCCCTTTCCCCTGTTACCGGCCATGGCACATTACTCACCCCCTGTTACCAGCCCTGGCACATTACTTACCCCCTTTCCCCTGTTACCGGCCATGGCACATTACTCACCCCCTGTTACCAGCCATGGCACATTACTCACCCCCTTTCCCCTGTTACCGGCCATGGCACATTACTCACCCCCTGTTACCAGCCATGGCACATTACTTACCCCCTGTTACCAGCCATGGCACATTACTCACCCCCTTTCCCCTGTTACCGGCCATGGCACATTACTCACCCCCTGTTACCAGCCATGGCACATTACTCACCCCCTTTCCCCTGTTACCGGCCCTGGCACATTACTCACCCCCTCCCCCCTTGTTACCGGCCATGGCACATTACTCACCCCCTTCCTCCCTGTTACCGGCCCTGGCACATTACTCACCCCCTTTCCCCTGTTACCGGCCCTGGCACATTACTCACCCCCTGTTACCGACCATGGCACA
This sequence comes from Gastrophryne carolinensis, assembly GCA_027917425.1. Taxonomy (NCBI): domain Eukaryota; kingdom Metazoa; phylum Chordata; class Amphibia; order Anura; family Microhylidae; genus Gastrophryne; species Gastrophryne carolinensis. Next base: position 500,502 of record JAQIHN010000048.1, on the reverse strand, counting down.
TTACTCACCCCCTCCCCCCTTGTTACCGGCCATGGCACATTACTCACCCCCTTCCTCCCTGTTACCGGCCATGGCGCAATACTCAACCCCTTCCCCCCTGTTACCGGCCATGGCACATTACTCACCCCCTGTTACCGACCATGGCACATTACTCACCCCCTCCCCCCTTGTTACCGGCCATGGCACATTACTCACCCCGTTACCGACCATGGCACATTACTCACCCCCTCCCCCCTTGTTACCGGCCATGGCACATTACTCACCCCCTGTTACCGACCATGGCACATTACTCACCCCCTCCCCCCTTGTTACCGGCCATGGCACATTACTCACCCCCTTCCTCCCTGTTACCGGCCATGGCGCAATACTCAACCTCTTCCCCCCTGTTACAGGCCATGGCACATTACTCACCCCGTTACTGGCCATGGCACATTACTCACCCCCTTCCCCCCTGTTACCGGCCATGGCACATTACTTACCCCCTTCCCCCCTGTTACCGGCCATGGCACATTACTTACCCCCGTTACAGGCCATGGCACATTACTCACCCCCTTCCCCCCTGTTACCGGCCATGGCACATTACTCACCCCCTTCCTCCCTGTTACCGGCCATGGCACATTACTCAAACCCTTCCCCCCAGTTACCGGCCATGGCACATTACTCAACCCCTTCCCCCTTGTTACCGGCCATGGCACATTACTTACCCCCGTTACAGGCCATGGCACATTACTCACCCCCTTCCCCCCTGTTACCGGCCATGGCACATTACTCACCCCCTTCCTCCCTGTTACCGGCCATGGCACATTACTCAAACCCTTCCCCCCAGTTACCGGCCATGGCACATTACTCAACCCCTTCCCCCTTGTTACCGGCCATGGCACATTACTCACCCCCTGTTACCGGCCATGGCACATTACTCACCCCCTGTTACATGCCATGGCACATTACTCACCCCCTGTTACAGGCCATGGCACATTACTCACCCCCTGTTACAGGCCATGGCACATTACTCACCCCCTGTTACAGGCCATGGCACATTACTTACCCCCTGTTACAGGCCATGGCACATTACTCACCCCCTGTTACAGGCCATGGCACATTACTTACCCCCTGTTACAGGCCATGGCACATTACTCACCCCCTGTTACAGGCCATGGCACATTACTTACCCCCTGTTACAGGCCATGGCACATTACTCACCCCCTGTTACAAGCCATGGCACATTACTTACCCCCTGTTACAGGCCATGGCACATTACTCAACCCCCTGTTACCGGCCATGGCACATTACTCACCCCCCCCCGTTACCGGCCATGGCATATTACTCACCCCTTCCCCCGTTACCGGCCATGGCACATTACTCACCCCCTGTTACCGGCCATGGCACATTACTCACCCCCCCCCCCCCGTTACCGGCCATGGCACATTACTCACCCCCCCCCCGTTACCGGCCATGGCATATTACTCACCCCTTCCCCCGTTACCGGCCATGGCACATTACTCACCCCTTCCCCCGTTACCGGCCATGGCACATTACTCACCCCTTCCCCCGTTACCGGCCATGGCATATTACTCACCCCCTGTTACCGGCCATGGCACATTACTCACCCCCCCCCCGTTACCGGCCATGGCACATTACTCACCCCCCCCCCCGTTACCGGCCATGGCATATTACTCACCCCTTCCCCCGTTACCGGCCATGGCACATTACTCACCCCTTCCCCCGTTACCGGCCATGGCACATTACTCACCCCCTGTTACCGGCCATGGCACATTACTCACCCCCCCCCGTTACCGGCCATGGCATATTACTCACCCCTTCCCCTGTTACCGGCCATGGCACATTACTCACCCCCTGTTACCGGACATGGCACATTACTCACCCCCCCCCCCCCCCCCGTTACCGGCCCTGCCACATTACTCACCCCCTTCCCCAGGCGTTTCTTGATGTCGTATTTCTGGGCAATGTGCTCCTCCACCTCCGGAACACTCATGGTGTCTATGTCGCCTCACCTCCCATCCAGGGCCAACATGGAGGGGGCGTGTCCGGGGCAAACGCTGCAGAGATCAGAGCACAGTGGTGAGGAGGGGGCAATAGTATGGAGGCGAGGAGCAGAGGGGGCAGATATCATGTCGGGGAAGGGGGGAAGCACATGATGTCTGGGGGTAAGTATATCGGGAATGAGGGGAGAAGTCAGAAGTCTGTGGGGGGGGGTGAGGGGTAAGTCAGTCAGGGGGCAGGTTAGGCAGCCTACGGGTGGGGATGGGGGAGGGATCTGTTGGAGGGTAGGTCAGAGGGTGAGTAATATCTGTGAGGGGGCAGGTAGGTTGGAGTAGGTGTGATGTTAGCGGTAAGTGTATGGGAGGGGTAGATCAGGGGTAAGTCTGGGGGGCAGATTTTCCAGTCTGTAGGTGGGGTAAGGGGTAACTTGGGGGGGGAGGAGTGGCAGGTAGGCTGGAGTAGATATTATGTCGGGGGTAAGTATGATCTGTGAGGGGTGAGTGAGGGGTAATTTAACGGGGCAGGTTAGGTGTTCTATAGGTGGGGGTAAGTCAGGGGTAGGAGCAGGAGGAGAGTAAGGGTTGGAGCAGGTATGGTGGTGGGGATAAGCATGATCTTTGAGGGGTAAATTAGGGGGGCAGGTTAGGTACTCTATAGGTGGGGGTAAGTCAGGGGTAGGGGCAGGAGAGGAGTAAGGGTTGGAGCAGGTATGATGGTGGGGGTAACTATGATCTGTGATGGGGTAGGTTGGGGTGAGCAGTTGGTCAGGGGTAAGTCGGTGGCAGTTTTTCTGGTCTATAGGTCGGGGGTAAGTCAGAGGTAGGTATGATAGGTTGGGGAAGGAGGGGAGTAAGAGTTGGGGCAGGTATGATAGTGGGGTAAGTATGATCTGTGGGGGGTAAGTTAGGGGGACAGGTTAGGTGCTCTATAGGTGGGGGTAAGTCCGGGGTAGGTATGATAGGTTGGGGCAGGAGGGGAGTAAGGGTTGGGGCAGGTATGATGGTGGGGGTAGTATGATCTGTGAAGGGGTAGGTTGGGGTGAGTGGTTGATCAGGGGTAAGTCGGGGCAGTTTTTCTGGTCTATAGGTCGGGGGTAAGTGTAATTTATGGGTGATGAGGGGTAGGTATGATAGGTTGGGGCAGGTATCTTAGCGATGCGTATAATCTGTCTGGGGGAAGATTCTCCAGTCTATAGCTGGGGGGTGAGGGGTAAGTCAGGGGCAGATTCTCCAGTCTATAGCTGGGGGTGAGGGGTAAGTCGGGGGGGCAGATTCTCCAGTCTATAGCTGGGGGTGAGGGGTAAGTCTGGGGGAAGATTCTCCAGTCTATAGCTGGGGGGTGAGGGGTAAGTCGGGGGGCAGATTCTCCAGTCTATAGCTGGGGGTGAGGGGTAAGTCTGGGGGAAGATTCTCCAGTCTATAGCTGGGGGTGAGGAGTAAGTCGGGGGGCAGATTCTCCAGTCTATAGCTGGGGGGTGAGGGGTAAGTCGGGGGGCAGATTCTCCAGTCTATAGCTGGGGGTGAGGGGTAAGTCGGGGGGCAGATTCTCCAGTCTATAGCTGGGGGTGAGGGGTAAGTCGGGAGGCAGATTCTCCAGTCTATAGCTGGGGGGTGAGGGGTAAGTCGGGGGGCAGATTCTCCAGTCTATAGCTGGGGGTGAGGGGTAAGTCGGGGGGCAGATTCTCCAGTCTATAGCTGGGGGTGAGGGGTAAGTCGGGGGGGCAGATTCTCCAGTCTATAGCTGGGGGTGAGGGGTAAGTCTGGGGGAAGATTCTCCAGTCTATAGCTGGGGGGTGAGGGGTAAGTCGGGGGGCAGATTCTCCAGTCTATAGCTGGGGGTGAGGGGTAAGTCGGGGGGTAGATTCTCCAGTCTATAGCTGGGGGGTGAGGGGTAAGTCGGGGGGCAGATTCTCCAGTCTATAGCTGGGGGGTGAGGGGTAAGTCGGGGGGCAGATTCTCCAGTCTATAGCTGGGGGTGAGGGGTAAGTCGGGGGGGCAGATTCTCCAGTCTATAGCTGGGGGGTGAGGGGTAAGTCGGGGGGGCAGATTCTCCAGTCTATAGCTGGGGGTGAGGGGTAAGTCGGGGGGCAGATTCTCCAGTCTATACCTGGGGGGTGAGGGGTAAGTTGGGGGGGCAGATTCTCCAGTCTATAGCTGGGGGTGAGGGGTAAGTCGGGGGCAGATTCTCCAGTCTATAGCTGGGGGGTGAGGGGTAAGTTGGGGGGGCAGATTCTCCAGTCTATAGCTGGGGGTGAGGGGTAAGTCGGGGGGCAGATTCTCCAGTCTATAGCTGAGGGTGAGGGGTAAGTCGGGGGGTAGATTCTCCAGTCTATAGCTGGGGGGTGAGGGGTAAGTCGGGGGGCAGATTCTCCAGTCTATAGCTGGGGGTGAGGGGTAAGTCGGGGGGCAGATTCTCCAGTCTATAGCTGGGGGTGAGGGGTAAGTCGGGGGGCAGATTCTCCAGTCTATAGCTGGGGGTGAGGGGTAAGTCGGGAGGCAGATTCTCCAGTCTATAGCTGGGGGGTGAGGGGTAAGTCGGGGGGCAGATTCTCCAGTCTATAGCTGGGGGGTGAGGGGTAAGTCGGGGGGCAGATTCTCCAGTCTATAGCTGGGGGGTGAGGGGTAAGTCGGGGGGGCAGATTCTCCAGTCTATAGCTGGGGGTGAGGGGTAAGTCGGGGGGCAGATTCTCCAGTCTATAGCTGGGGGTGAGGGGTAAGTCGGGGGGGCAGATTCTCCAGTCTATAGCTGGGGGTGAGGGGTAAGTCGGGGGGCAGATTCTCCAGTCTATAGCTGGGGGTGAGGGGTAAGTCGGGGGGCAGATTCTCCAGTCTATAGCTGAGGGTGAGGGGTAAGTCGGGGGGTAGATTCTCCAGTCTATAGCTGGGGCTGAGGGGTAAGTCGGGGGGCAGATTCTCCAGTCTATAGCTGGGGGTGAGGGGTAAGTCGGGGGGCAGATCCTCCAGTCCATAGCTGGGGGTGAGGGGTAAGTCGAGGGGCAGATTCTCCAGTCTATTGCTGGGGGGTGAGGGGTAAGTTGGGGGGCAGATTCTCCAGTCTATAGCTGGGGGGTGAGGGGTAAGTCGTGTCCAAAGGCGGGCAACGAAAATGGTGGAAGGACTTACACTTAAAACTTATCAGGAGAGACTTAAAGAACTTAATTTGTACAGTCTGGAGGAAAGAAGGGAGAGGGGGGACATGATTGAGACCTTTAAATATGTGAAAGGATTGAATAAGGTTCAGGAGGGAAGTGTTTTTAAGAAGAAACTTAATGATAGAACAAGGGGGCACAACCTGAAGCTAGTCGGGGGGAAGATCAGGAGCAATGTTAGAAAATATTATTTTACAGAAAGAGTAGTAGGTGCTTGGAACAAACTTCCAGCAGAGGTAGTTGAAACATCAACAGTCACTGAATTTAAACATGCCTGGGATAAGCACACATCTATCCTAAGATAAAGAGAACATACAGTATACACATATGGGCAGACTAGATGGACCGTATGGTCTCCTTCTGCCGTCAACCTTCTATGTTTCTATGTTTCTAAGTCGGGGGGCAGATTCTCCAGTCTATAGCTGGGGGGTGAGGGGTAAGTCGGGGGGCAGATTCTCCAGTCTATAGCTGGGGGTGAGGGGTAAGTCGGGGGGGTGAATTCTCCAGTCTATAGCTGGGGGGTGAGGGGTAAGTCGGGGGGCAGATTCTCCAGTCTATAGCTGGGGGTGAGGGGTAAGTCGGGGGGCAGATTCTCCAGTCTATAGCTGGGGGGTGAGGGGTAAGTTGGGGGGCAGATTCTCCAGTCTATAGCTGGGGGTGAGGGGTAAGTCGGGGGGCAGATTCTCCAGTCTATAGCTGGGGGTGAGGGGTAAGTCGGGGGGCAGATTCTCCAGTCTATAGCTGGGGGTGAGGGGTAAGTCGGGGGGGCAGATTCTCCAGTCTATAGCTGGGGGGTGAGGGGTAAGTCAGGGGGCAGATTCTCCAGTCTATAGCTGGGGGTGAGGGGTAAGTCGAGGGGCAGATTCTCCAGTCTATTGCTGGGGGGTGAGGGGTAAGTCGGGGGGCAGATTCTCCAGTCTATAGCTGGGGGGTGAGGGGTAAGTCGGGGGGCAGATTCTCCAGTCTATAGCTGGGGGTGAGGGGTAAGTCGGGGGGCAGATTCTCCAGTCTATAGCTGGGGGTGAGGGGTAAGTCGGGGGGCAGATTCTCCAGTCTATAGCTGGGGGTGAGGGGTAAGTCGGGAGGCAGATTCTCCAGTCTATAGCTGGGGGGTGAGGGGTAAGTCGGGGGGGCAGATTCTCCAGTCTATAGCTGGGGGTGAGGGGTAAGTCGGGGGGCAGATTCTCCAGTCTATAGCTGGGGGGTGAGGGGTAAGTCGGGGGGCAGATTCTCCAGTCTATAGCTGGGGGTGAGGGGTAAGTCGGGGGGCAGATTCTCCAGTCTATAGCTGGGGGGTGAGGGGTAAGTCGGGGGGCAGATTCTCCAGTCTATAGCTGGGGGTGAGGGGTAAGTCGGGGGGCAGATTCTCCAGTCTATAGCTGGGGGTGAGGGGTAAGTCGGGGGGCAGATTCTCCAGTCTATAGCTGGGGGTGAGGGGTAAGTCGGGGGGGCAGATTCTCCAGTCTATAGCTGGGGGGTGAGGGGTAAGTCGGGGGGCAGATTCTCCAGTCTATAGCTGGGGGTGAGGGGTAAGTCGGGAGGCAGATTCTCCAGTCTATAGCTGGGGGGTGAGGGGTAAGTCGGGGGGGCAGATTCTCCAGTCTATAGCTGGGGGTGAGGGGTAAGTCGGGGGGTAGATTCTCCAGTCTATAGCTGGGGGGTGAGGGGTAAGTCGGGGGGCAGATTCTCCAGTCTATAGCTGGGGGGTGAGGGGTAAGTCGGGGGCAGATTCTCCAGTCTATAGCTGGGGGGTGAGGGGTAAGTCGGGGGGGCAGATTCTCCAGTCTATAGCTGGGGGTGAGGGGTAAGTCGGGGGCAGATTCTCCAGTCTATAGCTGGGGGGTGAGGGGTAAGTCGGGGGGTAGATTCTCCAGTCTATAGCTGGGGGTGAGGGGTAAGTCGGGGGGCAGATTCTCCAGTCTATAGCTGGGGGTGAGGAGTAAGTCGGGGGGCAGATTCTCCAGTCTATAGCTGGGGGTGAGGGGTAAGTCGGGGGGCAGATTCTACAGTCTATAGCTGGGGGTGAGGGGTAAGTCGGGGGGGGCAGATTCTCCAGTCTATAGCTGGGGGTGAGGGGTAAGTCGAGGGGCAGATTCTCCAGTCTATTGCTGGGGGGTGAGGGGTAAGTCGGGGGGCAGATTCTCCAGTCTATAGCTGGGGGGTGAGGGGTAAGTCGGGGGGCAGATTCTCCAGTCTATAGCTGGGGGGTGAGGGGTAAGTCGGGGGGTAGATTCTCCAGTCTATAGCTGGGGGTGAGGGGTAAGTCGGGGGGGAAGATTCTCCAGTCTATAGCTGGGGGTGAGGGGTAAATCGGGGGGCAGATTCTCCTGTCTATAGCTGGGGCTGAGGGGTAAGTCGGGGGGCAGATTCTCCAGTCTATAGCTGGGGGTGAGGGGTAAGTCGGGGGGCAGATTCTCCAGTCTATAGCTGGGGGGTGAGGGGTAAGTCGGGGGGCAGATTCTCCAGTCTATAGCTGGGGGGTGAGGGGTAAGTCGGGGGGTAGATTCTCCAGTCTATAGCTGGGGGTGAGGGGTAAGTCGGGGGGCAGATTCTCCAGTCTATAGCTGGGGGTGAGGGGTAAGTCGGGGGGTAGGTAGGTTGTTAGTAAGGGGTAAGTCTAGGTTAGATAGGCATGAGGTCGGGGGTAAGTACCTGTAGTGTCGGGGTCAGTATGATGAGTGAGGGGTAAGTACCTGTAGTGTCGGGGCAGGTGTGTGCGGCCGCGGAGAATGCCGGGACGGAGAGGAAGCTGTTGTCCGCCGTTGCCTTGACAACCAGTTGCCGTCGCTTCGCCATGCGCATGCGCGCAGGGGGCAACAGTTAGTGAATGGGAGTAGGCGTGGCTGAAGGGTCAGGGACGGACACAGGATTCATGACGTGACGTAAGCACGTAGGGGCGCGTCGTCCCGCCCTTCTCTCTGTGATTCCCGCTCGGGAATTTCCGTCTTGCGGGACCGGGACCGGGAAGTCCCGGGGGTGGGGGTGTGCAGCTGTTTCCTGCCCCCCGAGTGATCAGTATGCCCAATCAAATTTTTGTTCCTTGCAGCTCGGAGGACAGGAAACAGCTGCACACAGTAAATAGAGCGGCACCTCCTTGTTGGTGTATCCTGCTCGTGCAGCAATGGCTGCCGGGGGTTTGTTCTCTGATGTTTCTCTCCAGCCGGCCAATCAGCGGAGGTTCAAGTGACAGGACTACCGGGGAATCCCCCGGTGGGGGCAGATGCTCACCAGGGGGGAGGGAGTTCCCCTATAAGGCTAAACAAAGAGGTGTATAACTGCGGGTCATGTGACTGGCTATAGCTCCGCCCTCTCCCAGTGCTCACATAGCTCACAAGCACAGCGACTGACACCTGTGGGCCGCGCACTAAGCAGCAGTGACTTTCATTCATCTGTTTTGTCTTTCCTTCTATTCTCTGTGTATAGAGACCACAAGGGGCCCCTGACACTATCGCCCGGGGGCCGCATGACCTTGGGGGCATAGATGGCCTATGCTTGTACACACATAGGAATTCTTCCTCTGCATTCAACCCATCTGCACATGGAGCGCACACATGCCCAGAACCGTGGGACACCCTAATGGTCCCCAGGGAGCAGTTGGAAAATTAGGTGTCTGGGGAGCAGTTGGGGAGTTAGGTGTCTGGGGAGCAGTTGGAGGGTTAGGTGTCTGGGGAGCAGTTGGAGGGTTAGGTGTCTGGGGAGCAGTTGGAGGGTTAGGTGTCCGGGGAGCAGTTGGGGGGTTAGGTGTCTGGGGAGCAGTTGGAGGGTTAGGTGTCCGGGGAGCAGTTGGAGGGTTAGGTGTCTGGGGAGCAGTTGGAGGGTTAGGTGTCTGGGGAGCAGTTGGAGGGTTAGGTGTCCGGGGAGCAGTTGGAGGGTTAGGTGTCTGGGGAACAGTTGGAGGTTAGGTGTCTGGGGAGCAGTTGGAGGGTTAGGTGTCCGGGGAGCAGTTGGAGGGTTAGGTGTCCGGGGAGCAGTTGGAGGGTTAGGTGTCTGGGGAACAGTTGGAGGTTAGGTGTCTGGGGAGCAGTTGGGGGGTTAGGTGTCTGGGGAGCAGTTGGAGGGTTAGGTGTCTGGGGAGCAGTTGGGGGGGTTAGGTGTCTGGGGAGCAGTTGGGGGGTTAGGTGTCAGTTGGAGGGTTAGGTGTCTGGGGAGCAGTTGGAGGGTTAGGTGTCCGGGGAGCAGTTGGAGGGTTAGGTGTCTGGGGAGCAGTTGGGGGGTTAGGTGTCTGGGGAGCAGTTGGGGGGTTAGGTGTCTAGGCAGCAGTTGGAGTGTTAGGTGTCCGGGGAGCAGTTGGAGGGTTAGGTGTCTGGGGAGCAGTTGGAGGGTTAGGTGTCTGGGGAGCAGTTGGAGGGTTAGGTGTCTGGGGAGCAGTTGGGGGGTTAGGTGTCTGGGGAGCAGTTGGAGGGTTAGGTGTCTGGGGAGCAGTTGGAGGGTTAGGTGTCTGGGGAGCAGTTGGAGGGTTAGGTGTCTGGGGAGCAGTTGGAGGGTTAGGTGTCTGGGGAGCAGTTGGAGGCAGTTAGGTGTCTGGGGAGCAGTTGGAGGCAGTTAGGTGTCTGGGGAGCAGTTGCAGGGTTAGGTGTTTGGGGAGAAGTTGCAGGGTCAGGTGTCTGGGGAGCAGTTGGGGGGTTAGGTGTTTGGGGAGCAGTTGGAGGGTTAGGTGTCCAGGGAGCAGTTGGAGGGTTAGGTGTTAGGGTTAGGTGTCTGGGGAGCAGTTGGAGGGTTAGGTGTCAGTTGGAGGGTTAGGTGTCTGGGGAGCAGTTGGAGGGTTAGGTGTCCAGGGAGCAGTTGGAGGGTTAGGTGTTAGGGTTAGGTGTCTGGGGAGCAGTTGGAGGGTTAGGTGTCAGTTGGAGGGTTAGGTGTCTGGGGAGCAGTTGGAGGGTTAGGTGTCTGGGGAGCAGTTGGAGGCAGTTAGGTGTCTGGGGAGCAGTTGGAGGGTTAGGTGTCTGGGGAGCAGTTGCAGGGTTAGGTGTTTGGGGAGAAGTTGCAGGGTCAGGTGTCTGGGGAGCAGTTGGGGGGTTAGGTGTTTGGGGAGCAGTTGGAGGGTTAGGTGTCCAGGGAGCAGTTGGAGGGTTAGGTGTTAGGGTTAGGTGTCTGGGGAGCAGTTGGAGGGTTAGGTGTCTGGGGAGCAGTTGGAGGGTTAGGTGTCTGGGGAGCAGTTGGGGGTTAGTTGTTTGGGGAGCAGTTGGAGGGTTAGGTGTCAGTTGGAGGGTTAGGTGTCTGGGGAGCAGTTGGAGGGTTAGGTGTCCGGGGAGCAGTTGGAGGGTTAGGTGTCTGGGGAGCAGTTGGGGGGTTAGGTGTCTGGGGAGCTACTGGAGGGTTAGCTGTCTGGGGAGCAGTTGGGGGGTTAGGTGTCTAGGCAGCAGTTGGAGTGTTAGGTGTCCGGGGAGCAGTTGGAGGGTTAGGTGTCTGGGGAGCAGTTGGAGGGTTAGGTGTCTGGGGAGCAGTTGGAGGGTTAGGTGTCTGGGGAGCAGTTGGAGGGTTAGGTGTCTGGGGAGCAGTTGGAGGGTTAGGTGTCTGGGGAGCAGTTGGAGGGTTAGGTGTCTGGGGAGCAGTTGGGGGTTAGGTGTCTGGGGAGCAATTGAAGGGTTAGGTGTCCGGGGAGCAGTTGGAGGGTTAGGTGTCCGGGGAGCAGTTGGAGGGTTAGGTGTCCGGGGAGCAGTTGGGGGGTTAGGTGTCTGGGGAGCAACTGGAGGGTTAGCTGTCTGGGGAGCAGTTGGAGGGTTAGGTGTCCGGGGAGCAGTTGGGAGGTTAGGTGTCTGGGGAGCAGTTGAAGGGTTAGGTGTCTGGGGAGCAGTTGGGGGGTTAGGTGTCTGGGGAGCAGTTGGAGGGTTAGGTGTCCGGGGAGCAGTTGGGGGGTTAGGTGTCCGGGGAGCAGTTGGAGGGTTAGGTGTCCGGGGAGCAGTTGGAGGGTTAGGTGTCTGGGGAGCAGTTGGAGGGTTAGGTGTCCGGGGAGCAGTTGGAGGTTTAGGTGTCCGGGGAGCAGTTGGGGGGTTAGGTGTCCGGGGAGCAGTTGGAGGGTTAGGTGTCCGGGGAGCAGTTGGAGGGTTAGGTGTCTGGGGAGCAGTTGGAGGGTTAGGTGTCTGGGGAGCAGTTGGAGGGTTAGGTGTCTGGGGAGCAGTTGGGGGGTTAGGTGTCCGGGGAGCAGTTGGAGGGTTAGGTGTCCGGGGAGCAGTTGGAGGGTTAGGTGTCTGGGGAGCAGTTGGAGGGTTAGGTGTCTGGGCAGCAGCTGGAGGGTTAGGTGTCTGGGGAGCAGTTGGAGGCAGTTAGGTGTCTGGGCAGCAGTTGGAGGGTTAGGTGTCCGGGGAGCAGTTGGAGGGTTAGGTGTCCGGGGAGCAGTTGGAGGGTTAGGTGTCTGGGGAGCAGTTGGAGGGTTAGGTGTCTGGGGAGCAGTTGGGGGTTAGGTGTCTGGGGAGCAATTGAAGGGTTAGGTGTCCGGGGAGCAGTTGGAGGGTTAGGTGTCCGGGGAGCAGTTGGAGGGTTAGGTGTCCGGGGAGCAGTTGGAGGGTTAGGTGTCTGGGGAGCAGTTGGAGGGTTAGGTGTCTGGGGAGCAGTTGGGGGGTTAGGTGTCTGGGGAGCAGTTGGAGGGTTAGGTGTCCGGGGAGCAGTTGGAGGGTTAGGTGTCCGGGGAGCAGTTGGAGGGTTAGGTGTCTGGGGAGCAGTTAGAGGTTTAGGTGTCTGGGGAGCAGTTGGGGGGTTAGGTGTCTGGGGAGCAGTTGGGGGTTAGGTGTCCTGGGAGCAGTTGGAGGGTTAGGTGTCTGGGGAGCAGTTGGAGGGTTAGGTGTCTGGGGAGCAGTTGGAGGGTTAGGTGTCTGGGGAGCAGTTGGAGGCAGTTAGGTGTCTGGGGAGCAGTTGGAGGGTTAGGTGTCTGGGGAGCAGTTGGAGGCAGTTAGGTGTCCGGGGAGCAGTTGGAGGGTTAGGTGTCTGGGCAGCAGTTGGAGGGTTAGGTGTCTGGGGAGCAGTTGGAGGGTTAGGTGTCCGGGGAGCAGTTGGAGGGTTAGGTGTCCGGGGAGCAGTTGGAGGGTTAGGTGTCTGGGCAGCAGCTGGAGGGTTAGGTGTCTGGGGAGCAGTTGGAGGGTTAGGTGTCTGGGGAGCAGTTGGAGTGTTAGGTGTCTGGGGAGCAGTTGGAGGGTTAGGTGTCCGGGGAGCAGTTGGAGGGTTAGGTGTCCGGGGAGCAGTTGGAGGGTTAGGTGTCTGGGCAGCAGCTGGAGGGTTAGGTGTCTGGGGAGCAGTTGGAGGGTTAGGTGTCTGGGGAGCAGTTGGAGTGTTAGGTGTCTGGGGAGCAGTTGGAGGGTTAGGTGTCTGGGGAGCAGTTGGAGGGTTAGGTGTCTGGGGAGCAGATGGAGGGTTAGGTGTCTGGGGAGCAGTTGGGAGGTTAGGTGTCTGGGGAGCAGTTGGAGGGTTAGGTGTCTGGGGAGCAGTTGGAGGCAGTTAGGTGTCTGGGGAGCAGTTGGAGGGTTAGGTATCTGGGGAGCAGTTGGAGGGTTAGGTGTCTGGGGAGCAGTTGGGGGGTTAGGTGTCTGGGGAGCAGTTGGAGGGTTAGGTGTCTGGGGAGCAGTTGGAGGGTTAGGTGTCTGGGGAGCAGTTGGAGGGTTAGGTGTCTGGGGAGCAGTTGGGGGGTTAGGTGTTTGGGGAGCAGTTGGGGGGTTAGGTGTCCGGGGAGCAGTTGGAGGGTTAGGTGTCCGGGGAGCAGTTGGAGGGTTAGGTGTCTGGGGAGCAGTTGGAGGGTTAGGTGTCTGGGGAGCAGTTGGAGGGTTAGGTGTCTGGGGAGCAGTTGGAGGGTTAGGTGTCTGGGGAGCAGTTGGAGGGTTAGGTGTCTGGGGAGCAGTTGCAGGGTCAGGTGTCTGGGGAGCAGTTGGAGGCAGTTAGGTGTCTGGGGAGCAGTTGGAGGGTTAGGTGTCTGGGGAGCAGTTGCAGGGTCAGGTGTCTGGGGAGCAGTTGGGGGGTTAGGTGTCTGGGGAGCAGTTGGGGGGTTAGGTGTTTGGGGAGCAGTTGGAGGGTTAGGTGTCCAGGGAGCAGTTGGAGGGTTAGGTGTCCAGGGAGCAGTTGGAGGGTTAGGTGTCAGTTGGAGGGTTAGGTGTCTGGGGAGCAGTTGGAGGGTTAGGTGTCCGGGGAGCAGTTGGAGGGTTAGGTGTCCGGGGAGCAGTTGGGGGGTTAGGTGTCTGGGGAGCAACTGGAGGGTTAGCTGTCTGGGGAGCAGTTGGAGGGTTAGGTGTCTGGGGAGCAGTTGGGGGGTTAGGTGTTTGGGGAGCAGTTGGGGGGTTAGGTGTCTGGGGAGCAGTTGGGGGGTTAGGTGTCTAGGCAGCAGTTGGAGTGTTAGGTGTCCGGGGAGCAGTTGGAGGGTTAGGTGTCTGGGGAGCAGTTGGAGGGTTAGGTGTCTGGGGAGCAGTTGGAGGGTTAGGTGTCTGGGGAGCAGTTGGAGGGTTAGGTGTCTGGGGAGCAGTTGGAGGGTTAGGTGTCTGGGGAGCAGTTGGAGGGTTAGGTGTCTGGGGAGCAGTTGGGGGTTAGGTGTCTGGGGAGCAATTGAAGGGTTAGGTGTCCGGGGACCAGTTGGAGGGTTAGGTGTCCGGGGAGCAGTTGGAGGGTTAGGTGTCCGGGGAGCAGTTGGGGGGTTAGGTGTCTGGGGAGCAACTGGAGGGTTAGCTGTCTGGGGAGCAGTTGGAGGGTTAGGTGTCCGGGGAGCAGTTGGGAGGTTAGGTGTCTGGGGAGCAGTTGAAGGGTTAGGTGTCTGGGGAGCAGTTGGGGGGTTAGGTGTCCGGGGAGCAGTTGGAGGGTTAGGTGTCCGGGGAGCAGTTGGGGGGTTAGGTGTCCGGGGAGCAGTTGGAGGGTTAGGTGTCCGGGGAGCAGTTGGAGGGTTAGGTGTCTGGGGAGCAGTTGGAGGGTTAGGTGTCTGGGGAGCAGTTGGAGGTTTAGGTGTCCGGGGAGCAGTTGGGGGGTTAGGTGTCCGGGGAGCAGTTGGAGGGTTAGGTGTCCGGGGAGCAGTTGGAGGGTTAGGTGTCTGGGGAGCAGTTGGAGGGTTAGGTGTCTGGGGAGCAGTTGGAGGGTTAGGTGTCTGGGGAGCAGTTGGGGGGTTAGGTGTCCGGGGAGCAGTTGGAGGGTTAGGTGTCCGGGGAGCAGTTGGAGGGTTAGGTGTCTGGGGAGCAGTTGGAGGGTTAGGTGTCTGGGCAGCAGCTGGAGGGTTAGGTGTCTGGGGAGCAGTTGGAGGCAGTTAGGTGTCTGGGCAGCAGTTGGAGGGTTAGGTGTCCGGGGAGCAGTTGGAGGGTTAGGTGTCCGGGGAGCAGTTGGAGGGTTAGGTGTCTGGGGAGCAGTTGGAGGGTTAGGTGTCTGGGGAGCAGTTGGGGGTTAGGTGTCTGGGGAGCAATTGAAGGGTTAGGTGTCCGGGGAGCAGTTGGAGGGTTAGGTGTCCGGGGAGCAGTTGGAGGGTTAGGTGTCCGGGGAGCAGTTGGAGGGTTAGGTGTCTGGGGAGCAGTTGGAGGGTTAGGTGTCTGGGGAGCAGTTGGGGGGTTAGGTGTCTGGGGAGCAGTTGGAGGGTTAGGTGTCCGGGGAGCAGTTGGAGGGTTAGGTGTCCGGGGAGCAGTTGGAGGGTTAGGTGTCTGGGGAGCAGTTAGAGGTTTAGGTGTCTGGGGAGCAGTTGGGGGGTTAGGTGTCTGGGGAGCAGTTGGGGGTTAGGTGTCCAGGGAGCAGTTGGAGGGTTAGGTGTCTGGGGAGCAGTTGGAGGGTTAGGTGTCTGGGGAGCAGTTGGAGGGTTAGGTGTCTGGGGAGCAGTTGGAGGCAGTTAGGTGTCTGGGGAGCAGTTGGAGGGTTAGGTGTCTGGGGAGCAGTTGGAGGCAGTTAGGTGTCCGGGGAGCAGTTGGAGGGTTAGGTGTCTGGGCAGCAGTTGGAGGGTTAGGTGTCTGGGGAGCAGTTGGAGGGTTAGGTGTCCGGGGAGCAGTTGGAGGGTTAGGTGTCCGGGGAGCAGTTGGAGGGTTAGGTGTCTGGGCAGCAGCTGGAGGGTTAGGTGTCTGGGGAGCAGTTGGAGGGTTAGGTGTCTGGGGAGCAGTTGGAGTGTTAGGTGTCTGGGGAGCAGTTGGAGGGTTAGGTGTCCGGGGAGCAGTTGGAGGGTTAGGTGTCTGGGCAGCAGCTGGAGGGTTAGGTGTCTGGGGAGCAGTTGGAGGGTTAGGTGTCTGGGGAGCAGTTGGAGTGTTAGGTGTCTGGGGAGCAGTTGGAGGGTTAGGTGTCTGGGGAGCAGTTGGAGTGTTAGGTGTCCGGGGAGCAGTTGGAGGGTTAGGTGTCCGGGGAGCAGTTGGAGGGTTAGGTGTCTGGGGAGCAGTTGGAGGGTTAGGTGTCTGGGGAGCAGTTGGAGGGTTAGGTGTCTGGGGAGCAGATGGAGGGTTAGGTGTCTGGGGAGCAGTTGGGAGGTTAGGTGTCTGGGGAGCAGTTGGAGGGTTAGGTGTCTGGGGAGCAGTTGGAGGCAGTTAGGTGTCTGGGGAGCAGTTGGAGGGTTAGGTATCTGGGGAGCAGTTGGAGGGTTAGGTGTCTGGGGAGCAGTTGGGGGGTTAGGTGTCTGGGGAGCAGTTGGAGGGTTAGGTGTCTGGGGAGCAGTTGGAGGGTTAGGTGTCTGGGGAGCAGTTGGAGGGTTAGGTGTCTGGGGAGCAGTTGGGGGGTTAGGTGTTTGGGGAGCAGTTGGGGGGTTAGGTGTCTGGGGAGCAGTTGGGGGTTAGGTGTCTGGGGAGCAGTTGGGGGGTTAGGTGTTAGGGTTAAGTGTCTGGGGAGCAGTTGGGGGTTAGGTGTCAGTTGGAGGGTTAGGTGTCTGGGGAGCAGTTGGGGGGTTAGGTGTCTGGGGAGTAGTTGGGGGTTAGGTGTCTGGGGAGCAGTTGGAGGGTTAGGTGTCTGGGGAGCAGTTGGAGGGTTAGGTGTCTGGGGAGCAGTTGGAGGGTTAGGTGTCTGGGGAGCAGTTGGAGGGTTAGGTGTCCGGGGAGCAGTTGGAGGATTAGATGTCCGGGAAGCAGTTGGAGGGTTAGGTGTCCGGGGAGCAGTTGGAGGGTTAGGTGTCTGCGGAGCAGTTGGAGGGTTAGGTGTCTGGGGAGCAGTTGGAGGGTTAGGTGTCTGGGCAGCAGTTGGAGTGTTAGGTGTCCGGGGAGCAGTTGGAGGGTTAGGTGTCTGGGGAGCAGTTGGAGGGTTAGGTGTCTGGGGAGCAGTTGGAGGGTTAGGTGTCTGGGGAGCAGTTGGAGGGTTAGGTGTCTGGGGAGCAGTTGGAGGGTTAGGTGTCTGGGGAGCAGTTGGGGGGTTAGGTGTCTGGGGAGCAGTTGGAGGGTTAGGTGTCTGGGGAGCAGTTGGAGGGTTAGGTGTCTGGGGAGCAGTTGGAGGGTTAGGTGTCTGGGGAGCAGTTGGAGGGTTAGGTGTCTGGGGAGCAGTTGGAGGGTTAGGTGTCCGGGGAGCAGTTGGAGGGTTAGGTGTCTGGGGAGCAGTTGGAGGGTTAGGTGTCTGGGGAGCAGTTGGAGGGTTAGGTGTCTGGGGAGCAGTTGGAGGGTTAGGTGTCTGGGGAGCAGTTGGAGGGTTAGGTGTCTGGGGAGCAGTTGGAGGGTTAGGTGTCTGGGGAGCAGTTGGAGGGTTAGGTGTCTGGGGAGCAGTTGGAGGGTTAGGTGTCTGGGGAGCAGTTGGAGGGTTAGGTGTCTGGGGAGCAGTTGGAGGGTTAGGTGTCCGGGGAGCAGTTGGAGGATTAGATGTCCGGGAAGCAGTTGGAGGGTTAGGTGTCCGGGGAGCAGTTGGAGGGTTAGGTGTCTGCGGAGCAGTTGGAGGGTTAGGTGTCTGGGGAGCAGTTGGAGGGTTAGGTGTCTGGGCAGCAGTTGGAGTGTTAGGTGTCCGGGGAGCAGTTGGAGGGTTAGGTGTCTGGGGAGCAGTTGGAGGGTTAGGTGTCTGGGGAGCAGTTGGAGGGTTAGGTGTCTGGGGAGCAGTTGGAGGGTTAGGTGTCTGGGGAGCAGTTGGAGGGTTAGGTGTCTGGGGAGCAGTTGGGGGGTTAGGTGTCTGGGGATCAGTTGGAGGGTTAGGTGTCTGGGGAGCAGTTGGAGGGTTAGGTGTCTGGGGAGCAGTTGGAGGGTTAGGTGTCCGGGGAGCAGTTGGAGGGTTAGGTGTCCGGGGAGCAGTTGGAGGGTTAGGTGTCTGGGGAGCAGTTGGAGGGTTAGGTGTCTGGGGAGCAGTTGGAGGCAGTTAGGTGTCTGGGGAGCAGTTGGAGGGTTAGGTGTCTGGGGAGCAGTTGGAGGGTTAGGTGTCTGGGGAGCAGTTGGAGGGTTAGGTGTCTGGGGAGCAGTTGGGGGGTTAGGTGTCTGGGGAGCAGTTGGGGGGTTAGGTGTCTGGGGAGCAGTTGGAGGGTTAGGTGTTTGGGGAGCAGTTGGGTTAGGGTTATCTTCAGATTGACCCTCTATGTTACGGGGGGAGGCAGAGCATCTATGTTACAGGAGGGAGGCAGAGCCTTTATGTTACAGGAGGGAGGTGGAGCCTCTATGATACAGGAGAGAGGCGGAGTCTCTATGTTACAGGAGGGAGGCGGAGCCTATATGTTACAGGAGGGAGGCGGGGCCTATATGTTACAGGAGGGAGGCGGATCCTGTGTTACAGGAGGGAGGCGGAACCTCTATGTTACAGGAGGGAGGCAGACCCTCTATGTTACAGGAGGGAGGCGGAACCTCTATGTTACAGGAGGGAGGCGGGCCCTCTATGTTACAGGAGGGAGGCGGATCCTCTATGTTACAGGAGGGAGGCGGACCCTCTATGTTACAGGAGGGAGGCGGACCCTCTATGTTACAGAAGGGAGGCGGAACCTCTATGTTACAGGAGGGAGGCGGGCCCTCTATGTTACAGGAGGGAGGCGGATCCTCTATGTTACAGGAGGGAGGCGGACCCTCCTCAGATAGACCGTCTATGTTATAGGAGGGAGGTGGAACCTCTATGTTACAGGAAGGAGGCGGAGCCTCTATGTTACAGGAGGGAGGCGGGCCCTCTATGTTACAGGAGGGAGGCGGTGCCTCTATGTTAGAGGAGGGAGGCAGACCCTCCTCAGATAGACTGTCTATGTTACAGGAGGGAGGCGGTGCCTCTTTGTTACAGGAGGGAGACAGACCCTCTATGTTACAGGAGGCCACTCCCTTGTTCGGTCATCGCACATCCACACAAATGAAAGGCCAAGTGGGTGGAGTTGTTGGAAAACAAGTAACATTTTTATTGGCCAGTTGCCGGGCAGTGGGCGGATCCACATGTTCTCCGGAGTCTCGCCCCTCTTCCAGCCTCAGTATTGTTGAGATGCTTCATCAGTAGAATTGGGCGAAACACGTGGGACACTCTGCAGTTACAGTTGTTGCAGCTTCAGGTGAAAGGCCGATCTGATTGGCTGGAGCAGCCAGTGTACGATGATTGGACCTCTCTCGGCCTCCAATCGTTTTTGAGTTTATGGGAGGGTCTGGACTTGTGGTCATATGGCCACCTGAAGGTAATTTCCTGCAGGGAGGGCAGCTGGGGCAGTTGGGTAATAGCTGTGTTTCTAACGGGACAATTATTTCTTCTTTGATCTTGTTCTGGTTGAATAAGTCTGAGAGAATGGGCGGAGCTTATCTGCAGCCCCGCCCAGATGCCCAGCTTCTTTGCCCCTTGTCAGGGTTTATCCCGTGATGCGTTGCGCCGGCCCCGCCCCCTGCTCCGGCCCCCTCTCTTGCCCCTATT
The DNA here is from genome assembly GCA_027917425.1 of Gastrophryne carolinensis. Classification (NCBI taxonomy): domain Eukaryota; kingdom Metazoa; phylum Chordata; class Amphibia; order Anura; family Microhylidae; genus Gastrophryne; species Gastrophryne carolinensis. The sequence goes on along the minus strand of JAQIHN010000048.1, from coordinate 481,667 downwards.
GTCATCTTGCCCCGCAGGCACAGGGGGCAGGAAGGGGCGTGGCATGGGCACAAACATGTGGTTGAGGTGGGGGTTGATGGTGATGAGATATTCGGGGTAGGCCTGAGTGTCGTTGAAGATAACGAAGATGGTCGGGTTCTTCAGGTTGTCCACCAGGCTGTCGTATCTGCGCAGCCCCTCGGGGGAGGGGCCTGGCATTAGGGGCGGAGCCTGCATCCAGAGGTGACCCACCGTGAACTCTCCGGTAAGGACTCGGGCCACCAGGATAAACCTCTTGCCGTCCTTGTTGGGTCTGGAGAAGACGAAATCCATAGAGACCTCTGACCTCACCGCGAAATACACCCCCTGCCCGAACATCACCGCTGCGGGGGAGAACACAGGTCACATGTTAGGGGCGGGCACCGAGGCTGGGGCGGGGCATACAAACAAGAGACAAGAGGGCACATGTTAAGAGGCGGGCACCAAGGGGAGGGTGCGGGGATAGAGAAGAGAGACAAAGCCACACATCAGGGGAGAAGAGGGCACATGTTAGAGGTGGGCACCGAGGGGAGGGGGCGGGGACCAAGGGGAGAGGGAGGGGTGAGAAGAGTTCACATGTTAGGGGCGGGCACCAAGGGGAGGGGCGGGGCATACAGAGAAGAGAAATCCATATAGATCTCTGAGCGCACCTCAAAATACACCCCCTGCCCAAACAGCACCACTGCAGGGGAGAGAAGAGGTCACATGTTAGAGGTGGGCACCAAGGGGACGGGAATATAGAGAAGAGAGACAAACCCACACATCAGAGACCAGAGGCAGGCATCAAGGGGAGGGGGTGGGGCATAGGGAGAGGAGAGGCCAAACATCAGAGGCGGGCACCAAGGTGAGGGGGCGGGTGTGACCAAACTATGGACCTTGGCTGCTTGGTGTAACCCAAACATTTCTTGCCCCTCGTCCCACTTGGGTTTCACCTTTATCTCACCCTCACAGATATCCCGGGGGGGTCAATGATAAAAACCCCTCCAATGAGTCCCCTCACTCCCCCCCCCCACCTTGTAATAAATACAAGAGTGATTGGGGGTAATAAAACCCCCAGCATGGAAACTATATAAACAGATCACAAAGTCCCAGTTCCTCCCCTGCTTGTGTCCCTCCTCCCTGTGGTATCCCAGGAGAGATGGGGGACATCATATGGACCATTGTTCAGGTACTCAAAGATGGAGAATCCCAGATGCACCAAACAGACAGTGGGTGACTCCAATCACTCCGCCCAATAGAAGGGGTCAGAAACTGACCACTGGTTAGAGGGAATAAGATAAGCTTCAGAATAGGGACAGCGACACTCTAATTTTACCATCAAGAGTGACACACGCTCCCCTTTAACTTCTAAGCAGAAGACCAGGGAGATGGGTGAGGACTGAGAGACATTGTAACATCTAAGGTGGAGACCAGGGAGACATGTGAGCACTGAGAGACATTGTAACATCTAAGGAGGAGACCAGGGAGACGTCTGAGCGATGAGAGACATTGTAGCATCTAAGGAGGAGACCAGGGAGATGTGCGACGACTGAGAGACATTGTAACATCTAAGGAGGAGACCAGGGAGACGTGTGAGGACTGAGAGACATTGTAACATCTAAGGAGGAGACCAGGGAGACGTCTGAGCGATGAGAGACATTGTAGCATCTAAGGAGGAGACCAGGGAGATGTGCGACGACTGAGAGATATTGTAACATCTAAGGAGGAGACCAGGGAGACGTGTGAGGACTGACAGACATTGTAACATCTAAGTAGAGACCAGGGAGACGTGTGAGCACTGAGAGACATTGTAACATCTAAGGAGCGGACCAGGGAGACATGTGAGCACTGAGAGACATTGTAACATCTAAGGTGAAGACCAGGGAGACGTGTGAGGACTGAGAGACAATGTAACATCTGAGGAGGAGACCAGGGAGACGTGTGAGGACTGAGAGACATTGTAACATCTAAGGTGAAGACCAGGGAGACGTGTGAGGACTGAGAGACAATGTAACATCTGAGGAGGAGACCAGGGAGACGTGTGAGGACTGAGAGACATTGTAACATCTAAGGTGAAGACCAGGGAGACGTGTGAGGACTGAGAGACAATGTAACATCTGAGGAGGAGACCAGGGAGACGTGTGAGGACTGAGAGACATTGTAACATCTAAGGAGAAGACCAGGGAAACGTGTACGGACTGAGGGGCATTGTAACATCTAAGGAGGAGACCAGGGAGACGTGTGAGGACTGAGAGACACTGTAACATCTAAGGTGAAAACCAGGGAGACGTGTGAGCACTGAGGGACATTGTAACATCTAAGGAGGAGACCAGGGAGATGTGTGAGGACTGATAGACATTGTAACATCTAAGGAGGAGACCAGGGAGATGTGTGAGGACTGAGAGACATTGTAACATCTAAGGAGGAGACCAGAGAGATTTGTGAGGACTGATATACATTGTAACATCTAAGAAGGAGACCAGGGAGATGTGTGAGGACTGAGAGACATTGTAACATCTAAGGAGGAGACCAGGGGGACGTGTGAGGAATGAGAGATATTGTAACATCTAAGGAGGAGACCAGGGAGACGTGCGAACACTGAGAGACATTGTAACGTCTAAGGAGGAGACCAGGGAGACGTGTGTGGACTGAGAGACATTGTAACATCTAAGGCGGGGACCAGGGAGACGTGTGAGGACTGAAAGACATTGTAACATCTAAGGCGGGGACCAGGGAGACATGTGAGGACTGGGAGACATTGTAACATCTAAGGAGGAGACCAGGGTGACGTGTGAGGACTGAGAGACATTGTAACATCTGAGGAGGAGACCAGGGAGACGTGTGAGGACTGGGAGACATTGTAACATCTAAGGAGGAGACCAGGGAGACGTGTGAGGACTGAGAGACATTGTAACATCTAAGGAGGAGACCAGGGAGACGTGTGAGCACTGAGAGACATTATAACATCTAAGGAGGAGACCAGGGAAATGTGTGAGGACTAAGAGACATTGTAACATCTAAGGAGGAGATCAGGGAGACATATGAGGACTGAGAGACATTGTAACATCTAAGGAGGAGACCAGGGAGATGTGTGAGGACTGAGAGACATTGTAACATCTAAGGAGGAGACCAGGGAGACGTGTGAGGACTGAGAGACATTGTAACATCTAAGGAGGAGACCAGGGAGGCGTGTGAGGACTGAGAGACATTGTAACATCTAAGGAGGAGACCAGGGAGACGTGTGAGGACTGAGAGACATTGTAACATCTAAGGAGGAGACCAGAGAGATGCGTGAGGACTGAGAGACATTGTAACATCTAAGGAGGAGACCAGGGAGACGTGTGAGGACTGAGAGACATTGTAACATCTAAGGAGGAGACCAGGGAGATGTGTGAGGACTGAGAGACATTGTAACATCTAAGGAGGAGACCAGGGAGATGCGTGAGGACTGAGAGACATTGTAACATCTAAGGACGAGACCAGGGAGACATGTGAGGACTGAGAGACATTGTAACGTCTAAGGAGGAGACCAGGGAGACGTGTGAGGACTGAAAGACATTGTAACATCTAAGGCGGAGACCAGGGAGACGTGTGAGGACTGAAAGACATTGTAACATCTAAGGCGGAGACCAGGGAGACATGTGAGGACTGAGAGACATTGTAACATCTAAGGAGGAGACCAGAGAGATGCGTGAGGACTGAGAGACATTGTAACATCTAAGGAGGAGACCAGGGAGACGTGTGAGGACTGAGAGACAATGTAACATCTGAGGAGGAGACCAGGGAGACGTGTGAGGACTGAGAGACATTGTAACATCTAAGGAGGAGACCAGGGAGACGTGTGAGGACTGAGAGACTTTGTAACATCTAAGCAGAAGACCAGGGAGACATGTGAGGACTGAGAGACATTGTAACATCTAAGGAGAAGACCAGGGAGACATGTGAGGACTGAGAGACATTGTAACATCTAAGGAGGAGACCAGGGAGACGTGTGAGGACTGAGAGACACTGTAACATCTAAGGAGAAGACCAGGGAGACGTGTGAGTACTGAGAGACATTGTAACATCTAAGGACGAGACCAGGGAGAAGTGTGAGGACTGAGAGACAATTTATTTAATTGGACCCCAGCCCAGACAGACTCTTAAAGTGGGCCAACACCCAGGGGTGATCGGCCCGGGAATCTATAAAATTCCCGGGCCGATCACCTCACACACCGCGGGACATCCGAGATCGGGATGTCCCGCGGGGTGTAACCCCCCCAAACACCCCGAAAAACCTTACCTCTCCAGACGCTGCTTCCGCCGCCGCCGCCTCACTCGCGCTCCTCCAGACGTGCGCGCGCCCGTCGTCTCTCTGAATGGCCAGCGCGGACGTGCACACGTCAAGAGTGACGCGCGGGAGGCGGTGGCGGGCGCGATCCCTTGGCATTGGACAGCGCAGTCACGTGGGATCGTAGAGAGGTGAGTTTTCGGGGTGTTTGGGGGGGTTTTGGGCAGCGATCGGGGTGCCCCAAGGAAGTGGACCAATACCCAGGATAGTCAAAATCCTGGGTGTTGGTCCACTTTAAGTATATTCTTCACCGTTTCTTATTTTGAATTGCTATTTATCTTATTTACCGTGTTTTATAGTTAATTCTGTTTTATCACCTTGCACCGTTTTTCTTTTTGTTTTGTGGATTTATGTTTGTTTAAATAAATTCTGAAAATACTGCAGAGGGTCACTGATACTCTGAATTAAGGATGCAAAAGGGGGTGGGCATAGAGAGATAAATCTACATGTCAGAGACCAAAGGGCAGCAAGGGGAGGGGGCGGGGCATAGGGAAGGGAAAGAAGAGGGCCCATGTCAAAGATGGGCAGCAAGGGGATGGGGCGGGGCATAGGGAGGGGAGAAAAGAGGCCACATATCAGAGACTGGCATTAAGGGGAGGGGGTGGGACATAGAAATGGGAAAGAAGAGGCTACATGTCAGAGAATAGAGAGTGGCACCAAGAGGAGGGGAGGGGGTGGGGCATAGGGAAGGGGGTGGGCATAGAGAGGAGAGAGATAAAGCCACACATCAGAGACCAGAGGGGCAGCAAGGGGAGGGGGTGGGGCATAGAGAGGAGAGAGATAAAGCCACACATCAGAGACCAGAGGGGCAGCAAGGGGAGGGGGCGGGGCATAGAGAGGAGAGAGATAAAGCCACACATCAGAGACCAGAGGGGCAGCAATGGGAGGGGGCGGGGCGTAGAGAGGAGAGAGATAAAGCCACACATCAGAGACCAGAGGGGCAAGAGGGGGTGGGGCATAGGGAAGGGGGCGGGGCATAGAGAGGAGAGAGATAAAGCCACACATCAGAGACCGAAGGGGCAGGAGGGGGTGGGGCTTCTGCAATGAATGTGATCCCCGAGAGGGGGGTAGAGGGGCCACGTGTGGGTAACACACAAGGTTATGGGTAGAGAAAGGTAAAGGAACTCCCTGAAAAGGAAGCTACCCCTGGGGAGGCTGATCCCAGGCACCACCAGGGGGAGTAGGGGGCCCAGGATAATTGGGGGACAAGATGGGAAGAGCTTCCCAAATGAGTACCTACCTTCCCAGACTGCCATTTCATGGTACCACCTGGACCCTGAGAAGTGGGGTTATTGGGGGGGAAGCCTGATGCCCATTACATGGACAGCAGAAGACTGCACACTGCCCGCCCTAACCATTCTGCCCCGCCCCTTTTCCTCCCATCATGTCCCACCCCTTTCCCTCCCACCATGCCCCGCCCCTTTCCCTCCCACCATGCCCCGCCCCTTTCCCTCCCATCATGCCTCGCCCCTTTCCCTCCCATCATGCCCCACCCCTTTTCCTCCCATCATGACTCCAGTCATAGGGAACTCTTTTTATGCATGAAACAAAGAGTCTCATCATGGAGGGGACCAGCCAGAGACACACAAAAGTGGGGACACAGCAGGGAGATGGGCGGGGCCAGCAGCGGGGGTGTTACCGTTCTTCCCGCAGAAGCTGCGGTTGAAGCCATGATGGCAGATCTCCCGGGCGCTGGTTTCCGGGGTGCCGTGATAGAGGATGCGCTCGGCTGGCCTGGATGCGTCCATCATGGTCATCCGCTGCTTCTTCAGCTGGTATTGGTTATACAGCAAAGGATTCTGGACCTTCTGGACCTGCAATGGTCATGTATGTTACCCGCCTGCTTCCATCAATAGATAAGCTGCAAGTCACTGACTTAGTACCGCCCCCCGAGGGAGGTGTCAGGCTGATAACTGCTCCCTAGGAAAGTCACAAAGTACCACCCCTAAAAATAGTCACAAAGTACCACCCCATAAAAATACTCACTGGGCAAAGGCAGGGTCAGGGGGAGGTCACCTGGCAGATATCGATCCTCTGGTCGCTGTAGGTCTGGAGGAAGGGCTAGATGACGTGGTTATATTCCTCGGAGTCTCTGGGCGATGGTGGGGTCAGGGTAGGTCCCTATGTGATGGGGTCAGGGTAGGTCCCCAGGTCATGTGGTCAGGGTAGGTCACCAGGTCATGTGGTCGGAGTTGCCCCTCACCTGGCAGATATCGATCCTCTGGTCCCTGGGGGAAGGGCTGGACGACGCAGTTGTATTCCTCGGAGTGATGGTGGGGTCAGGGTAGGTCCCTAAGTGATAGGGTCAAGGTAGGTACCCAGGTCATGTGGTCGGAGTTGCCCCTCACCTGGCAGATATCGATCCTCTGGTCCCTGGCCACCTGGAGGAAGGGCTGTACGACGCGGTTGTATTCCTCTGAGTCTCTGGGCGATGGCGGGGTCAGGGTAGGTCCCTAGGTGATGGCGGGGTCAGGGTAGGTCCCTAGGTCATGGGGTCAGGGTAGGTCCCAAGGTCATGTGGTTGAAGTTGCCCCTAACCTGGCAGATATCGATCCTCTGGTTCTTGGACGTCTGGAGGAAGGGCTTGACGATGCGCTCATATTCCTCTGAGTCTCTGGGCGATGGTGGGGTCAGGGTAGGTCCCTAGGTCATGTGGTCAGGGGAGGTCCCCAGATCATGTGGTCAGAGTTGCCCCTCACCTGGTAGATATCGATCCTCTGGTCCCTGGATGTCTGGAGAAAGGGCTGGACGACGCGCTCGTATTCCTCTGAGTCTCTGGGCACATCCACCAGTTCCACGTCCTGCTGGGAGTTCAGGGTCATCATGGAGGGCTGGGCCCAGTCTGTGGCCTGGAGGGAGTCCAGGGTCTGCTGCAACTCCTGGCGGCATTGGCTGGGGGAATTCAGGAAGCCCTGGATCTGGATTTGCCCCTCCAGCACGGTCACCTTGACGTTGTATTTTCTCTCCAGGGATGGCAGAACGTGGGCGAGCTGAGCCGCGCCACCCGCGCCCTCCATTATCACCATATTCAGGTGTGACAGGACCGCCTTCCGCAGGGCCGCGCACGCCACCACCAGGCTGGTCTCATCGGGAGCGAGGACCCAGAGCTGAGCGGAATCACTAGCGGCCTCTGCTGGAGGAGGCCGATCATGCACAGGGAGGGACTCGGTGTCCTTAGAGGTGGACGGTCTAGGGGACAATTCCAAGGCTGGAAGGATCTCTGCGTTGGCCGTGGCTGGCCGGACACTGGTGTCCATGGACCTTTGAATGGCCAGAAGCAATTGAGCCTCCTCATCCAGCTTCTGCTTCTTACTCGCCCTTCGGGACTTCCCTTTACTCCTGGACCTTGGCCTGCGGGAAGACCCCGCCTCCATTTCTGCTGTCATAGAGAAAAGAGAGAGGAGCTCCATGATAACCATGTGACACAACGTAATCCCGCCCCCCACTGATCTGCAGGACCTGCCTTCATTTCTGCTGTCACAGAGAAAAGAGGGAGGAGCTCCATGATAACCATGTGACAATGTAATCCTGCCCCCACTGCCCTGATCTGCAGGTACTGCCTCCTAATCATGTGACCACCCAGGACCAATCACAAAGCTATCTGACCCTACAGCCTTACCAAATCTGCAGGTACCGCCTACTGATCATGTGACCACTCAGGACCAATCACACTGCTACCTGCCCCTACTTTATCTGCAGGTACCGCCTACTAATCATGTGACCACCCAGGACTAACCACACTGCTACATGACCCTACAGCCTTATCAAAACTGTAGATACCTGTCAGAATACCGGGTGTGAACCCTGATTGCGGAGACTGCAACACTGCTCACCTCTCGACCGGGAAGCCTGGAATCTAAGGACCAACCTGGTATTCACTAGAGCCTCTGATGGTGAGGATAGACTGGGCTGCAGGAAGGCCCCAGGTCAGGCAACCTAGGAGTGGATTTTGCAGAATTCCGGGTAGGAGACAGACCAGAGCTGATCTGGGAGTGTGAGGCAGGCTGAAGTCGTGGGCTGGCAGATCTGGATCAAAGTCGAGAAACAAGCAGAGGTTGTGGGCAGGCAGATCAGGATCGTGGTCACAAAACAAAGCCGAAGTCGTCAGGAAAGCAGGATCGTAGTCAGAAGCAAGCCGGGTCGGTACACAGGAAGGAATCACAGGAACTCAGGAGCATGCAGGAAAAGACCAACTGGCAATTGAGGACAGGCCTAGTCTGTTTTTATAGGCCCCTGCACATGCTCAGTAGTGAGGACTCACAGGCGGCCTCTGCTGGTCAACAGGAGGAACAGTCCTGGTTCTCCGGCATAGACGAACAGGCGCCCTCTGCTGGACTACAGAGGGAACAGTCCTGGTTCTCCGGCATAGACGAACAGGCGCCCTCTGCTGGACTACAGAGGGAACAGTCCTGGTTCTCTGACAATACCGCCTACTAATCATGTGACCACCCAGGGCCAATCACACAGCTACTTGACCTGCAGGTACCGCCTACTAATCATGTGACCACCCAGGACCAATCACACAGCTACCTGACCCTACTGCCTTACCTGAACTGCAGGTACCGCCTACTAATCATGTTCACACAGACCGGGACATTACTCGGGTCTTTGAAAAATATTACAAACACCTGTACAACTTAACCTCCCACCCATCAGGCTTTAGACTTACCGAAAAAAAACAATATTTACAGCAATTGGGTCGCCCCAAACTGCCACAAGACCCACTAAAGAAACTGGAAAACCCGATCACACCAGAACTAGCTAAAGCCATTTCAGATTCTGCAAATGGGAAAGCCCCAGGCCCTGACGGCCTCCCCCTCCTTTATTATAAAACACAGACAGATATCTTATCTCCTGTACTATTACGTCTTTAATTCTTTGATTACTGACAGCTCTCATCCAACGCACAGCCTCTGCGCCAACATTAGTTATTCCTCAGGAAATCAGTTATTCCTCAGGAATGAAAGGACCCCAACCTCAGCTCCTCCCCTGAGAATCATCATGAAGGGTGAAATGCTTAGCCTGATGGCGGCCATGTTAAAAAAAAAGACTCCATTTTATATTCTATACTCTGATATTAAACTTAGTTATATAGATATACAAGTGATATGTAAAGTTCTGGGCATAAAGCCAACAGACGTTTTAGTGCGTAGGAATGTCCTTCTCTAGATGTAGGTCACAGGAATACCCTGAACTCCGTTATCAGTAGACATATAGAAAAACTGAACTCCGTTATCAGTAGACATATAGGAAAACTGAACTCCATTATCAGTAGAATTATAGGAAAATTACACTCCGTTATCAGTAGACTTTTAGGAAACTTGCACTCCGTTATTAGTAGACTTTTAGGAAAATTACACTCCGTTATCAGTAGACTTTTAGGAAACTTGCACTCCGTTATTAGTAGACTTTTAGGAAAATTGCACTCCGTTATTAGTAGACTTATAGGAAACTTGCACTCCGTTATTAGTAGACTTTTAGGAAACTTGCACTCCGTTATTAGTAGACTTTTAGGAAACTTGCACTCCGTTATTAGTAGACTTATAGGAAACTTGCACTCCGTTATTAGTAGACTTATAGGAAACTTGCACTCCGTTATCAGTAGACTTATAGGAAACTTGCACTCCGTTATCAGTAGACTTACAGGAAACTTGCACTCCATTATCAGTAGACTTTTAGGAAACTTGCACTCCGTTATTAGTAGACTTATAGGAAACTTGCACTCCGTTATTAGTAGACTTATAGGAAACTTGCACTCCGTTATTAGTAGACTTATAGGAAACTTGCACTCCGTTATTAGTAGACTTTTAGGAAACTTGCACTCCGTTATTAGTAGACTTATAGGAAACTTGCACTCCGTTATCAGTAGACTTATAGGAAACTTGCACTCCGTTATCAGTAGACTTACAGGAAACTTGCACTCCGTTATCAGTAGACTTATAGGAAACTTGCACTCCATTATCAGTAGACTTATAGGAAACTTGCACTCCGTTATCAGTAGACTTACAGGAAACTTGCACTCCGTTATCAGTAGACTTACAGGAAACTTGCACTCCGTTATTAGTAGACTTATAGGAAACTTGCACTCCGTTATTAGTAGACTTATAGGAAACTTGCACTCCGTTATAAGTAGACTTTTAGGAAACTTGCACTCCGTTATTAGTAGACTTATAGGAAACTTGCACTCCGTTATTAGTAGACTTATAGGAAACTTGCACTCCGTTATCAGTAGACTTACAGGAAACTTGCACTCCGTTATCAGTAGACTTATAGGAAACTTGCACTCCGTTATCAGTAGACTTATAGGAAACTTGCTCACGCAGGAACCACAAGATTTATTGCCAGCTTTGTGTGAACGTTTTTAGTTACGTCACAAAGGTGGGGGGTAAGTGCTCCTTTATTGTGTGTGACATTCTGTATAAATATGTGATGATTTCTGAATAAACTTAGATCAGTCTTTGAACCGTACCTAGTGCACAAGCTCGTGGTTCTTAGTGTCTGATCTCAAGCAGCTGCTGACCAAACACTAACAGACCTTGGGCGAGGGAGGCCAGACAACCCTTAGAGACCCCAACACAGCATATGCCACCATTGAGAAGGAACATCTAGCAATAGTCTTGCAGAAACGACAGCACTACCTATGGTTGCAGGATTACCATGATCACCCCGAGCTGGCTGAACCGTGGGGACATGGTAAGTTGCTTCGTTGGAGCCTAATTCTACAGAATCCTGCACGAGAAAGGCAGCAGCCGCGGCGATGGAGATGGTTATCCTGACAAGTCGAGTCTGCAAATAAAGAACTGGTATTCTCCTCCAGGTGTGGTGACAATGTATCACAATCCCCTGATAGATACCCCAGCTAGGCCTTTAATCATATCTAGCTATTTGTGTATCAGGCATTGTAAGGACTTGTGGCCACAAAATGTCACTTCTCCAGCCGTTCCAAGAACCCCGCCCCACAGGGTTCCAGCCGTCATAAACTGTACAGTGCATCTGTGCTATGGCAGGTCTCTGCACTTCTAAAGGGGAGCCCCGCTCATTTACAGTGAGGAGCTTACAAAACATTGGACAAACCTCAGAACCACACGGGATGCCCCTAGGCGGGTATGTCTCTCCTCACACAGCAGGGAAACAGATGACCGTCTGTCTGGTCGGGTTTACATGTGAAAGCACAAAATGGAAGTTATATTGGATATTTTTTATTTTATGAATTGCATCGTGATCCCCAAAAACTGATCAGATCATAGGCTACAGGATGATAGGAGGAGACCCGCCCATGTGACCGGTACACAAACCCCTAGAAATGAATCAATGTATGTATCAATTTATCAAGGGGTTCTGAGCGCAGTATCGTTGGGTTATATTTAATTCAGAATCAGGTGCTGGACTAGAAAATCATATTCCTGGCTCCGATAACCAGGTGGACTGTGGGGCCTGAAGACATTATCTGGGATTGTCGCCTTAAGCTCTGATGGGAAGGGCATGGCGCTTTTCCCCTATAATATCAGACAGCAGTCAGGTGATCACACACTAATCTAGGGCTTGTTCCACGTTACATCGTGCCCCACACACCGCACCCAGGAACCTCCAGACGATGTATTGGACTCGACCGCACAGATCACCCCAGACATAAGAACCATCAGTTGTCATCCATTCTTTTGTTCTTCTGTTTTGCTGATGGTTTGTTTGTAGTATTTCCCCATTTATAAGGTTTCCTGTGAAATGTAAATTTTATTACTACTCATACGGCTCCATGTTTCTCTCTTATGTCTTTTCTAATTACATCTAAAAACCATAGAGCTCTTATGGGAGGGGCGTGGCTACTCTGTGGTCCCCTATAAAATCAGACAGCAGTCATGTGATCACACATTGATCTGGGGCTTGTTCCGCGTCACATCCCACTCCCCGGAGGCAGACGCTCAACAGGCACGGGCATTCTACCTTATCTGGGGTAAGTACATTTTTATTCTAATTACCCCGGGGACGGCAGAATCCAAGAACCAGGTTGGGAGATAGAATATAGTCGCAGGTGTCGCGACAGGAAGCATCAGCGAAGACGCGGGGAGTCCAGGTCCGAGACTCCAGGTTGAATAGTAGCACTACAAGGTTATTAAGTTGAGCCTCTGCCCTTAGGAAATATCCTTGCATATCTTTTGCTTTTCTTACTGTCGCGTAGAAGTTTAGGATTATTTGTTTGTGTGGATTGATAAGTGTGAATATGAGCACACTTTAAACCACAGACATTGTTATTTGTTAATTGATAATTGAAAATGGGTAGTCAAGAGTCCAAGACCCCTAAGATAGGAGAATCCTGTGTGCAATATGTAGAGAGAGTGGCGGGATTTTTTGTGCAACCTTTTTTAGACTGTCTGGGGTGGACTGAGGGAGCAGGGAATAGTTGCCCTTTTCCTAGAGAAGGGGCAAATGACTCTTTTCACATAGATATTTTCCCTGGTATGGGGGTGACCCAAACTGGGACAAGGGGTACATGGAAACTTGTGGCAAGAAGTGGTTTGAAGTTGCCCCAGGGTGGTACCCCAGAACATCTAAAATATCCTGGGGATTAAATAGGAAAATTAAAACAGATCCAAAAATACTCCATAAGAACGAGGGTGAAAGGGGTCAGCAAATAAAAAAATAGAAAGTTTCCTCCCAGCCAAGCGCACCCCGCCGGAAGCTCCCTCCCTATTTACCCGATAACTCCACAGCCCCTAGGGGGATAAAAGTCATCTCCTATTACCCTTCCTTAGAGGAGACTATGGCCTTGGTGACTAGTCCAGAGGGAAGGGAGGAACATGCCAGACTGAGGGAATTAATGGAAGTAGAGAAAGAGAAGAGAGAAAGGGGGTTAATGCAAATGCTTGGTCAGAAGCCGATACACTCCCAAAGCCTGACCAATACACAGACCCTGTCGCCCACGGCACCAGGGCAGCAATGAAGAGCAGAATTGGAGAAATGGCCCCCAAAGGTGAAGGAGCTTATCCTTTTATGACAGCTGGGGAAATGATTGTTAAGACACCTCTAGACCTTAAAGAGATAGACCATATTGTAAAGAATTGTCCCAAATTATCTGTCTTCCCAGGTGGAGCCCTGGCTTACCTTAAGAGGGCCACAAGGGGGAGAAATTACACACAGGAAGACATGAGCGATTAGTGGGGACAGGGACAACTTGGAATTGGGACAAGATTGACACTTAAAGTGGACCAACACCCAGGATTTTGACTATCCTGGGTTTTGGTCGACTTCAGGGGGTGTGAAACCCCCCAAAACTCACCTCACCATGCTCCCACGTGACCGCGCTGTCCAATCCCCGCCGACGGACAAGCGAGTGACAGCGACGGACAAGACAGCGCGTCCGCCTCCCGCACGTCACCCGCGGGAGGCCGCGGTGAGATTGAGGTGAGATTTTTGGGGGGTTTTGGGGGGGGTCCCTCACCGCGGGACATCCCGATCTCGGATGTCCCGCGGTGAGGGAGGTGATCGGCCCGGGAATCTTATAGATTCCCGGGCCGATCACCCCTGGGTGCTGGTCCACTTTAAAACCCTGTAGAGGCCTTCACCCCTGCATCAAACTACCCTTTAAACACAACAGAGGGGGTGGAAAGAATGTGGGACCAGATAGAAATATAGATCACTAAAACATTTAAAAACAAAGGCTCACTGTCCATAGCCCTCACATGCAAACAAAAAAGGTGGGAGGCTTCTGGAAGATATTCTGGGAGATATGGACACAGGACAGTGGTATGGGAATAAAGGAGGGAATGTCACACTTGTGCATCCAGACGTTTATTAACAACTGTGACCCAAAGGTCTCCCTACAGATTAGACAACAAATTCCCAATTGGGGGGGAAGGGGAGATAGATAAATTCAAGAAGGAACTTTTTGCTCGGGATTTCGCAGATTGTTTTGAGGTCTCAGGAGTGGCACATGTTGACTGACAGACCCAGACGCAGATGGGACCCTCACAAGTCCAGTCTACTGTTAAGTATCCTTTGGACACAGTTAAAAAAATAAGGGTTAGGGTTGGTTGTGGATAGTGGGGTCACTTGTAGTGTACTGAGTGGGGGCTACTACAAGGGACTGTTAGGAAAAGCTGCACCTTCTATGGGTATAAACGGGATACTGACTAAGACTTTTTCTACCCCTCCACTATCACTGACCTTACTTCTGATGACCCGCAGATTTTGCACTCATTCAGGATGCTACATGACTGCCCTATTAATCTCATGGGCAGAGAGCTTATGGGAAAACTGGATATTTCCCTAATGACAAATCAGGAGGGAGGCATGGTAGTGTTGTTCAGTGTTTTAGAACTAGAAAGCAAAGTGGGTGCCCTGAATTCTACATTTGAATACTATCTACACGAGGAGCTAGGGGAGGTGGATGATTTTGGGCAAAGGGACCTCTAGATGTGGGACTTGTAGACTGCACCCCATACAAGGGTGTTCTTAAACCGAGTGTGAGCCCAGTGTTTCACAAACAATATCCATTGTCACCAGAGACGGAAGAGGGCATCATCCCCCTCATAGACCAATACTTAAATGGTGAACTTGCCAATTAACCCAGTCAAGAAAACAGACGGTATTTACTGTTTCGTCCAAGATTTAAGGGCTGCACACAGCTTAGTGGTCCCTTTGGCTCCCATTGTACCTGACGTGGTGTCACTGATCAGTGCTCTCCCACACAACCATAAGATATTTACCGTCCTGGATCTTAAAAAGACAATTCTGTGAGTACTCACCTGTAGAATTGCTTTTACTATGCATGGCACGCCTGCTTCAAGAAGTCCTTACGTATGGGATATTCCGCCACAAGGTGGCGCAGTGTACTGCAGAAGAGTTGTGGCTCCTCCCGGCACCATATAAAAAACAGGATCACCAATAGACCTCCCCAGTGTTGACAAGCAGTTATACAAGAAGCCGGGAGATAATAAAGGTAAAAAAGGTAACAACCCCAACTAACTTGGAACAATCACCATAAAGAGGCAACCAAGAATAACGATAACAAGGGTGGGGTGAAGCAGGCCGTGCCATGCTTAGTAAAAGCAATTCTACAGGTGAGTACTCACAGACATGTCTTTTTCCTATTGTATGGCACGGCCTGCTTCAAGAAGTCCTTACGTATGGGACATCCAATAGCAGTGTCCGTAAGGTAGGGTGGGATCCCCAAAAGGTAACAGCAGGTAGTTCAAACCACTGCCGCCTGAAGTACCTTGTGGCCAAAAGCAGCATCAGCTGAGGCCTTAACGTCAACCTTGTAAAACTTGGTAAAGCTATGAACAGAACACCAAGTCGCGGCCTTACAAACTTGTTCAACAGAAGCTTATTGCTGAAAAGCCCAAGAAGCACCAATAGCACAAGTGGAATGAGCAGTAATCCGGAAAGGAGGAACCTTCCCTTGAGCAGAATAGGCCTGAACCACCGCCTGGCGAATCGACTTGCTGATAGTAGATTTAGCCGGAGGCAAACCCTTCCTAGGTCCAGCAGGAAGAACAAAAAGAGCATCAGATTTCCTGAAAGACTCAGTAGCAACCAAGTAAAATTTCAGGGCCCTGACAACATCCAGAGAATGCAGGGTCCGTTCCTTGGAATTAGCAGGGTTAGGACACAAGGAAGGTAATACAATGCCTTGAAAAGCAGACACAACCTTGGGCAAGAAATCCGGCTTAAGCCGAAACACCACCTTATCCTGATGCCCCTCAAAATAAGGAGGTTTAATAGAAAGCACCGCCAGCTCAGATACTCGCCTGACTGAAGTGATAGCCACCAAAAAGGCCACCTTAGGAGTCAGAATGGGCAACGCCGCCCCACGGATAGGCTGAAAGGGAGGACCCTGTAGAGCAGACAACACCAGATTCAAGTCCCAAACCAGTAGCATAGGTTTACGAGGCAGCTGCAAATGAGTAACTCCCTGGAAAAAAAGTCTTAACCAGCCGGTGATTGACAAAGGATCTTTGGAAAAAAATTGCCAGAGCTGATACCTGTCCCTTGAGGGTACTAAGCTGAAGTCCCGAATGCTAAGCAAGCATATTTCTCTTCACTGATTTCTGCGCAAGCCCGGAATCTCAAACAACTCTTCAACACTTTCAGTTCCTTACTCCGCCCACCACACCCTCATCCAACCTCCCAAATAACAGCAGAAGAATTTTCTACATTCTTCAAAGAAAAGATTGTCAACACTCGACTTGGCTTTGCCCCTCAGAATCCCTCACCACTTCAAACAATCCCCCCGCCTTACTCTCTTACTTTCTTCACTCCAATAACTGAGCTTGGACTAACTTCTCTCATTTCTAGGGCCCACCTGACTACCTGCTCCCTCGATCCTATTCCATCCCACCTTATTCCTCAACTGTCTCCATCCCTCACTCCAGCCTTAACCTCCATATTCAACCTTTCTCTCTCCACTGGTACCTTTCCTTCTTCCTACAAACATGCAGTTATTACTCCGATAATCAAGAAACCTTCTCTCGACCCCTCTGCCCTCTCCAGCTATCGCCCTATCTCACTACTCCCTTTCTCCTCCAAACTTCTTGAACAACATGTCCACTCAGAACTGTCACAATACTTATCCACTAACAACTTATTTGACCCCTTACAATCAGGATTCCGCCGTAACCACTCCACTGAAACTGCCCTCACCAAAGTCACCAATGATCTACTCACTGCCAAAAGCATTGGTCACTACTCCGTCCTCATCCTTCTTGACCTCTTCTCAACCTTTGATACTGTCGACCACTCTCTGCTTCTTGATATTCTCTCCTCTCTTGGGGTTCAAGGGCTTGCACTCTCTTGGCTCACCTCTTACCTCTCTGATAGATCATTCAGTGTATTCTATTCTAACACAGTCTCATCCTCACGTTCCCTTTCTGTTGGTGTGCCGCAAGGTTCTGTCCTAGGCCCCCTACTTTTCTCAGTCTACAACCATGGCCTTGGCAAACTTATAACTTCACTAGGCTTCCAATACCACTTCTATGTGGATGACACTCAGATATATCTCTCAGGCCCCAATCTCTCCTCTCTCCTATCTCGCCTCCCCAACTGCCTCTCAGCTATTTCTTCATTCATGTCATCTCGCTACCTCAAGCTAAACATGGACAAGACAGAACTGGTCATTTTCCCACCCTCTAACTCCCCTCCCCTCTCTAACACGTCTATTTCTGTCAACAATTACACAATAACAGCAACTCCCCAAGCTCGGTGCCTGGGAGTCATTCTGGACTCTGCCCTCTCTTTCAAACCACATATTCACTCCCTGGCCACCTCCTGTCGCCTCCAACTTAAAAACATCTCCCGCATCCGTCCTTTCCTCTCACCTGACACCACTAAAATGCTAGTGCATGCCCTGGTCATATCCCGTCTGGATTACTGCAACATCCTTCTTTGTGGCTTACCAACTAACAGACTGGCACCCCTCCAATCTATCCTGAACTCTGCGGCTAGCCTCATCCATCTCTCCTCTCGCTACTCTAGTTCTGCGCCTCTCCGCCAATCCCTACACTGGCTGCCAGTCCCTCAGCGAATCCTGTTCAAAACTCTAACTCTCGCATACAAAGCTCTCTCCAACCAGGCCCCTCACTACATCTCATCTCTAATCCAACAGTATCAAACTAGACGCAGCCTCCGCTCCTCTGCTGACCTACTCCTGTCCTCCACCCTGGTCACCTCCTCTCACGCCCGCCTCCAGGACTTTTCACGTGCAACTTCAATCTTCTGAAATGCCCTCCCGCACCCAATCTGCCATTCCACAACCCTCAAAACCTTCAAAGGCGCCCTTAAAACTCACTTATTCAGACAAGCATATAATCTGGCCTAACCAATCTTCTAAAGGGCACAAAGCTCAATACTGACTGTTTGTGATCCTTCCCCCTCATCTTCACCCCTCTTCCTTTAGACTGTAAGCTTGCAAGGGCAGGGCTCTCTCCCCTATTGTATCTTGTATTCAGAATATCCATTGTCAACTCTGTAAAACTGCATTTGAAATAGTATATGTACCGTATGTTTCTACCCTGTCTGTAATTACTACTTTGTAAAGCACTACGGAAGATGATGGCGCTATATAAATAAACAATAATAATAATCCAAACCATGTGGTAAAAATTTGAGAATCCTGAGGATAGAGAACACCCGACATGGAAGAGACTTGGACTCACACAGGCAATGTAAGCATGTAAGCAGCTGTCCCTGAGTGAGAAGATCTGGATCCTTTGGCAAAACGTACCGATCTACTGCCAGCTGCATGATGTCTGCGAACCACACCCTCCTTGGCCAACAGGGGGCCACCAGAATGGCTGGTATCCCTTCCTGGGCTACCTTGCGCAGCACCCTGCCCAGCAGAGGAAAGGGAGGGAACACATAGAGGAGCCGAAACTCCATCCAAGGCATTTCTAGCGCATCCGTGGCGAAGGCCAGAGGATCCTGCAACAGGGAGACAAATCTTGGAAGCTTGTGATTGTGGTGGGACGCAAACAGGTCCACATCCGGCTGACCCCAGCGGTGACACAGGGAGTAAAAAGCCTTGTTGCTGAGGGACCATTCCCCCAGCCGAGACGTCCCCCTGCTCAGGGAGTCTGCCTCCTGGTTCTCCACCCCCCGGAATGTAGACAGCCGAAATGCAAGGGACATTCTCTTCCGCCCAAGACAGTATCAGGGACACTTCCTTGAGGGCTGGCTTGCTCCAAGTCCCTCCCTGATGATTGATGTAGGCAACCGCCGTCTAGTTGTCCGAGCGGATCTGAACAGCCTGACCCCGAAGGTGCGTGGTCCGCTGAGAAAGAACCAACCTGATCGCCCTCATTTCCAGGACATTGATGGATGCATGGGCCTCCTGGGGGGCCCCACCGACCCTGGAACTTCAGATACTTCCAAAAGCCCCCCAACCGGTCAGACTGGCATCCGTGGTGACAGTTTCCCAGCACAGAGGCAGAAAGGTCCTGCCCACTAGAAGGTTCCTTTAGTCCAGCCACCACGAGAGGGACTGTCTGGCCAGGGGGGACAGAGCAAATTCCTGATCCAGGGACACAGGGTCCCGATCCCAAACTGACAAGAGGTGCAACTGAAGAGGTCTCATGTGAAACTGAGCAAAGGGGACCGCCTCGAAGCAGGGCACCATCAGGCCCACTAACTGCATTCCCTGCCAGATGGAGGGATGGGGACACAAGAGCAGAGCCGGTACCTGCTCCTGAAGGCCCTCCAGTTTCTGCTGAGGCAGGAATACCTTGACCTGAAAGGTATCCAGAGTCAGGCCCAGAAAGGACCTCACCAAAGACGGAGACATTGAAGACTTGGGAAAGTTGATCACCCAGCCGAAGGACTCAACTCGGCCTGATGAAGAGACTGAGCCGCAATCAGAATGTCGCCCAGGTAAGGGAGGATGCGAAAGCCCTGGTTCCGCAACAGAGCCATCACGCCCGCCAGCACCTTGGTAAACACCCGAGGTGCCGAGGTGATACCGAACGGTAAAGTCACAAATTGGTAATGCTGATCCCCTAGAGCGAACCTCAGGAATCTCTGATGACCTGGAAAGATTGGCACATGAAGATAGGCATCCTTGATGTCCATGGTGGTCATGAAATCGCCCGGGCGAAGGGTACTGACAGCCGAGCGTAGCGTCTCCATGCAACAGTGCTTGAACCTGACAAACTTGTTGAGACCCTTCAGGTCCAGGATGGGCCTCAAAGACCCGTCCTTTTTGGGAACCGTGAAAAGATCGGAGTAGTAGCCCTGACCCTGTTCTTGGGAAGGCACCAGACAAATGACTCCTGACTCCAACAGGCGTTGAACTGCAAGGCGCAAACCCTGAGCTGACAGAGGGTTTTGAGACATCCAGGATCTAAAGGAATCTTGGGGACAGCCAGGCTGCAAACTCTATCTTGTAACCGGAGGACACCACCTCCTGAATCCACCGGTCTGAGACGCGGAGCCTCCAGGCGTGAGCAAAGAGCCGATGCCGTCCCCCCACCCGGATGGGCGAGGGCGCCTCCTCATGCCTGAGAGGCTTTGGGTTTGGGCTTGGAACTCCAGGAGAGCCCGGGATCTGCCAAGGCCCCAAGAATCTCTGCTGCTACCCGAGAAGAGGGAGCCACGACCTCCTCTGGAAGCACGAGAAGAGGGGAAGGAAGCAGAGGGCCCCCGAAAGAGCCGAGGCTGCTTCCTACGCTGAGGTAACCTACCATCCTTGGCTAGAACATCCAGACGCTCCCCAAAGAGCCATAGCCTCGCATGGCTGCAGTGTCAGCAGCCCAATGACGCAACCAAACAGAGCGGCGCATAGCCACCAAGAGGGCAGGAACTCCGCATCCCTCATTAGTTCCAGAATATTCCTTACTCCTGGCACATCCAATAGCAGTGTCCGTAAGGTAGGGCGGGATCCCCAAAAAGTAACACCAGGCAGTTTAAACCACTGCCGCCTGCAGAACTTTGCGACTAAAAGCAGCATCAGCTGAGGCCCTAACATCAACCTCGTAAAACTTAGAAAAAGTATGAACAGAAAACCAAGTAGCGGCCTTGCTAACTTGTTCACCAGAAGTTTGGTGCTGAAAAGCCGAAAAGGCACCAATAGCACGAGTAGAATGAGCAGTAAGGTGGAAGGGAGGCTCCTTCCCCTTAGCAGAATAGGCTTGTACCACAGCCTGACGGATCCACTTGCTGATAGTGGACTTAGCTGGAGCCAAACCCTTGTTAGGCCCAGACGGGAGAACGAAAAGAGCATCAGTCTTTCTAAAGGATTCAGTAGCCACCAAATAGAACTTCACGGTCCTGACCACATCCAGAGAATGTAAAACCCGCTCCTTAGGGTTACTAGGATTAGGGCACAGAGAAGGCAAAACAATGTCCTGATTGAGATGAAAAGCAGAAACAACCTTAGGCAGAAAATCTGGCTTAAAACGAAACACCACCTTGTCCTGGTGTCTCTCAAACTAAGGGGGTTTGATGGAAAGTGCCACCAACTCAGAAACACGCCTAACAGAAGTGATAGCCACCAAAAAGGCTACCTTAAGAGTCAAAATGGACAAAGGAGCCGCATGCAGAGGCTCAAAGGGAGACCCCTGCAAGGCAGATAAAACCAAGTTCAAATCCCAGTGTCACGCTCGGGGTAACTCCAGCCCTCCAGATAAGCCCGCAACCCCCAATCTCCGCAGCCAGCTTCACCTGTAGGAGCCCCCGCTTGCCGGGACGCAGAATACGCCTGCCCGGGATCGGTTGCCCCCAGGACGTCAATGGCTCAAAGGATGAGAGCTTATTGGTAGGAGGTCTGGAGAACCTAATGGCTAGAGCGTTAGTAGCGGAAGTCCAGAGACAGGCCAGAGGTCGACAACGGGAAGACAGAGATTGTGGCGGTACAAAGGATTAGGCAACTTGTGGTCAAGGTTCAAAGCGAAGGTCGGCAACTGGGGTTCAGATCAAGAATGGTCGGTTCAGGCGGTGGTCGGCAACAGGGTTTCAGATCAAGATTGGTCGGTTCAGGCGGTGGTCGGCAACAGGGTTTCAGCTCAAGATTGGTCGGTTCAGGCGGTGGTTGGCAACAGGGGTTCAGATCAATAACGAATACACAGAGGTCAAAACTAGGTACGAGGCGCTATCACAGGCACTGAGTGAATGCTGGACTACAGTTTTATAGGGACAGACATGATTGAGGAAAGAGGGACAGGGACGTGATTGGTGCAACGTAGGATACTAGCCAGGATTGGCCAGAAACAATAGGGGAGTGTAACTATCCCTACCTGGGCTCATTGGCCCAAAGAACAACACTAGGGCTCATTGGCCCACTCAGAAGGGAGAGGGAGGAATTCCTCCCCTGGCTGAGCCTGCAGGCGCGCGCAAGCACGAAGCAGAGAGAGGCGGGGACGAGGAGGGAGGACGGCCATGCTCGAGGACGCGCCAGCGGGAGCTGCTGCTGCGGCCGCCCGGGGACAGCGCTGGAAAGGGGCCCAGGTAAGCGATTCCTGACACTACCCCCCCCTTCACGAGGGGCTCCGGAACCTTAACCCCCTTGGCGGCGATCCCGAGCGTGACTCGGGGTTAATTTGCGCTGTAAGTGGCGGTAACCCCGAGTCACGCTCTGGATCGATTTGGGAGCAAGAGCGGGCGGCGCAGCCTCCTTACCTTCTCCCTGCGATCCAGCGATGTCTCCGCCGCGATCGCAGGTGAGAGCCGCGGCTGCGGCGTCCGTCTCCGCTTCCGGGTTCCGTCTCTGTGAGCCGCAGAGGCTCATGGGGGCGGAGCCGTGTGTCAGAGACAAATGCAATGGTAACGCTTTCGTTGCCATTGCATTTGTCTATTTCACAACGCCAGGGAGGTTAACAGGCTTTCCAGGATTGTCCCGATGGAACTTTTTCACAAGAGCCCTAGCGTGAACATCCCTTGCAGCAACCCAGCACCTCTCCTCAGGACCGTAGCAAACCCAGTCAACCAGATACTGTAGCGAATTACGGACTTTACGTGAATCAAAGATTTTCTTTACTTCGTATTCCGGCTCATTATCCACTAAGATTGGTGACGGGCAAGCAGGAGGGTTATTCTTAGCTGGTTTTAGCAGCGACACATGAAAAGAGTTAGGAATTTTCATAGTCGGAGGTAGTTGGACTTTAAAGGTTACATTGTTCAGCTTCCTAATAACGGGGAAAGGACCAATAAACTTGGGGCCCAATTTACTGGAAGGCTGCCGGAGAGCAATGTTCTTAGTGGAAACCCAAACAAGGTCCCCCACCTGACGGACGGGTTCTTGAGACCTGCGGCGATCGGCAAATTTCTTATATCTCAAAACAGTAGTTTTTAAAGTCTCCTGGACGCGCGCCCAGATGTCTTTCCGTTCTTGAAGCCACTCTTCCAATGCCGGTAAATCAGAAGGTGACCCTGAGAGAGAAGAAGCTCTGGGATTTTTTCCCAAGTTGCAGAAAAATGGGGACATTTTAGTGCTTTCACTCGGCGCATTATTGTACGCAAACTCTGCAAAATCAATGAAGTCCGACTCTTGAGCATCAGAAATGTAACATCTTAAGTATTGTTCCAGACTTTGATTAGTTCTCTCAGTCTGCCCATTAGTCTGAGGATGGTACGCAGATGACAAAGATATCTGGATCCCCAAACGGAAAAAGTGCGAGATGAATAATCGCGAAAGCTCAGGAGCCTACGGTAGTTTCAAAAGTGGAATAAAATGTGCCATCTTACTGAAACGGTCGACGACCACCCAAATCACTGTGTTTCCATGGGAGGGAGGCAAATCTACAATGAAATCCATAGAGATAGGAGTCCATGGTTCTTTAGGAATCTCAAGTGGAACCAAACCCCCACTAGGGGCCTTGTGTACCCCTTTACTTCGCGCACAAACAGAACATGCATTGACAAAGGTAGAAATATCACGACGCATAGTACGCCACCACACATGGCGTCGGGCTAAAATGAATGTCTTACGATTTCCCAGATGACCAGCAGTTTTTGCATCATGAAATTCGCAAATTACATCAGAGCGCAGGTGCGGCGGTACAAACTGACATCCCAAAGGTACATCTACAGGAGATTCATTTTAAAACGGCGCCAGGGTATTAGAAAGATCAGGAAGCAATGCCCCTACCACTCAGCCAACAGGCAGAATTGGTCCACCCATATCACCCCGGTCTTTACATTCCCCGAACATGCGGGATAGGGCATCCGCCTTAGAATTTTTAACTCCTGGCTTGAATGTGATTATAAAATTAAAGCGCGAGAAAAACAATGCCCAACGTGCCTGACGAGAGTTCAGTCTCTTAGCTGAGCCGATGCACTCGAGATTTTTGTGATCAGTATAGACCGTTATCGAATGTAATGAACCCTCCAACCAGTGACGCCATTCATCAAAGGCCAGTTTAACCGCCAATAATTCTCTGTTTCCTACATCGTAGTTTTGCTCCGCGGTACTAAATTTTCGCGAAAAGTAAGCGCAAGGATGTAGACGCTCAGGATGACTGGAGTATTGTGACAAAACTGCCCCCACACCCAACTCAGAAGCATCAACCTCAATAATAAAGGTTTATTAACATCTGGATGAACTAACACAGGTGCCGAAGTAAAGGCCCGTTTTAAAGTCAGGAAGGCCTCGCAGGCAGAGGAAGACCAGTTGGCAGTAAAGGCGCCCTTACGAGTAAGGTTGTTAAGAGGTGCTACAACATGGGAAAAGCCCTTGATAAAACGCCGATAAAAATTCACAAACCCAAGAAAACGTTGCAATTCTTTCAGAGTTTTAGGTTGAACCCAATCCTGCACCGCTGAAACCTTCTCCGTATCCATCTCTAAACCCTGGTTGGAAATTACATACCCCAGGAAGGGAACAGTGGTGACCTCAAACAGGCATTTGGAAAGTTTAGCATATAAATTGTTCTCCCTTAGTTTTTGCAGTACCAACTTGACATGACGTCTATGCTCCAACAAAGAATTCGAAAAAATGAGAATATCATCCAAGTAGATGACCACGAATCTACCTAGATACTCTCGGAATACGTCATTTACAAAGTCTTGGAAGACGGCTGGTGCATTACAAAGGCCAAAGGGCATGACTAGATACTCGTAATGGCTGTCTTTCACATTAAATGCCGTTTTCCACTCATCCCCCTGCCGGATACGAATCAAATTGTAAGCCCCTCTTAAATCCAACTTGGAAAAGATTCGGGCTCCTACAATTTGATTAAACAAATCCCCAATCAACGGTAAAGGATATCTGTTTTTAACCGTGATTTTATTCAAGGCTCGGTAATCAATACAAGGTCTCAGACCACCATCCTTTTTCTCCACGAAAAAGAATCCGGCCCCTACAGGCGAAGTAGAGGGGCAGATAAACCCCTTACTCAAATTCTCGGCAATGTACTCCCTCATTGCTTGCTCCTCAGGCCTGGTGAGATTGTAAATCTTCCCTCTAGGGGGAATCGTTCCGGGGAGCAAGTCAATGGGGCAGTCGTAGGCCCGATGTGGAGGAAGAGTATCTGCTGATCGTTTCGAGAAAACATCAGCCCAGTCCGCATATGGCTGAGGTAACCCCTGGGGCAACATCTGAACACTTCTGAGGACCGTAGAGAAACAATGTCCCTTGCAGTGGTTACTCCACTTAATCAATTCCCCAGCCTGCCAATCTAACACGGGGTTGTGGAGTTGCAACCGGGGGTATCCCAAGACCACTGGAGTTTCTGGATAGTCAAAAACAAAGAATTCTATGAACTCGGAGTGGGAAGAGCCAACAATTAATTTTAGAGGTGGGGTCTTAGTGTTGATCGGTCCCCCCTGAATGGCCTTCCCATTAATGGCCAAAACCTGCAGTGACCTCTCAAGGGGTACCAAAGGGATTCCTAGAATAGAGATCATGCCCCTATCGAGAAAGTTACCCGCAGCTCCACTGTCGATAAAGGCAGACACAGTCTGCTTGGAGGAGCCCCAATACAGGTCTACAGGCACTAGCATCTTATTCAGGCGAGAGTAACAAACTGACTCACCTAGATCAGCACTCTCCCCCTGATCTAGGTGTGGGAGTTTTCCGCCGGTTTCCCCTTGTTTGGGCAGGACCCAGCAAAATGTCCCGGGTTCCCGCAATAAAGGCATAGCCCCAAGGAACGCCTACGCTGCTTTTCACCCTGGGATAGGCGGGTTCTCCCCAACTGCATGGGTTCCTCCTGTGATGGTGTACTCTCTCCACGGGAAAGGACCTGAGGGACGTGGGAGCCCTGGCTCTCTCCCTAGCCCTCTCTCTACTACACCGGTCAATTTTAATGGAGACCTGCATCAATTGGTCCAAGTCCGTTGGTGGGGGGGAAATTCACCAACGCATCCTTGATGCTTTCCGACAGCCCCACCCGGAATTGGCTGCACAGAGCGGGGTCATTCCACCTAGATTCTACGGCCCAGCGGCGGAATTCCGCACTGTAATCCTGGATTGCTGGTCAGGGTCAGCATACAAGATGCCCATGGCAATGAAGAAGGCTGTGACAGGATGTAAGGCTGCATCATTGGGAGGCAGACTAAAGGCCCAGGGCTGAGGGTCTCCTTGAAGTAAAGAAATAACCAAGCCTACTCGCTGGGTCTCGGTGCCTGAAGAGACGGGTCTCAACTTGAAATAAAGTTCGCAGGCATTCTTGAAATTGGAAAACTTGGCACGATCTCCCAAAAAAATTTCAGGTAGCGGGATCTTCGGCTCAGAGACGTGAGGTGGTACAGAGGAGGCAGGTGATTGACGGGATTCCTGAGTGGCCACTTTTTGAACGAGTTGATTAATCGTAGTGGCCATAGCCTGCACCTGCTGTACCAGGTCATCCATTTTTGTAAGGCCTGTGATAATGTCACACTCGGGGTAACTCCAGCCCTCCAGATAAGCCCGCAACCCCCAATCTCCGCAGCCAGCTTCACCTGTAGGAGCCCCCGCTTGCCGGGACGCAGAATACGCCTGCCCGGGATCGGTTGCCCCCAGGACTTCAATGGCTCAAAGGATGAGAGCTTATTGGTAGGAGGTCTGGAGAACCTAATGGCTAGAGCATTAGTAGCGGAAGTCCAGAGACAGGCCAGAGGTCGACAACGGGAAGACAAAGATCGTGGCGGTACAAAGGATTAGGCAACTTGTGGTCAAGGTTCAAAGCGAAGGTCGGCAACTGGGGTTTAGATCAAGAATGGTCGGTTCAGGCGGTGGTCGGCAACAGGGTTTCAGATCAAGATTGGTCGGTTCAGGCGGTGGTCGGCAACAGGGTTTCAGTTCAAGATTGGTCGGTTCAGGCGGTGGTCGGCAACAGGGCTTCAGATCAATAACGAATACACAGAGGTCAAAACTAGGTACGAAGCGCTATCACAGGCACTGAGTGAATGCTGGACTACAGTTTTATAGGGACAGACATGATTGAGGAAAGAGGGACAGGGACGTGATTGGTGCAACGTAGGATACTAGCCAGGATTGGCCAGAAACAATAGGGGAGTGTAACTATCCCTACCTGGGCTCATTGGCCCACTCAGAAGGGAGAGGGAGGAATTCCTCCCCTGGAAAAGCCTGCAGGCTCTAACACAGCTGGCTACGGCGATAGTGAGCAAAGGATCTTTGGAAGAAAATGGCCAAAGCAGAAACATGACCTTTTAGGGTA
Organism: Gastrophryne carolinensis; assembly: GCA_027917425.1. Taxonomy (NCBI): domain Eukaryota; kingdom Metazoa; phylum Chordata; class Amphibia; order Anura; family Microhylidae; genus Gastrophryne; species Gastrophryne carolinensis. The sequence continues at coordinate 454,259 of JAQIHN010000048.1, read as the reverse complement.
CTAAGTTGCAGTTGCAGAAATTCCAGAATCCTCGGGATAGAAAACACCCGACAGGGAAGCGACTTAGACTCACACCAGTCAATGTAAGCATGCCATACCCTATAGTAGATGGATGACGAGGACTTCTTCCTAGCCCAAATCATGGTATTAACAACAGAGGCAGGCAGCCCCTTTTCCATCAAGATGGAGGTTTCAGCAGCCAGGCCGTCAAAGCCAGCGTTTCTAAATTGGAATGGCGTCGCTGCCCCTGAGTGAGCAGGTTTGGAACCTTGGGCAGGGCGTACTGATCTACTGCCAACTGCATGATGTCTGCGAGCCACACTCTTCTTGGCCAACAGGGGCCACCAGAATGGTGATCTTGATCTTGCGCAGCACCCTGCGCAGCAGAGGAAAAGGAGGGAACACATAGAGGAGCTGAAAGCTCTTCCAAGACATTGCTAGTGCATCCATGGCCAAGGCAAGAGGGTCCTGGGATAGAGAGACAAATACTGGAAGCTTGTGATTGTGACGGGACACAAACAGATCCACATCTGGCTGACCCCAACGGTGGCACAGGGAGCGAAACACCCTGCTGCTGAGGGACCATTCTCCCAAACGAGAAATCCCCCTGCTGAGGAAGTCTGCCTCCAGATTTTCCACCTCCGGGATGTACACTGCTGAGATGCAGGGAACATTCTCCTCCACCCAAGACAGTATCAGGGACACTTCCTTGAGGGCCCTCTTGCTCCCTGATGATTAATATAGGCAACCGCCGTCTGGTTGTCCGAGCGGATCTGAACCGCCCGCCCCCGAAGGTGTGGAGTCAATTGGGCAAGAACCAACCTTATCGCCCTCAGTTCCAGAATGTTGATAGGGGTGTGGGCCTCCAGAGGGCCCCACTAACCCTGGAACTTCAAGGATTTCCAGAAGCCCCCCCCCAACCTGTCAGACTGGCATCTGTTGTGGCTGTCTCCCAGCAAGGGGCCAGAAAGGATCTGCCCACCAACAGGTTCCTTGAGTCCAGCCACCACGAGAGAGATCGCCTGGCCAGAGGGGACAGAACAAACACCTGATCTAGGGACACAGGGTCCCGATCCCATACTGACAAGAGGTGAAGTTGAGGTCTCATGTGAAACTGAGCGGAACCGCCTCAAAGCAAGACACCATCAGGCCCACCAGCTGCATCCCCTGCCGGATGGAGGGATGAGGGCAAGACAGAAGAAGCCTGGCCAGAGCTTGAAGACTCTCCACCTTCTGCTGAGGGAGAAAAATCTTGACCTGAGAGGTATCCAGAGTCATGCCCAGAAAGGACCTCACCATTGACAATGACAGGGAAGACTTGGGGTGGTTGATCACCCAGCTGAAGGACACCACCAGTTGGGTATCTAGCTCGGCCTGCTGGAAGGACTGAGACGTGATGAGAATGTCGTCCAAGTAAGGAAGTATGCGAATACCCTGAGATCTCAGCAGAGCCATTACGCCCGCCAGCACCTTGGTGAATACCCTGGGAGCCGAGGTGATACCGAAAGGCAAAGCCACAAATTGGTAGTGCTGATCCTCCAGAGTGAACCTGAGGAATCTCTGATGACCTGGAAAGATTGGTACATGAAGGTAAGCGTCTTTGATGTCTACAGAGGTCATGAAGTCGCCCGGGCGTAGTGAATTGACAGCTGAGCGCAGAGTCTCCATGCGAAAGTGTTTGAATCTGACAAATTTGTTGAGGCGCTTTAAATCCAGGATGGGTCTGATGGACCCGTCTTTTTTGGGAACAGTGAAAAGATTGGAATAGTAGCCTCTGCCCCTTTCCCTGAAAGGCACCGGGCAGATGACCCCCAACTCCAGAAGGTTTTGGACAGCAAGGCACAAGCCCCGAGCTGACAGGGGGTTTTGAGCCATCCGGGATTTGATGAATCTTGGGGGCGGCCAGGCTGCAAACTCTATCTTGTAACGAGAGGACACTGCCTCCTGAATCCACCGGTCTGAGACGTGAAGCCTCCAGACGTGAGCAAAGAGCCGAAGCCGTCCCCCCACCCGGATGGGTGAGGGCGCCCCTTCATGCCTGAGGGGGCTTGGGTGAGGATTTTGGCTTGGGACCCCAGGAGAGGCCAGGACGACCACGTACTCTGCCCCTTCCCCAATGATCTCCACGGCCCCAGCAAAGGAGACTCCTCGGCCAAATCTAGAACCACGGAAGGATGGGAGAAAGGCCCCCATCCCCCGAAAGGACTGGGACGGCCTCCTACGTTGAGGTAACCTACCACCCCTGGCAAACAAATCCAAGCATTCACCAAAGAGGCACAGGCCCCTGAAAGGGAAACCAGTGAGAGCCTTCTTAGCAGCATTATCAGCTGCCCACTGACGTAGCCAGACAGAACGGCGTATAGCCACCAACAGGGCAGAAGTCCTACCACACATTCTAATGGCATCATCCAAGGCAGAGAGAATATATGCAATAAATTCCTCACAAAGCAAGAGAGATCTATACTCTTCTCTACCCGCATCCTCAGATGCCCCGTCCAAGAGACACTTGAGCACCCCTTTCATGGCAATAGCCGTAATAGCAGAGGCACAAACCGGGCGCAGCACGGTCCCTACACAGGCAAAGGCATGACAGGCCAGTTGGTCCAAGCGCCGGTCCTCACCATCCCGCAAGGTAGTAGTTCCTTGAGCACTAGATTATTAAAGTGATACTGCTCAGGGAACTCCCAGCGTGGCTTAACCGTATGCAAAAGCTCACCCTGCTGCTGCGGAGCCACTGTCGGGGGAGAAATACAAAGCACTTCAAATATGTGACTTAGCAATCTGTCAGTGTCATCAGGGGACCACGGGTCTTCCCCAAAGGGAGTCCCAGTACCACCGTAAATCTTAGGTTGTTCCTCAGAGGATTCAGAATCAGAAAACAATTCCCCCTCCTCAAGGGGGTAAGGACCTGAGAGTGAGTAAGGGCCCTCATCTTCTACAGGGAAGAGGGAAACCACGGGTGATAAATGCCGCTTCTTAGCAGAAGCCTTACGCGGGGCAGTCCCAGCAAGATGTTTTTCAATGCTGGCCACCCGTGCAGGCAAATCAGGTTGAGACTCCCCACTAGTATGCTCCTCGCTGGGGGTCAGATGTAGGCATGGGGGGGTAGGTGAAGACAGAGGGGGTGGACAACCAGGCACAGTAACAGACAGCCCAGGCTGCAGCGGAAGCACCTGCTGGGCACAGGATACACATACCCTGACATCATCACTTATAGGGAATACCCCACACGCAACACATAGCCGGGCTTGTCCCGAAGGAACCCCAGGCCCATTATCCCCAGAAGCCTCCATATGGTGATTTGAGTGGCTCAACAGGCCAGTAAGGGTAAGGCTAAGAAGGCTACCCAGGATGCCCCAATGACCCGTTAGGGAAGTGGGAGATAGTGAGGGGAGGAGGCTGGGAGAAACCACAGTTGCTGAAGTTTTAACCCGCCTGAAAGACATAACAAAACATTTCCATAAGAATACAGTAGAAGGAATATTCTAAAAAAAAAACACCCCGCCTGGGGTTACTCACGGGCCGCAGGGAGCCAGCAGCACACGCAGCTAAGGACAGGCAAAATGGCGTCCGCAGACCTAGAAGGGCAGGCCGTGGAGACGTGATGTGAAAATCTTCATCCACAGAGAAGGGAGAACAGGATGAGCCAGCCCCCCCCCCACGACTGTGTGCAGAAAATTGCCTGACACTTCCCCCAGGCCTGACTTGTCCTCCACACCTCTTCCTGGTGCAGAAAATACAATTCTGTGAAATCACCTGTAGAATTGTTTTTGAATATATCCAGTCCAGGTCGTCCCAGTGATTACATGTGGGTATTCCCCCCCCCCCCCCCCAGGGGGCGCTCGACTGCAAGATCAAAAGCTGCAGCTCCTCCTGGCCTATAAAGGCAGGTGTCTCTCCAGTGGTTAAAAAGCAGTAAACAAAAAGAGGACAGGCCCGGGAGGCCAAGAAACCATGTTACTTCACATAGCTTCAGCTTGTACTCTCTCTAACAAGACTTAAAAATACAAAGTCCATGAATAAAAAATGGCAATCACCATAACAGGCAAACAGGAGATAATGAACAAAAGGGCGGGGTGGGACGACCTGGACTGGATATAATCAAAAAAAATTCTACAAGTGAGTTTCACAGAATTGTATTTTTCCCTATATCCAGTCCAGGTCGTCACAGTGATGACATGTGGGACATCCAAAAGCAGTGTCCATTTGGGCGGGATCCCCGATGCGGAACAGCATGTAGTTCATTTAATTACCGCCTGAAGCACCTTTCGGCAAAAAACAGCGTCAGCTGAGGCTCTAACATCCACCTTGTAAAACTTTGTTAGTAGTATGAACTGAAGACCAAGTGGCTTACAAACGTGTTCAAACGATGCCTGGTGCTGAAAAGCCCAAGATGCACTAATAGCTCTGGTAGAAAAGGGGGTTCTTTCCCATTGGCAGAATATGCTTGCACCACCTCCTGTCTGATCCACTTACTGATAGTGGACTTAGCGTTAGGGTTAGGCTGGTGGTAAACCTTTCCTAGAGCCCTCTGTCAGGACAAAGAGCAAATCCGATTTTCTGAAGGATTAAGTCGCAGTCAGGTAATACTTTATGGCTCTGACCACATCCAAGGCATGGAGGGTCCTTTCTTTAGAATTAGTCGGTGCTGGACACAAGGAAGGTAAGACAACCTCTTCATTAAGGTAAAAGGGAGAAACGACCTTAGGCAAAAAATCAGGTTTAAAACGAAAAACCACCTTATCCCTATGCCGCTCAAAATAGGGAGGTTTCATACAAAAAGCGCGGCCAGCTCTGATACACGATGCACCGAGGTGCTCGCTACCAAAAAGACCACTTTGAGAGTCAAAATAGATAATGCAGCATCGCACAATGGTTCGAAGGGAGGACCCTGAAGAGCAGAAAGTACTAAATTCAAGTCCCACACCGGTAATACTGACTTACATGGTAGCCGGACATGGGTGACTCTCTGAAAAAAGGTTTTGATCAACCTATGGTTGGCAATAGAACTCTGAAAGAAGATGGCTAAGGCCGAGACCCGGCCCTTGAGGGTGCACAGCTGGAGACCCAAGTCTAAACCGTGTTGCAAAAACTCCAGAATCCTAGAAATAGAAAATGTGCTGCAAGGGAGACGCACCAGGTAATATAAGCGTGCCAAACTCTGTAATATATAATGGAGGAAGACTTCTTACGTGCCTGAATCATGCTATGCACAACCGTGGCCGACAGCCCCTTTCTGGTCAGGATTGAGGTTTCAACAGCCAGGCCGTCAAAGCCAGTGTCCGTAAATTGGGGTGCCGCAGCGATCCCTGTGTGAGAATCTGAACTATGTCCGCAAACCAACTCCTTCTCAGCCAGCGAGGAGCCACCAGGATAGTTGGTACCCCCTCCTGGGCTATCAGGAGTGGAAACAGGGGAAATGCATAAGAAAATTGAACTCCGTCCAAGGAATCGCCAGCGCGTCTGTGGCAATGGCCAGAGGATATCTTGAGAGGGAGACGAACCTTGGAAGCTTGTGATTTTGTCTGGACGCAAACAGGTCCACGTCCGACTGACCCCAGCGGAGAGACAAAGCTTGAAAGGTCTTGCTGCTGAGAGACCATTCCCCCAGGCGCAAGGCGCTCCTGCTCAAGGCGTCCGCCTCCAGGTTTTCTACCCGGGGAATGTAGACCGACGAGATGCAGGGAACATTCTCCTCTGCCCAAGTCAGAATCTGGGTCACCTCCAGGATGGCTCTCTTGCTCCGAGTCCCACCCTGGTGATTGATGTAGGCGACAGCTGTTTGTCCGAGCGAACCTGGATCGCACAACCCCTTAAGTGGGAAGTCAAGCGAAGAAGCACCAACCGGATCGCTCTCAGCTCCAAGAGATTTATGGGTAGGCGGTTCTCCTGCAGACCCCACTGACCTTGGATCTTCTGAGTCTGCCAAACGCCTCCCCAGCCTGTCAGACTGGCATCCGTGATAATTATCTCCCAACGGGGGGGGCCAGAAAGGACTTTCCCACCAGCAGGTTCTGGGAGTCCAACCACCACAAGAGGGACTGCCTGGCCAGGGGGGAAAGAAAATAATCTTGTTCCAGAGAATCCTGCATCCGATTCCAGCCGGTTAGCAGGTTCAATTGCAGAGGTCTCATGTGAAACCTGGCGAAGGGCACTGCCTCGAAGCATGACACCATTAGGCCCACCAATCTCATCCCCAGACGTATAGACGGCAGCTGACAAGACAGCAAGGCCTGCACCTGCGTCTGGAGACCCAAAATCTTCTGCTGTGGCAGAAAGACCTTGACCTGAGCGGAGTCTATCGTCATTTCCAGGAAGGATCTCACTGTTGAGGGATCGATAAATGACTTGAATTAATTACCCAGCCGAAGGCCTCTAGGGTTGACAACACCGTCCGAGTATGGCTCTCGGCCTGCTGAAGGGACTGAGCCGCAATCAGCAAGTCGTCCAGATAGGGCAGCACACGAATGCCCCGGTTCCTCAGGATGGCCATAATGCCCGCCAGCATCTTGGTGAAGACGCGGGGGGCTGATGAAATCCCGAATGGAAGTGCCACAAACTGGTAATGCTGATCCTTCAGAGCAAACCTCAGAAACTTCTAATGCCCCTGGAAAATCAGGATGTGCAGATAAGCATCCCTGATGTCGACCGTGGTCATGAAGTCGCCGGGCCGAAGTGATCTCACCACCGACCGTAAGGTTTCCATGGGGAAATGTCTGACTCTTACAAACCTGTTGAGACCCTTCAGGTCCAGGATTGGTCTCAACGTTCCGTCCTTCTTGGGAACGGTGAACAGGTTGGCGTAAACAACTTGACCCTGTTCCTGCCGAGGTACAGGGCAAATCACACCTAACCGCAGGAGGTGCTGCATGGCCATTCTCAAGCCCTGTGCCTCCAATGGGTTTTGGGATATCTGAGACCGGAGAAATTTGGTGGGCGGCCTGACTGCCAGCTCTATTTTGTAACCGGAGGACACTACCTCCTGAATCCACCGATCCGAGACGTGCCGTCTCCAGATCTGAGCAAACAGCAGAAGCCGTCCCCCCACCCGGATGTGTGAGGGCGCCCCCTCATGCCTGAGGGGACTTGGCAGGGGGCTTGGATTTGGCTCCCCAGGTGGGATTGGGTCAGCCTTGGGACCTACCTCTACCCCAGTTATCTGTGCAGCCACCTGGAAATGAAGAGCCTCTTCCTCCTCGAAAAAAGCAATAGGCGGAGGGATCCGAAAGGACCGAGCAGGCTTCCGTCTCTGAGGGAGTCTACCATCCTTGACCAAAAGGTCCAGGCTCTCCCTAAACAGCCTGTGCCCCACAAAGGGGATACTCGTAAGCGACTTCTTGGCCACGGCACCAGCCGACCATTGCCGCAGCCAGAGCGAGCGGTGGAGGGCAACAAGCAGGGCCAAAATCCTGGCACCAAGCCGGAGACCATCGTCCATGACAGAAACAACAAAAGCAATGAAGTCCATGCAAGCCTTGAGTTCTTTATACTCCTCTGCCCGCTTGCGAGCCTTAGCTCTATCCACAAGGTGTCTCACCTTCTTTCTGATGGCCAGAGAGACAATCACTGTGGCACACACAGGGCGAAAAAGGGCACCAGCAAAGGTGAACACATGGCAGACCAGCTGATCCATGCGCTTGTCAGCCGGGTCACGTAAGGAAGCGGTATCAGGTGATGGCATAACAGTAGTGTTGGACAACCCCCAACACAGGGGAATCCACTTCGGGAGCCGAAGACCATAGCCGAACCAGCTCATCATCAGGGAAGGGATACTGCCTATCCAGGCCCTCCGGCACCGACGGTAACTTGTTAGGCCTCTTCCATTCTTTGAAAATCATATTAGAAAAATGGGCCTGCTCTGGAAAGACCCGCCTCTGTCACTTAGGCCGAAACAAATCACCCTGCTTCCTCTTAGCCACTCTGGGAGGAACAATGTGTAATGTCTCAAACACTGAGGTAAGCAATTTCTCCATATCATCCGGGAGCCACACAACCTAGTCCGAGGAAGAACCAGACATACTGTCATTGCCAACAGAATAATCCACAGTGGAGCATGAATCCTCTGGCAACTCACCTTCCTCCACAGAGCCCAGATCCTCAAAAAGATCAACATTATTCGAGTAAACGGGCTTGAGGTGCCGTTTCTTACTCATAGCCTTCTTAGGAGCCGTCCGCGAGATCTGTCTTTCGAGATTGGCCAGCCTATGCGCCATGTCCGCATGGGACCCCCTGCTGGCTCCCCCCTCACTGGGGGCTGAGTGCAGCAGCGGAGGGTCCGGAGAGGCTGCAGGCAGTAAAGGGCTAGGGGCAGGGAAGCCCACCCGGTCATGGTCCAAAATAATGCCCCTGGCGCAAGTGGTACAAATGGTGCTGAATCCGCCCAGAGGATTTCTATTACACAAGGGGCAGAGCTTTTCCTGTCCAAATGGGGCCCCCAGCTCACTATCCCCAGATGCCTCCATTATGGTGATTAAAAATGGTCAATCGATAAGGTTACAAGACACTAACGGCCCAACCAATAATGATCCCTCTTAATAAAAAAGGGGGGGGACGGGAGGAACCACAACCCTCAACCACAAGGCCCACGACCTATACAAGAGAGGGGAGAGAGGCCCATCAGAATAAGCAAGGGCATTTGGCATATTAAACAGTCATACAAAAGAGGGACTCACGACACCGACAGAGGGACAGTCGCTGAAAACATCGCAGCCTCCGATGACGAAGATCCCCCAGCAGCAGCAGAAGAATGGGCGCAGCCACACACACGAAAAAACGAGCCTTCCAGAACGCCCGACCCCAGCGTTCACCCTACTGTCACGATCGCGTAGCAGCCAGCGGCTGGGAGGCAAGAGTGGGTCAGAAGGGTTCACTGGAAACTACAACTCTGTGAAGTACTCACCTGTAGAGTTGGTATTATATGCATACAGCACGTCCTGCTCCAGAATATTCATAACATATGGGTATGCTTCCGCCTTCAGCGTCGTGCACTGCGGAGCACGAAGAAAACAAGCTCCTCCCGGCCCTACATATACCGGAGGACCTCCCACAAATCCCCAGCATTGAAAAGCAGTGAGAATGAGAGGCCAGGAGAAACAACCACCCAAAACTGGCAAAATATGAAGGATAACAATCACCAAACAGGGGATCCGGAACAAGTGAAACCAGGGTGGGGTGGAGCAGGACGTGCTGTATGCATATAATACCAACTCTACAGGTGAGTACTTCACAGAGTTGTATTATTCTAAGCATACAGCACGTCCTGCTCCAGAATATTCATAACGTATGGGACATCCAATAGCAGTGTCCGTAAAGAAGGGTGGGATCCCCAACAGAAGGCAACAGCAAGCAGTTTAAACTACTTCCGCCTGCAAAACCTTGCGGCCAAACACAGCGTCAGCTGAGGCCTTAACATCAACCTTGTAAAACTTTGTAAAGGTGTGAACAGAAGACCAAGTAGCGGCCTTGCAAACTTGCTCCACAGAGGCCTGGTGCTAAAAAGCCCAAGAAGCCCCAACAGCACTAGTAGAATGAGCGGTAAGACAAAAGGGGGGAGTTTTCCCCTTAGTAGTATAGGCTTGAACCACAGCCTGACAAATCTATTTACTGATGGTAGATTTGGCGGGAGCCAAACCCTTCCTAGGCCCGTGAGGCACAACGAAGAGAGCATCCGTCTTCCTAAAGGCCTGAGTGGTAACCAGGTAAGACACACCTAACCACATCCAGGGAATGCAAAACCCTCTCCTTAGGGTTACTAGGATTAGGGCACAAGGAAGGAAGTACGATATCTTGATTCAAATTAAATGCAGACACAACTTTAGGCAGAAAGTCTGGCTTGAAGCGAAACACTACCTTATCCCGGTGTCTCTCAAAGTAGGGAGGCTGAATAGACAAGGCAGCCAACTCAGACACACGTCTAACCGAGGTAATAGCTACCAGAAAGACAACCTTGAGCGTGAGAACAGCAAGCTTCATGAATAGGCTCAAAGGGAGGACCCTGCAGGGCCGACAAAACCAAATTCAGATCCCAAACAGGAACCATAGGCTTCCGAGGGGGACGCACATGAGTGACCCCCTGAAAGAAAGTCTTGATAAGAGAGTTCTGGGCAAAGGTCTTCTGAAAGAAGATAGACAGGGCCGAAACCTGGCCCTTCAAGGTACTAAGCTTAAGACCTAAGTCTAGGCCATGTTGTAAAAACTCCAGCACCCTGGAGACTAAGAATTCCCGGCAGGGAAGAGACCTGGATTCACACCAGTCAATGTAGGCACGCCATACCCTATAATATATAGAAGAAGAGGTCTTCTTCCTGGCTTGCACCATGGTAGCCACTACAGAAGCGGACAACCCCTTTTCCTTTAAGATGGTGGTTTCAATAGCCAAGCCATCAAAGCCAGAGTTAGTAAATTGGGATGGCGTAGAGACCCCTGAGTTAGAAAGTCTGGTAACCTTGGTAGATCGTACTGATCTACTGCCATCTGAACCACGTCTGCGAACCACACTCTTCTTGGCCATCTTGGTGCCACCAGAATCGTGGGTACCCCTTCCAGAGCGATCTTGCGCAGCACTCTGCCCAGAAGGGGAATGGGTGGAAACGCATACAGGAGCCGAAACTCCCTCCAAGACATTGACAGAGCATCCGAAGCCAGAGCCAGAGGATCCTGAGACAGGGATACAAAGCTCGGGAGCTTGTGATTGTGACGGGACGCAAACAGATCCACGTCTGGGACACCCCAACGGTGACACAGGGACTGAAATACCCTGTTGCAAAGGGACCACTCCCCCTGACGGGACAACCCCCTCCTCAGAGCATCTGCTAGCAGGTTCTCCGCCCCCAGAATGTAAACAGCCGAGATGCATTGAACATTGGTCTCTGCCCATGATAGAATCAGAGACACTTCCTGGAGAGCACCCTTGCTCCGGGTTCCTCCCTGATGATTGATGTAGGCCACCGCCGTCCTGTTGTCTGAGCGTACCTGAACCGCCAGACCCCTCAGGTGCTGGGTCAAATGTTCCAGCACCAATCTGACCGCCCTGAGTTCCAGGACATTGACATGGGCCTCCTGAGGGCCCCACCTCCCCTGGAAGCGCAGAGACTTCCAGAATCCCCCCCCAGCCCGACAGACTGGCATCCGTTGTGACCGTCTCCCAGGAGGGAGCCAGGAAGGATCTGCCCCTTGTCAAGTTCCTGTGGTCCAGCCACCACGCAAGGGATTGTCTGACCGAGGAGGGAAGCACCCAGATCTCGTCCAAGGACGCTGGGTCCTTGTTCCAAACTGACAGAAGGTGAAGCTGCAAAGTTCTCAAATGGAATTGTGCAAAGGGCACCGCCTCGAAGCTTGCCACCATCGAGCCCACCAACTGCATTCCCTGCCTGATGGAGGGAAGAGGACTCGAGAGCAGGGACCTCACCTGCGTTGTTAGAGCTTCCACCTTCTGTGGGGTAAGGAATATCTTTGACTGAACTGAATCCAGAATCATCCCCAGAAACGGGGTCACTGAGGAGGGGGACAGAGAGGACTTTGGGTAATTGATCACCCAGCCGAAGGACTCCAGGGTGGACACCACCAACCGCGTGTCCAATTCTGCCTGCCGCAGAGACCGAGAGGTGATGAGTATATCGTCCAGGTAGGGCAACACGCGTATGCCTTTTAGTCTCATCAGAGACATTACTCCTGCCAGCACCTTGGTGAACACCCTGGGGGCTGACGTAAGGCCGAATGGCAGAGCCAATAACTGGTAATGCTGATCCAGCAGCGCAAATCTGAGAAACCTTTGATGCCCTGGGAACACTGGAACGTGCAGGTAAGCATCCTTGATGTCCATAGATGTCATGAAGTCCCCTGGGCGCAGCGAGGCAATGGCCGAGCGCAGAGTTTCAATACGAAAATGTCTGTTTCTGACAAATCTGTTTAAGATTTTTAAATCCAGAATGGGTCTGACTGACCCGTCTCTTTTGGGCACCGTGAAAAGGTTGGAATAAAACCCCAAGCCCCTGTCCCTTAAGGGGACCTTGCAAATGACCCCGAGGTCTAGAAGGTCCTGCACCGCTAGCCTCAAGACTTGAGCTGAAGTAGGATCCAGTGGAATTCGGGACCCGACGAACCTGGTGGGGGGCATAACAGCAAACTCTATCTTGTAACCTGAGGACACAACCTCCTGAATCCACCGGCCTGGGACGTGGCGTCTCCAGACATGCTGAAAGTGCTGCAGGCGTCCCCCCACCCTGACGGGCGAGGGCGCCCCTTCATGCTTGGGGGGTCTTTGGGCTTGGGCCCCCAGGAAGAACTGGGGCGGCGTCCTCTGTTCTTGTTCCAGGAATCTGCGCGAGCCCCGGCGAAGGACACCCCTCTGCCCTGCTTAGCCCCACGATAGGGGGTCGAATGGGAGCTTGGGCCACGAAAGGGCCGAATCTGACGCTTGCACTGGGGCAGCTTGCCACCTTGAGCGAAGATATCTAATCTTTCTCCAAACAGGCGCAGCCCTTTGAATGGGAGCCCCGTAAGGGCCTTCTTAGCAACATTGTCAGCGGCCCACTGGTGTAACCAGACCGCGCGGCGTATGGCTACCACCAGAGCAGAGGATCTAGCACTCAGCTTAATAGCATCGTCCGATGCAGACAGGATATAATTGATAAAAGTCTCACAGGTAACTAAAGCATTGGCGGCGTCAGATGGCAAGTCATCCGCCCCTTCAAGGGCAGTCTTCACCACAGTCCTGAGCGCCACCGCCATGATGGCTAAGGCGCAAACCGGACGGAGCGACGCTCCTCCAAATGCAAAGGCATGGCATGCCAGTTGGTCAACCCGCCGATCCTCCAGATCCTGCAGCTTAGTAGTGTCAGGGGAGTGCATAATAGAGGTATTGGACAGACCAAGGATCGGGGCATCCACTTCGGGCGGCGAAGTCCAACACTTTACCAGGTCGGCAGGAAATGGATATTTCTTATCCACAGCTTTAGGGACTCCCTGGAGTTTGCTGGGATGTTCCCACTCTTTTAAGACGAGATTATTAAAATGAGTTTGTTCTGGAAACTCCAACCGCACCCTGGCGGTATGAAACAGGTCACCTCTTGGCCGCGGAGCTGCGAGCTGGGGGACAGAGGGATAACACATCAAAGATCTGGGCCAGCAATCTATCAACGTCATCCTGGGACCAATGATCAGAACCGGATTCCTCCTGACTCCTGGACTCATCGTCATATGACCCTGAGTCAGAGAACAGTTCCCCTTCCTCTGAGAGGGAATGTGCATAAGACAGCTGTAAGTCGTCAGATTCTACAGGAAGAATAGTAGCTTCAGGATTCAAATGGCGCTTTTTGGCAGTAGCCTTGCGCGCCAAGGAGCCAGCGATTAAATTTTCCACGCTAGCCAGTCTAGTGGCAAAATCAGCATGAGAGTCCCCACTAGTATTGGGGGTTAGGCTCAGGCTTGGGGGAGTAGGGGAAGCAAGGCGAGGTGCAGGCCCAGCCTCAGAAGAGGTGGGGAGGCCAGCTAGCGCCTGCTGGGCACAAGGGACGCAGACCCGTGCATTGTCACCACTGCTAGGTGTGACCCCACAAGCTACACACAGACGGGCTTGTCCCGAGGGAACCCCGTTCACAATATCCTGAGATGCCTCCATATGGTGATTATTATATTCAATATGCCAGTAGGGATTGACGCTGTAAAGCAACCCTGGTTGCCCCAAACACCCGCTGGGAAGTGGGAGTGATTTGTTTAAAATGGTCTGGACCAGACGCTACGCCGGGCCGGGAGAAGCCGCCGAAGTCCGCGGTCTGAAAGACACAAGGGGAAAAGGGATGTCAGAGCCAAGCGCGAGGAAGCCAAAAGCTAGGGAAAGAATGGCTCATGAGGGCACTTACAGAACAGCGAGGGGAGGACCGTCTTCACCACGCGCCTGTGAGAAGGAAATGGCGCCAAGCGAACCTCGAACGGCAGGCCAGAGCGGGCGATGACGCGGAACGCGCCAAACCGAACCACGCCCCCCCGGAGAGCGCGAAGCTCGAAGGCGCGCAGCCAATCAGAAGCGACAGATATTGTCAGAAAAAAATCACCTCAGAGAAATCTGACAGGGTGAATACCGTGATAGAACGCCAAGCATCCATTGAATAGAGCCGACGTACGCGCCAAGTTAATGCAATAAAGGCGCTTCGGATAACTAAAAACTGAATGTGAAGCACAGCTCTGACTCCGGTAACCATTAAGGCAATGGGTGACTAGTGTGATTAGGGCAGGGTTTAGCCATCATACACACGACCCCCCCCTTCTCTCTTTTCCCCCACTAACGGGGGAATCTAGGGAGGAAGGTGACCCAATATTCTGGGTTCACCGCTACACCGGGCGAGGGGCACTAGTGCGGGAGGGGCATGCAATTGAAGGCTCACCATACGCCTTAACAGCCTACCCTATGTAGGGGGATTGCGGTGGAGTCTAGCTCCGTAAGCACACTAGGTGCTGCCTACCTTCACCCGACCAACGCAGCCCAGGCTGGGAGGCATTAATTCACAATGAGGACGGGTGGGAATAGTCCCGCAGGGCCTCGGGCTGTAAAGCCCCGCTCGCCTGCGAGAGCGTGATACTTCATGTCTTCGCAGTTCCAGCACTGCAGAGAAATCTGGGGATTTGTGGGAGGTCCTCCGGTATATGTAGGGCTGGGAGGAGCTTGTTTTCTTCGTGTTCTGCAGTGCACGGCGCTGAAGGCGGAGGTATACCCATACGTTATGAATATTCTGGAGCAGGACGTGCTGTATGCTTAGAATATAGGGCCCGCAGCGGCCGATGGGCTAGGAGGCCCCGCTCTGCTGCCATTATCTGAGAGAGTATCCAAACGATCTTCTGCAGCCGAGACTGCAAGATGAACTGGAGAATGATAGAGACACACCTGCCTTTATAGGCCAGGAGGAGCTGCAGCTTTTGATCTTGCAGTCGAGCGCTCCCTAGGGGCAGAATACCCACATGTCATCACTGGGACGACCTGGACTGGATATAAGGAAAAATGTGTTTGTAGATGGCTTTTGTTCCCCAATGACAAGGCTACGCTGTGGTACAATTACCAGACGTAGTCTTGGAGGCCAAGCCCCTACCTTACAAGTCAGCACAGGCTGCAGAACTCATAGCCCTAACCAGGGCTTGTGAGCTCGTTAAGGGGAGGGACTTAAATGGCTGGACCAAGAATGCCCCTTGGCCCTCCCAGTCCTGACCCCCGAGCCGTCTCTGTTTGAGTACACCTTACAAACATTTCAGGACCATGCCAGCCCCAATGACATTGCAATATGGGAGAAAGTAGGTGCACAAAAGAACCTGATAGGTCTTTTGTGCAAAGAGGGGAAACCTTGCTTCCTCAAGGCTAGAACACCATTGTTCATTGCACAATACCACGGGGTAGGGCATAAGGGATGAAAAAACACTTACAAACATGACCATCTAGTGTACCCCGTTGGGGCTTCCCTCTGGAGGTCAACTCTGATAACGGCCCCGCCTTCATGGCTAAGGTGTGTCAGGACCTAGTGAGAACCATCAGGGTAGAGTGGAAGTTTCACATTCCATACCACCCCCAAAGTTCAGGGATACTGAAAAGAATGAACAGGACAATCAAAGACAAAATCAGGAGAGTTACAGGAGGGACATTTGTGAATTGGAGAAAAACATTGTCCGTCATTTTGGCCGATATAAGAATGACCCCAAATAAGGTGACAGGATTATCACCCTTCGATGTACTCATGGGGAGACCTTTCCCCACCCCTTGGGGCAGGTTCCCCAGAATCATAGAGAAGGGAGATTTAGATGTCATACAAGATGAATGTCAGGCGGTTGATTGAGACCTTAGATAAATTGGAACAAAATATCTCTCGGACCTCTTCTTTCTTTTGACAGGGCCCATTGCATTCATTGCAAGTGGACCGAGTCGTGGTGAGACAACTGATTCAGAATAGGAAGCAAGAGTTTCCTTTTGGCCCCGAGACGAGAGTGATCGCTGTGACAAGGACCACAGTCTTGGTGGAAAACTGCCAATCGTAGATACACGCGTCCAGGATAAAGAAACTGCCTGACCCTCTACCTAGAGAGGACACAAAGATACTTGATGACCATGGAGGATCAGACGCTCTACCTAGAGAGCAACAAGCAGACCTCCTACCAAGGGGAGCAGGAGGAGGACAAATTGATACCTTCAGAGATGCTAAACAAGAAATAGAGGAGCAGAGTCTCAGCTTGGCTGTTGGGACTCAAACCATTTTTTGACAATGATGCTGATTTCTTTTTTTATTGTATCAATAATTTGGGTTGTGACTCATTGTCAATATGACCGGGCTGCCCTCGGACTAGTAGCTAGGCTATGTGGAGGGCAGCTGGACAACACACACACACCTATCCTCAGAAATAGTAAAGAAGGCTGACCCAGCCCCAGTATCACGAGATGAAAAGGGTATAGCCACGTTTTGATTTGACACTTCGGCTCAGGTACAAACCTATAACTTTTGTTTATGTGACATCCTCAATTGTCCCTCACATCAGCAAATCTGGCATATGGGGAAGGGTCCTCACTATATTTGTGTGACGGATGAATACTGGGGGGAGAACTGTGGAAGCTGGGGAGCAGTGGGGTGGAACACGGAAGGGGACTGGGGGTATAGACCCGTCTGTGCCCAAAACAAGTTAGACAAGAATGGAAAATCCCTGTTGACTAGAATGACCCTGTCACGGGTAAATAAGGAAAGGGTCCTCACCCCGTATATCTGCCGCTTTCAGGCCATAGGGAGAGACCCCTGCGTGGCTTTTACCCTCACTATAGGAAATCCTTCCCCCTCAGACAATAGGACCTATTGGTTTTTTAGTTCCTGTAGTGGCTGCACAGATTGGGGAAGGAGGTTTTACCCCTTTGATATCTCCCATCTTAGAGGTAAGCCCCGAGCCCCAACACTCCCACCAAATGACCCCTTGAATAAGAAAATTATCAAAGAATCACTGCAGGAGGTGCAGGTCATGACCAACCCTTCCCCTTAGGATACTTTCGCCTCTGAGGCAGGATTTGACAGTAATACCACTCCATGGGTTAAATGGGCTCATTATACAGCACAGAGCCAGAACCGGACAGATTGCTATGTTTGTGCAGCCACCCGTCCTCATCTGGGCACTGTAACCTTGACCCTGCCCCCGGGGGAGGAGGAGCATTTCCTTAGCATATACAGCAATAGGATCAAAGAGGGGGAATTTGAAATCTGGAAAATAAACTACCCCATACTAACCCAGACTGTATCCCCGGGACCTGGGATAGAAGTTTACCCCGGAAGCTACACCTGTTATTCCCGGGCTAGTGGCACTATGAATGTAGGCATTTTCAGTCCAGGTTTCTGTGCCACTAATGGTAGTTCCACCATCCCTGACTCTTATTTGTTTAATCAGTCATATAGTGTGGGGGATGTGTTCTGGCTGTGGAGATGGGAAAAATAGACAAACTTCGGCAATCATGGAGAGGCCAATGTACCTTAGTGAAAGTTATAATGCCTTTCCTTATCACCCCCTCAAATAGCATGACTAAGCATGTAGATTTCCCCTTGTTGACTGAAGGGAGACGAAAGAGAAACCTAGGGGAAAGCTTTGATCCCCATGTATACCTGGATGCTATAGGAGTCACTAGAGGGGTTCCTGACGAGTTCAAGGCCCGGGACCCTGTTAAGACAGGATTTGAGTCCATTATTCCCCTTATCACTGCAAATAAAAATGCTTACTGGATAAACTACCTCTACTACAACAAGCAGCGTTTTGTTAATGCTACACAAGATGGCCTTAAGAAAATGCCGAAGCAACTGGGTCCCACATCCACTGTGGCGTTCCAAAATAGAATGGCCCTGGACATGCTCTTAGCAGAGAAATGGGGAGTGTGTAAGATTATAGGGGAGACCTGTTGCACAAACATACTAGATAACCTGGGCCCTCATGGGAAGAACACTCTGGCTATTAACAAATAAGATTCTTTGGCTAAGGAGATGAAACAGAATGCAGGACTCAGATAGACCCTCTATGTTACAGGAGGGAGGCGGACCCTCCTCAGATAGACCCTCTATCTTACAGGAGGGAGGCGGACCCTCCTCAGATAGACCCTCTATGTTACAGGATGGAGGCGGACCCTCCTCAGATAGACCCTCTATCTTACAGGAGGGAGGCGGACCCTCCTCAGATAGACCCTCTATCTTACAGGAGGGAAGCGGACCCTCCTCAGATAGACTCTCTGTTACAGGATGGAAGCGGACCCTCCTTGGATAGACACTCTATGTTACTGGAGGGAGGCGGACCCTCCTCAGATAGACCCTCTATCTTACAGGAGGGAGGCGGACCCTCTATGTTACTGGAGGGAGGCGGACCCTCTATGTTACTGGAGGGAGGCGGACCCTCTATGTTACTGGAGGGAGGCGGACCCTCTATGTTACTGGAGGGAGGCGGACCCTCTATGTTACTGGAGGGAGGCGGACCCTCTATGTTACTGGAGGGAGGCGGACCCTCTATGTTACTGGAGGGAGGCGGACCCTCTATGTTACTGGAGGGAGGCAGACCCTCTATATTACTGGAGGGAGGCAGACCCTCTATATTACTGGAGGGAGGCAGACCCTCTATGTTACTGGAGGGAGGCGGACCCTCTATGTTACTGGAGGGAGGCAGACCCTCTATATTACTGGAGGGAGGCAGACCCTCTATGTTACTGGAGGGAGGCGGACCCTCTATGTTACTGGAGGGAGGCGGACCCTCTATGTTACTGGAGGGAGGCGGACCCTCTATGTTACTGGAGGGAGGCGGACCCTCTATGTTACTGGAGGGAGGCGGACCCTCTATCTTACTGGAGGAAGGCGGACCCTCTATCTTACTGGAGGGAGGCAGACCCTCTATGTTACTGGAGGGAGGCGGACCCTCTATGTTACTGGAGGGAGGCGGACCCTCTATGTTACTGGAGGGAGGCGGACCCTCTATGTTACAGGAGGGAGGCGGACCCTCTATGTTACTGGAGAGAGGCGGACCCTCTATGTTACTGGAGAGAGGCGGGCCCTCCTTGGATAGAGCCTCTATGTTACGGGGAAGGCGGCCCCTCTGATAGTCCCTTTAAGTTATAGGAGGCGGCTCTGTGGTCCGGGGGGTCGCACATTCACATCCACACAAATGAAATGCCAGACAGGTGGAGTTGTTGTAAAATAAGTAACATTTTCTTTGGAAGCTTTTTATTGGGCGTTGCCCGGCAGGGGGAGGGTCTTCATGTGCAGCAGTTCCCGTCCCTGCTCTGGCCAGTGTTGCTGCAATAACGTCTTCATCGCACAATTGGGCGAAACGCGCAGAGCAATCTGCAGTTAGTTGTTGCTGCTTCACGCGACAGGCCGAGCTGACTGGCTGGAGCAGCTGCTATGGGATGAAAGGACCCCCCTCGGCCTTTGATCATATTCGGGATAATGGGAGGGTCTTTATTTACTGGCGGTCACATGACCCAGGCAGGGCGAGAGCCATGAGGGTAAATAGGGCAGTTGGATAACAGCTGCATTTCTGCATCTTGTTCTGGTTGGATAAGCCTGAGAGAAGGGGAGGAGCTTATCTGCAGTCCTCGCCCACTTCCATTACCCCAGATGTCATACTGCTTGTCTTCTTGCCTCTTGTTATAGATTCTCCAGTGATGCTCTGAGCCTGGCCCGCCCTCCCCTCTCACCTCCGCTCTCCCGAGGCACAGGGGCGTGCCGGGCTAAAGTCCAAGCGGTTCTCGCAGGTGAGCAGATATTCGGGGTAGGCCTGGGTGTCGTTGAAGATAACGAAGACGGTGGGCTTGTCGGTGTCGTTCACCAGGCTGTCGTACCTGCGCAGCCCCTCGGGGCCCCCGGAGGGGCGCGGCATTAGGGGCGGAGTCCGCATGCTGGAGTTGCCCACCGTGAATTCTCCGGTAAGTACTCGGGCCACCAGGACAAACTTCTTGCCGTCCTTGTTGGGAGGTGAGTAGGCGTCACGTGTAGGGAGCTCCGATCCCACTGCAAAGTACACCCCCTGCCCATACATCACCGCTGCAGGGGAGAGAGGAGGTCACATGTTAGAGGCTGGAGGCAGGCACCAAGGGGAGGAGGCGGGGCATAGGGAGGGGAGAAAAGAGGACACGCATCAGAGAGCAGAGGGGGCGGGACAAGGGGAGGGGCATAGGAAGAGAAAAAAGGCCACATGTTAGAGGCTGGAGGCGGGTACCAAGGGGAGGGGGCAGGGCATAGGGAGGAGAGAAAAGAGGCCACACAGAGAGCAGAGGCGGGCACCAAGGAGAGGGGGCGGGGCATAGGGAGGGGAGAGAAGAACACACACCAGAAAGCAGAGGGGGTGGGACAGAACAAGGGGAGGGGGGGCATAGGGAGGAGAAAGTAGAGGCCACACATCAGAGAGCAGAGGGGGCGGGGCATAGGGAGGAGAAAGAAGAGGACACACATCAGAGAGCAGGGAGGTGGGGCATAGGGTGGGGGCGGGGCATAGAGAGCAGAGAGAAGGGGGCACACATCAGAGAGCAGGGAGGTGCGGCATAGGGAGGGGGCGGGGCATAGAGAGGAGAGAGAAGGGGCCACACATCAGAGAGCAGAGGGGGCAGGACATGGGGAGGGGGCAGGGCATAGGAAGAGAGAAGAGGCCACACAGAGAGCAGAGGGGGCAGGACAAAGGGAGGGGGCAGGGCATAGGAAGAGAGAAGAGGCCACACAGAGAGCAGAGGCGGGCACCAAGGAGAGGGGGCGGGGCATAGGGAGGGGAGAGAAGAGCACACACCAGAAAGCAGAGGGGGTGGGACAGAACAAGGGGAGGGGGGGCATAGGGAGGAGAAAGTAGAGGCCACACATCAGAGAGCAGAGGGGGCGGGGCATAGGGAGGAGAAAGAAGAGGACACACATCAGAGAGCAGGGAGGTGGGGCATAGGGAGGGGGCGGGGCATAGAGAGGAGAGAGAAGGGGCCACACATCAGAGAGCAGAGGGGGCAGGACATGGGGAGGGGGCAGGGCATAGGAAGAGAGAAGAGGCCACACAGAGAGCAGAGGGGGCAGGACATAGGAAGAGGCCACACAGAGAGCAGAGGGGGCAGGGCATAGGAAGAGAGAAGAGGCCACACAGAGAGCAGAGGGGGCAGGGCATAGGAAGAGGCCACACAGAGAGCAGAGGGGGCAGGGCATAGGAAGAGGCCACACAGAGAGCAGAGGGGGCAGGGCATAGGAAGAGGCCACACAGAGAGCAGAGGGGGCAGGGCATAGGAAGAGAGAAGAGGCCACACAGAGAGCAGAGGGGGCAGGGCATAGGAAGAGAGAAGAGGCCACACAGAGAGCAGAGGGGGCAGGGCATAGGAAGAGAGAAGAGGCCACATGTTAGAGGCAAAAGGCGGCACCAAGGGTAGGGGCGGAGCATATGGAGGGGAGAGAAGAGGCCACACATGAGAGACTGAGGGGGCGGGACAAGGGGAGGGGGCGGGGCATAGAGTGGAGAGAGAAGAGGCCACACAGAGAGCAGAGGGGGTGGGACAATGGGAGGGGCGGGGCATAGGGAGGAGAGAGAAGAGGCCACACAGAGAGCAGAGGGGGCAGGGCATAGGAAGAGTAGCCTTCAGAGTTGTGTAGTGAGAGATTATCTGTAGTGACATGTTTGTTCTAAAGCAACAAATCGTGGGCTGAGCTGTGAAGGTCAAATCCAAGATAATAAAAACTGTGAAAATGTTTGTCATGTGAAACCAGCAAAATGCGAGTGTGAGCAAAGAGGATTTTCATGATGCTGTGATTAAAGATATATGTTATATGATTCACTATCTATTATAATATAGTTATAATGTTATAACACCAGATGTTTCGGTTTAAATAATGATTGGCCAGATTTTTTATATGTATTTTTGGATTTCATGGAGTGTTATATCTTTTTAGTATAATTAGAAGATATATAGAATTATATTTTATTGGTTATAAATGTATTATGATGTTTTAATTGTCTTGAATATTAGTCCCCAGGGTAAAATTTATATAATTGATTTTTCACTTGTGACAAATGAATATTCACATATCTCCAGTTATCTATTTAAAGTGGACCAACACCCAGGAATTTGACTATCCTGGGTATTGGTCCACTTCCCCGGGGCACCCCGATCGGGGGTGCCCCGCTGTGTGAAACCCCCCAGAAAGCCCCCAAAACTCACCTCTCCCCGCTCCCACGTGGCCGCGCCGTCCAATCGGCGCCGACGGACAAGCTGATTGACAGCGACGGACAAGCAGCTTGCCCGTCGGCGCCTCCCACGCGTCACTCTTGACGTGTGCGTGCCCGCGCCGGCCATTCAGAGACAAGGTAAGGCGATTTGGGGTGTTCGGGGGGGGGGGGGGGGGGTGGGGTTCACCCCGCGGGACATCCCGATCTCGGATGTCCCACGGTGTGTGAGGTGATCGGCCCGGGAATCTTATAGATTCCCGGGCCGATCACCTCAGGGTGTTGGTCCACTTTAAGATGAGAAATTAATTGTGGATATTGTCTAATCCGAATAACCACTATGAAACACTATGGCCTCGATTCAATAAAGGTAGAAAAAAATTCTCACGGTAGTATAAAATTCAATTCATGAGAAAAAAGTCTGAGAATGTCACTGTTACTGAATCACCAGATAAAAAGACAATGAAAGTCAATGGCAACTTTTACTACAGTGTAGAAAAGAGTAAACAGTTCTCTACTTTTCAGGAGTAAAAAATAAAATTCTGTGAAAATACCATTTTGTGAATACTCACCTGTAAAATGGGTATTATAAGTATGTCACACACCCCGCTTCAAGAATCCATAACCTGTGGGTAACACCGACCTGTAGAGGGCGATCTGCAGAGATGATAGGAAAAAGAAAGCCCCTACCAGTCCATAAATACCTGGGACCTCCCACTCATTACCCAGTATAAAGAAAGCAGTAAGGAAAGGGACCAGGAAGAGCCAAATATAAGTCATAACAACGCAAAGTTCACAATATGAAGGATCCAGAATACAAAAGGGCGGGGTGAAGCGGGGTGTGTGACATACTTATAATACCCATTTTACAGGTGAGTATTCACAAAATGGTATTATTCTAAGTATGTCACACACCCCACTTCAATCATTAATTATTACACTTGGGACATCCAACAGCAGTGTCCAGAAAAGGGCGGGTATCCAACCAGGCAATAATGCAGAAAACTCAAACCACTGCAGCCTGCAGAACCTTGCGGCCAAAAACAGCATCCACTGAGGCCCGAACATCAACCTTGTAAAACTTGGAAAAAGTGTGAACAGAAGACCAAGTAGCGGCCTTACAAACTTGCTCAACAGAGGCCTGGTGCTGAAAAGCCCAGGAAGCCCCAACCGCACGAGTAGAATGAGCAGTAACGCGAAAAGGGGGACTCCTCCCCTTAGCAGAATAGGCCCCAACAATGGCCTGACAAATCCATTTACTAATGGAAGACTAGGCGGGCGCCAAACCTTTCTTGGGCCCGGAGGGCACTACAAAGAAGGCATCAGTCTTGCGAAAGGCAGACGTTACCACCAAATAGTACTTCACAACTCGAACCACATCCAAGGAATGCAGGGCCCTCTTTTCGTTACTGGGATTAGGACACAGAGAGGGCAAAACAATGTCCTGATTTAGGTGAAAAGCAGAAACCACCTTAGGAAGGAAATCCGGCTTGAAACGGAAAACCACCTTGTCCTGATGCCTCTCAAAGTACGGGGCCTGAATGGACAGAGCCGCCAACTCAGAAACATGCCGAACAGAAGTGATAGCTACCAAAAAGGCCACCTTCTGCGTAAGGGAAGACAAGGCAATATCATGCAAAGGCTCAAAAGGAGGACCCTGAAGAGCAGAAAGAACCAAATTCAAATCCCAAACCGGAATCAAAGGCTTCCTAGGAGGCCGCACATGCGTAACCCCCTGGAAAAAAGTCTTAACCAGCGGATGAAGCGCAAAAGATCTTTGGAAAAACACCGCCAGGTCAGAGTACTAAGTTGGAGCCCTAGATCCAAACCGTGTTGCAGGAACTGCAAGATTCTAGAAATAGAGAATTCCCTACAAGGGAAGGCCCTAGTCTCACACCAATCAATATAAGACCTCCAAGTCCTATAGTAAACGGAAGAAGAAGACCTCTTCCTAGCGCTAATAAGAGTCCGAATCACAGCATCAGAAAGACCTTCCTCCTTCAAGATGGAGGTTTCAGCAGCCAGGCCGTCAAAGCCAGCGAAGGTAAATTGGGAACGTAGCCGACCCTGGGTGAGCAGGTCCGGCAGAAGGGGCAGAACGAACTGATCTTCTGCTAACCTTACCACGTCTGCGAACCAGACCTGTCTTGGCCACCTTGGGGCCACCAGAATTGCTGATGCTCCCTCCAGAGCCAGCTTGCGCACTACTCTGGCTACCATGGGAAACGGAGGGAACAGGTACAGAAACCCCAGATCCCTCCAGTTCAGAGACATGGCGTCCGTTGCCAGAGCCAGTGGATCCTTCGCCAGAGACACAAATGCCGGAAGTTTGTGATTGTGACGGGAGGCAAAGAGGTCCACCTCCGGTGACCCCCACCTGAGACAAATCGAGCGAAACACCTTGGGACTGAGAGACCATTCCCCCTTGCGGGCTGACAACCTGCTCAGAGAGTCCGCCTCCGTGTTCTCCACTCCCGGAATGTAAACCGCCGAGATGCACGGGACATGGCTCTCCGCCCAGTCCAGAATCAGAGACACTTCCCTGAGGGCACTCCTGCTGCGAGTCCCTCCCTGGTGATTGATGTAGGCAACCGCCGTCCGATTGTCCGACCGGACCTGAACCTGCAAGCCCTGCAGGTGATGAGTCAAACGAAAAAGAACCATTCTGATGGCTCTCAATTCCAGAACATTGATAGGCTCGTGGGCTTCCAGGGGTCCCCACAACCCCTGAAATTGCAGATCCATCCAGAAGCCCCCCCATCCAGAGAGGCTGGCATCCGTGGTGACCACCTCCCAACGAGGAGTCTGAAAGGATCTGCCCTTCAACAGATTGGCACCACCGAAGTGAGCGGCGAACCCGGGGAGACATCAAAAAGGATTGATCCAGCGACTGAGGAGACCTGTCCCAGACAGACAATAGATGGAGCTGTAGCGTCCTTGTGTGAAACTGAGCAAAGGGGACTGCCTCGAAGGAGGCTACCATCAACCCCACCAGTCTCATTCAGCATAAAAGTGACTGCCAGGCATAAAAAGTGTATATATAGTAGAGGGGGCCCATAGGGCCACTCACTGTGCCTTCCTGGTAGAGGAAATGGCATCCACACCACACGCAGCTCACGGAGACAGAGAGGAACAGGGGGCGTGGCCAGCGCGGAGCGCATGATATGAGTAGCTCCGCCCCCTTCCAGGGCGGATAGCAGGCTCCGCAGTGGCGCCTGCCGCATGGGGGCGGGCCGTGGCGTCCCGCTCGAAAGCCCGGCCCCGCCCCCTATACCCAATGCGTGAGGGGGAATCACCCCTCACAACTATACAGAGTGCACACAGATACCGGCGCCGCAGCAATAGCAGCAGCCGCGGCGCCGGTAACAGTAAAGAACCAAGCACAGTAATGGGGGCGGGCCGCGGCGACGCGCCAACGCCCGGCCCCGCCTCCTGTGCCCAGCGTGTGAGGGGAGATCTCCCCTCACCAGTGTAATACCGCCGGCAAAAGGACCTGCGCCGCGGCCATAGCGGTGGCCACAGTACCAAGGGGTAGCAAAGACAGGGGGGCGAGCCATCGCCAACGGCCGGCCCCGCCCCCTACCAACAACATCTGAGGAGAAAAGTTCTCCTCAGCCCTGGCGCCGGGAGCGGCCAGCGCCGCTGCTAAAGTAAAGTAAGTACCACAAGCACTGTGAAACATTAAAGCCTAACACTGAGGAAAAAATGGGGGCCCCCGACTTCCTATCCCCACCCCCCCAGGAGAAGGGCATCAGGAGAGGGGAACACCAGCTAGGGTGAAATGGCCAAGGGACAGGGCATCCCAAACCGGGGTCACCAGCCCGGATAGCCGCCTACCCTCTAGTACAGGGTCTCGCGGTGGAGCATGGCTCCAGAGCACTTAAAGTGCCATTCTACCCTCACCCGGGATGCAGCCTAGGCTGGGAGGCATGTGTATGGGACTTATAAAAGTATCCGGGTGGAAATAGAGAGAAAAGCGGGCCGGGATTAAACCCAGCTACCTGAAATCCCCCTGTGCAAGGAGGAGACATCATCTTCTGACTTGCTCGCCGTCTGCAGAGATGGAAACTGGGTAATGAGTGGGAGGTCCCAGGTATTTATGGACCGGGAGGGGCTTCTTTTTTCCTATCATCTCTGCAGTTCGCCCTCTACAGGTCAGTATTACCCACATGTAATGAATGTCTTGAAGCGGGGTGTGTGACATACTTAGAATATACAACATTCAGCCTTGAAAAAGAGCCCTAGAGGCTCGGAACACGTGGGCTTGCCGTGGGGATCCAGTCATGCCTGTCACATAGTAAGATTTTGCTTATTTGCGATTTATTGTGTATTTCATTGTTTGCACTTTGCACTTGCAGCTTCGCTGGGCCCGCCCCATGTTAGGGGTCCTGCTATTTAATATTGATGTATTTTAATCACAGTATTTAGCACCTTATGAGATGAGTTAGTTAGGAACTTCACTATTTACTTTAGTATATTACACATGTATATTTGGCTTGCTGGCTCCCCCATGTGGCTGATTACGGTATGGCACCATGACTTGCTGTTATTTTAGAAGTTTTTAATGTGAGTTTGGCAATAAAGATTTTGTATATCAATTAATTATTGTGTGGAGTGCAAGTGTCAGTCCCCTGGGACCCTTGTGGGAAGTGTTTGGAAGACTTCCCAGTACCTTCTTTGTGCAATTGCAGTAGGGCCCCGGTTATAGGGCAGTGCACCCCGTCGTTTTACCTTTATTTGAGTATCATAATAATTGGTGCCACCTGCAAACACTTCTGTTCATTTACTTAGAATATATGATTTTCATTTGATTTTATGTTGGTCATTTTATTGTATTTATAATAAATCATTGTTATTTATATGTAATTAGTTTTTAGTAAGTTTTACTATTGCACTATCAAATTACATACAAGAAATCTCTTATAGAAGTGTTTTATGTCCACCTCACAGGATCACACTGAGCTATAATTTTTATTTCATCCACTTTTATTCTATATAAAGTCTTGCTTTTTATACCCGACATTCAGTTCCATGACTCCTCCCCTAAGGGGCAGAAGGTTGCACACTCCCCACCATAATCTTTGTGCCCCACCCTTCCTGTCCTCCGGTCACATGTATTGTATGTATGGAACAAGAGAGGAAGTTGTTAGAAAAGGCAGGGGGGAGACATACAGAAGCAGGGACACAGCAGGGAGATGGGCGGGGGAATTGAGGGAAGGGCCAGTAGCGGGGGCATTACCGTTCTTCCCGCAGAAGCTGCGGTTGAAGCCATGATGGCAGATCTCCTGGGCGCTGCTCTCCGAGGTGCCGTGGTAGAGGATCCGCTCGGCCGGCCTGGATGGGTCCGTCATGGTCATCCGCAGCTTCTTCAGCTGGTATTGGTTATACAGCAAAGGATTCTGGACCCTCTGGACCTGCAATGATCATGTATGTTACCCGCCTGCTTCCATCAATAGATAAGCTGCACTGACTTAGTCCCGCCCCCGAGGGAGGTCACAGACTGACTGACTACCCCCAGGGTGGGCAGTACTAAAAGATAATGTCCCACACTCTGTACCACCCCCATCAGCATGAGGATGGAGAGTAGCTACAAATCAAGAGGAAAGCCCGGCAGGGCTATAAGAGCCGGGCCATTCTGGAATAATATCACCAAGGGCTGGACTCGGGGGAGGCCACGGGCGATGGCAGGGTCGGAGGGGAGGTCATTGGGTGATGGTGGGATCTAGGGAGGCCACGGGCGATGGCAGGGGGGGGAGGCCAGTGGGGTGATGGCGGGGGGGAGGCCACTGGGGCGATGGCGGAGGGGAGGCCACTGGGGCGATGGCAGGGTCGGGCGGAGGTCACTGGCAGAAGAGGTCATTTGGTTCGGGTGGGGTCAGTGGGTGATAGTAGGGTCAGGGGAGGTCACTGGGTGATGGTGGGGTCAGGGGAGGTCACTGGGTGATGGTGGGGTCAGGGGAGGTCACTGGGTGATGGTGGGGTCAGGGGAGGTCACTGGGTGATGGTGGGGTCAGGGGAGGTCACGGGTTGATGGTGGGGTCAGGGGAGGTCACAAGGCGATGGCGGGGTCAGAGGAGGTCACTGGGCGATGGTGGGATCGGGTTACTAGGTAATGGCTGGTTCCGGGGAGGTCACGTGGTGATGGCGGGGTCATGGAAGGTCATTAGGTGATGGTGGGGTCAGGGGAGGTCACGGGTTGATGGTGGGGTCAGGGGAGGTCACAAGGCGATGGCGGGGTCAGGGGAGGTCACAAGGCGATGGCGGGGTCGGGTTACTAGGTAATGGCTGGTTCCGGGGAGGTCGCGTGGTGATGGCGGGGTCATGGAAGGTCATTAGGTGATGGTGGGGTCAGTGGAGGTCACGAGGTGATGGTAGGGTCAGGGGAGGTCACAGTGTGATGGTGTGGTAGGTCACTCACCTGGCAGATATCAATCCCCAGGTTGATGTCCTGCAGAATCTGGAGGAAGGGCTGGATGACGCGATTGTATTCCTCTGAGTCTCTGGGCACATCCACCAGCTCCACGTCCCGCTGGGAGTTCAGGGTCATCATGGATGCCTGGGCCCAGTCTGTGGCCTGGAGGGAGTCCAGGGTCTGCTGCAGCTCCTGGCGGCATTGGCTGGGGGCATTCAGGAAGCCCTGGATCTGGATTTTCCCCTCCAGCGCGGTCACCTTGACGTTGTATTTTCTCTCCAGAGATGGCACAACGTGGGCGAGGTGTGGCGCGTCCCTCACTCCCTCCAGGGTCACCATATTGAAGTGTGACAGGACCGCCTTCCGCAGGGCCGCGCACGCCACCACCAGGCTGGTCTCATCGGCAGACAGGACCCAGAGCTGAGCTGAATTAGTTGAAGCTAGAGGGGGCTCTCTCTGGGGACCAGACACCCCGTCATGCACGGGCTGATCTGTTCGGGAGGACTGCTCGGGGTCCTCAGAGGTGGACCACATGAGGGACATCTCTAGCGCTCTCTGCATCTCCTCGTCCTCATCGTCCGTGGCGGGCCGCACACTCGTGTCCATGGACCTCTGAATGGCCAACTGCATCTGGGCCTCCTCATCCAGCTGCTGCTGCTCATACGCCCTTCGAGACATCTCCATGGCTTCCTCTAGTTCCTTGTCCTGTACTTCTAAAGTTTCACTTCCCTCCCCCGCGAAATCTTCCTTTGTGTCTGACATTTCCGCCCCCGTGGAACCTTCCTTTGTGTCTGATGTTCCCTCCCCCGCGGAATCTTTCTTTGTGTCTGACGTTCCCTCTGCGGAATCTTTCTTTGTGTTGGACGTTCCTTCCCCTGCGGAATCTTGCTTTGTGTCTAGGTCTTCCTCGGGGGCATTTTGGGGGGCTTGTGCGCTCCTCAATGCTGCCTTTCTCTTGGACCTTTGCTTCCGAGCCTCAGCCTTCGCCTTTTCTTTAGTCAGAGAAAAAAGAAAACAGGGGAATATCTTCATGACACCCATCCGGCACATTGTAACCCCGCCCTTATCGCCCTACCTGATCTGCAGGTACCGCCTACTAATCATGTGACTACCGAGGACCAATCACACTGCTTTCCCTAAGACTCCCAGACATGGAAGTAGCTGAACATCTGGATCAGGTCAATATTTCCTCCAGGACAGACTCACGGCTGGAAACCACTGGCCTGGATTTGGTCTTGCGCTCTCCTCCTCTGCTGGAAAACCCAATTTGGAATGGCCCGATGTGGCTAGTGAAAGGGAGGGGGGATTTAACTAATGCTAAGGCTTGCTTAACCTAGAATAGAGGCTGAGAGTTATGCTTTAAGATATTAATTTACTGTAAAATAGAAGAAATGCTTTTTTGTTATAGGTCATGATGTAACAAAATGTGCCTGTTGTTCCTTCTCTGTATATTAATATCTCTCCTCCCTTAGCAGGATGTGCCCAGCTACAAGGTTGCATATACTTCTGTTTTCCTTTTGTTTTCTTAAGAAAACGCTGCAAGCAGGGTATTAGAGTATAAGCTTCTCTTCATTAAACTGAACTTGTACAAGCTGTTGTATTCACTGTCCCTTCGCGCATCATATGAGTTCCTAGCACGAGCTATGCAAAGACTCTCCGGGGGCAGAGGCTCAACAGGCAGGGGTGCAGGATACCCCAGAGGGATAAAATACCATTCTGTAGAATGTGTATTATAAGTATGCGGCACGCCCTGCTCCAGTAATGATTCATTACATCTGGGATATAGTCCACAAGAGGGTGCTTTACTGCAGAGATGGCAAAAAGAGGCCCCTCCCGGTCCTTATATACCCGGGACCTCCCACTAAATTCCCCAGTATAAAAAAAGCATTAAGGGAACCAGGAGAAGCCAATAATAAGATTAAAAACATTAACCAGGAAACATTCACCAAATAGAGGATCCAAGAATAAGAACTCAGGGTGGGATGGAGCAGGGCTTGCTGCATACTTATAATACCCATTCTACAAGGTGAGTATTCACAGAATAGTATTATTCCAAGTATGCAGCACACCCTGCTCCAGTAATGATTCATTACGTCTGGGACATCCAATAGCAGTGTCCGACAAACGGGTGGGGATCCCAAAAGGCAACAAAGCGCAGTTCAAACCACTGCCGCCTGCAGCACCTTGCAGCCAAAAACAGCGTCCGCTGAGGCCCGAACATCAACCTTATAAAACTTAGAAAAGGTATGAACAGAAGACCAAGTAGCAGCCTTACAAACTTGTTCAACAGAAGCCTGGTGCTGAAAGGCCCAAGAAGCCCCAACAGCACGGGTAGAATGAGCAGTGACTCGGAAAGGAGGATCCCTCCCCTTAGCAGAATAGGCCCTAAGAATGTCCTGACGAATCTATTTACTAATAGTAGACTTAACCGGCGCCAAACCCTTCTTGGGACCTGAGGGTACCACAAACAAGGCGTCCGTCTTCCTGAAAGGCGCTGTAGCCACCAGGTAGTATTTCAAATTCCTAACAACATCCAGAAAATGCAAGGCCCTCTCCTTGTCATTACCAGGATTAGGGCACAAGGAAGGAAGCACAATGTCCTGATTGAGGTGAAAGGCAGAGACAACCTTAGGCAAGAAGTCGGAAAACCACCTTGTCCTGGTGTCTTTCAAAGTAGGGGGCCTGAATGGACAGAGCTGCCAACTCAGAAACACACCGGACAGAAGTGATAGCTACCAAGAAGGCAACTTTCAAGGTGAGAATAGACAGAGCAGCCTCATGCACAGGCTCAAATGGAGGACCCTAAATGGCAGACAATACCAAATTCAAATCCCAAACCGGTAACATGGGTTTTGCGGGGAGGGCGCACACGAGTGACCCCCTGGAAGAAAGTCTTGACCAAAGGATGAAGAGATCGAAAGACCTCTGGAAGAAAACAGCCAAGGCAGAAACATGCCCCTTCAGAGTGCTGAGCTGAAAACCCATATCCAGACCATGTTGAAGGAATTCCAGTATCCGAGGAATGGAGAACACCCGACAGGGAAAGGCCCTAGCCTCACACCAGTCAATGTAGGTCCCCCAGGTCCTGTAGTAGATGGCAGAAGAGGATTTCTTCCTAGCCCTGACCAGAGTCTGAACAACTGCATCAGACAGACCCTTTTCCCTTAGGATGGAGGTTTCAGCAGCCAGGCCGTCAAAGCCAGCGTAACAGAGCAGTCCTTGAGTGATAAGATCCGGAACCAGGGGCAGAGGGTACTGATCGACCGCCAGCTGCACAACATCTGCGAACCACACCTGTCTTCGCCACCTGGGGGCCACCAGAACTGTTGGCACACTTTCCTGAATCAGCTTGCGCAGAACCTTGCCCAGAAAGGGGAAATTGAGGGAAGAGGTACAGGAGACCGAACCCCTGCCAGGACAGAAACATGGTATCCACCGCCAGAGCCAGAGGATCCTGGGACAGTGAGAAAATTGTGGTGAGAAGTGAACAGATCCACATCCGGCATCCCCCACCTGTGACAGAGGGATAGGAAGACCTCGCTGTTGAGGGACCATACTAGCCTGCGAGAGGCCCCCCTGCTCAGAGAATCCACTTCCAGATTTTCCGTTCCCGGAATGTAAACCGCAGAGATGCACGGGACATTGCCTTCGGCCCAAGACAAGATCAACGACACCTCCCGGAGGGCACTCTTGCTCCGAGTCCCTCCGTGATGATTGATGTAAGCGACCGCAGTCTGGTTGTCGGAGCGAACCTGAACCGGTAGGCCCTGGAGGTGAGACGTTAGCTGCGCCAGCACCAACCGAACCGCCCTCAGCTCCAGAACATTGATGGGGCGTGGGCCTCCTGAGGGCCCCACAGCCCCTGGATTGGAGGGCTCTCCAGTAGCCCCCCCCCAACCTGACAGACTGGCATCTGTAGTAACCATCTCCCAACACGGTGTCAGAAATGATCTGCCCCCAGAAGATTCCTCGAGTCCGGCCACCACAGGAGGGACCGCCGGACCAGAGGAGATAGAACAAAGGCCTGATCCAGAGACAGGGGTCTCTTGTCCCAGACTGACAGAAGATGGAGCTGAAGGGGTCTCATGTGAAATTGAGCATAAGGGACTGCCTCGAAGCAGGCCACCATCTGTCCCACAGTTGCATCCCTTGCCCGATGGATGGATGAGGGCTGGACAGCAAGAAGTGAATCAGAGCTTGAAGAGTCCACCTTCTGCTGAGGGAGGAAAATCCTGGATGGTATCCAGAGTCATACCCAGGAAGGGGGTCACCCGGGACGGGGAGAGCGAGGATTAGGGATAGTTGATCACCTATCCGAACATTTCCAGGGTCGCCACCACCGTCTGGGTGTCCAATTCGGCCTGTTGGAGTGAATGGGACGAGACGAGAAAGTCGTCCAGCTAAGGAAGAATGCAAATACCCCGGGCTCTGAGAAGGGCCATCATGCCTGCCAACACCTTGGTGAACACTCTGGGAGCAGAGGTGAGACCGAAGGGATGTGCCACAAATTGGTAGTGTTGTTCCTCTACCGCAAACCTGAGGAACCGCTGGTGCCCTGGGAAGACCGGCACATGAAGGTAAGCATCCTTGATGTCTACTGAAGTCATAAAGTCCCCCGGGCGCAGGGAGCTGATAGTGGAGCGCAGAGTTTCCATGCGAAAAAGTCTGGTCCTGATGAACTTGTTGAGAAGTTTTAGGCCCAGGATGGGTCTGATGGAACCATCCTTTTTGGGTACTGTAAAGAGATTGGAATAGTAACACTGAACTCTCTCTCCCGGGGGGACCTGACAAACGACCCCAATGGCCAGAAGGTTTTGTACCGCCAGAAACAGACCCTGAGCTGCCTGAGGGTCCGTAGAAACCTGTGACTTGGGGAATCTGGGAGGAGGCCACAAGGGTGAGGGCTCCCCCTCATTGCTGAGCGGGCTTGGCAGTGAATTTGGGTTTGGCACCCCAGGAGGATCCGGGTTGGGCACGGCCTCTGCCCTTGCCCCAGAAATCTCCCCTTTGTCCCGCAAAGGATACCCCCCTGCCTGACCTAAGCCCACGAAAGGAGGGAGCGAAGGGCCCGGAGCCCCGAAAGGGTCGCGGCTGCTTTTTGCGTTGGGGTAACTTACCTCCCTTAGAAAAAAGGTCCAAACGATCACCAAACAGGCGCAACCCTTTAAAGGGAAGCCCCGTGAGAGCCTTCTTAGCAGCATTGTCAGCTGCCCACTGGCGCAACCAGACCGAGCGGTGGATAGAGACACCCAAGGCCAAGTTCCTGCTACACATCCGAATGGTGTCATCTAAGGCAGAGAGAACATAGGTAATGAACATCTCACATGGTGACAAGGCTCTAAATTCAGCACTAGAAGGATCCTCATGGGAGCCGTCCAGAAGGCCCCTGATCAAGGTCCTAATAGCCACGGCCGTAATAGCGAAAGCACAAACCGGGCGCAAGGCCGAACCCACACAGGCAGAGGCGTGGGAAGCCAGTTGGTCAATACGCCAGTCCTCACTATCCTTCAAGGTAGTGGAATCAGGGGAATGCACAACAGAAGTATTAGACAACCCAAAGACAGGGGCATCCACCTCGGGGGGAGTTGACCAACTGATTTGACTGATTTACTTAACCATTCGCTTTCAACTGGTGAGGTTCCAGATGATTGGAGAATGGCCAATGTCGTACCAATCCACAAAAAGGGGAGTAGAGAAGAAGCCAGTAATTACACGCCAGTCAATTATATAATGATCAAATTAATGGAAACACTCTTAAAAAAACAGATAACTTCCCATCTAAAAATTAATGACCTATTGGACCCAAAACAGCCCGGCTTTACTGAGGGCCGATCATGTCAGACCAATCTTATTGATTTCTTTGACAATGTCACTAAAGTGTTAGATGAAGGTGGTGCTGTGGATATCGCCTATCTGGATTTTAGCAAAGCCTTTGACACTGTACCACATAAAGATCATAGAAAAGTTATTGAAGGTAGGACTCAATCCCTGGATAGTTCAGTGGATTTCCAGTTGGCTGAGGGATCGGTATCAGAGCGTTGTTGTAAATGGCGTGCAATCTGAACAAAGGCGAGTTACAAGTGGTGTGCCGCAGGGCTCTGTCCTGGGCCCCATTCTTTTTAATATATTTGTAAGTGACATAGGAGAAGGCTTGGTAGGAAAAGTTTGTCTGTTTGCTGATGATACAAAGGTTAGTAATAGGGGGGATATTCCTGGAGGTGTCTGCAACATGGAAAATGATTTAGCTTTACTGGATAGATGGTCAAAACTGTGGAAACTAGAGTTTAATGTCTCTAAATGTAAAATCCTGCACTTGGGTAGAAGGAATCCCTGCTCTGAGTACCGTATGGGCAGCACTGTGTTAGCCAGGACCTCGGAGGAGAGAGATTTAGGGATACTGATTACTGATAGCTGCAAGATGATTGGACAGTGTAGCCAGGCAGTGGGAAAAGCAAGCAGGATGCTCGGCTGCATAGCTCGAGGCATCACCAGTAGGAAGAGGGAGGTTGTGATGCCGCTGTATAGAGCCCTGGTGAGGCCACAGCTAGAATACTGTGTGCAGTTCTGAAGACCTTACCTGCAAAAATACATTATTCAAATAGAACGGGTCCAAAGGCCGGCAACAAAAATGGTGGAAGGACTTAAACTTAAAACTTATCAGGAGAGACTTAAAGAACTTAATTTGTACAGTCTGGAGGAAAGAAGGGAGAGGGGGGACATGATGGAGACCTTTATATATGTGACAGGAGGGAATAAGGTTCAGGAGGGAAGTGTTTATAAGAAGAAACTTAATGATAGAACAAGGGGGCACAACCTGAAGCTAGTCGGGGGGAAGATCAGGAGCAATGTTAGAAAATATTATTTTACAGAAAGAGTAGTAGATGCTTGGAACAAACTTCCAGCAGAGGTGGTTGAAAAATCAACAGTCACTGAATTTAAACATGCCTGGGATAAGCACACATCTATCCTAAGATAAAGAGAACATACAGTATACACATAAGGGCAGACTAGATGGACCGTATGGTCTCCTTCTACCGTCAACCTTCTATGTTTCTATTTGACCACATCCGAGGGGGAAGGGATAACTCCAATCCCACCCCTTAGGGATACCGGGAAGCAGGCTAGGCCATTCCCATTCCTTGAGAACGAGATTATTAAAATGCGTCTGTTCTGGGAATTCCAAACGTGGTTTTGCGGTAACAAACAATTCCTCCTGCTGCTTAGGTGCTGCTGCAGGAGGGGAAATGGAAAGTACTTCAAAAATTTGAGTCAAAAGCCTATGGGTGTCATCAGCATCCCACTGCTCTGAGCCGGTATCAGCGCCAAGGCAATGCTGATCGTCAGAAAGATCTGAATCTGAGAATAATTCCCCTTCCTCAAGAGGGGTGTAGTCAGACAAATCAAGGAAATCCTCTTGTTCCATAGTAAAGGCTGGCGCAGCAGGCGCCACATGCCGTCTTTTAGCTGGAGCCTTACGGGCTGCAGAGCTAGCAATCAGTCTTTCAATGTGGGCCAGTCTAGCGGAAACATCAGATTGAGACTCCCCGCTAGTGTTAATCTCACTAGGGGTCATAATCAAGCGAGGGGGCGTGGGGGACAAGACAGTAGGTGCCGACCCAGGCACAGGAGGCCCAGATTGCCGCGTAAGCGCTTGCTGGGCGCAGGGTACACAAGCCCGCACATCATCGCCCACATGGGATGCCCCGCACACCACACACAGCCGGGCTTGCCCCGAGGGGACCCCGAGCACGATATCCTGAGAAGCCTCCATATGGTGAATTTGAAGTCGCACTGACCAATAGGAATTAGGCTGTGCAACTACCCAGGATGCCCCTTAAATGTCCACTAGTGGGAGAATTAGGTATTAAATATTTAAGCCACCAATGTTTAATATGGGTGATATAGGGAACAGGACCGGGAGAAACCTTTAATTCAGGTTGTCCCACCTGAAAGACATAAAATAATACCCACAACCAGTATATATATATTTAACCAAGCATTATATACAAGCAAAATAATAACCCAAGCCCGCAAGGGCACTCACGCACACCCGAAGAACTAGCACTCAACACGCATCAGACCAAGATGGCGCTGAGAGACACAGGAGGGGCGGGACGCCTGCGGAACACGCTGATGGCTAGGCCCCGCCAAGAACGCAGGGACAGGCTGCAGCCAATAGAAAACAAGCCGGCTCCCGCTGACGTCACCGGCCCGCCGCCGCCGAGCGCGCACACGGGCAATTCAAATTGCAGACAGTAGAATGAATGAGGAGAGGAGGAAAGAAGTGCTGAGCCAATGTGCCAGCGCTGGAAGTACAGTGTAAAAGTAAAAGACATGTAGCAAAAAAATACAATTCTGTGAAATACTCACCTGTAGAATTGGTATTATACGTATACAGTACGTCCTGCTCCATATATAATACTTACACTTGGGTTATCCTCCACCAGATGGCGCTGCACTGCAGAGACATGCAAAACAGGCTCCTCCCGGCCCCTCAAATACCCGGGGACCTCCCACAAATCCCCAGCATTGAAAAACAGTGAACAAGAAGCCGGGAGAATTTAACCACCACAAAGCTGGTAATGATAACAATGATAACAATCACCATACAGGGGATCCAGAACAATGCCAAAAAACCAGGGTGGGGTGGAGCAGGACGTAATGTATACGTATAATACCAATTCTACAGGTGAGTATTTCACAGAATTGTATTATTCTTAGTATACAGTACGTCCTGCTCCAGATATAATACTTACACTTGGGACATCCAATAGCAGTGTCCATAAAGTAGGGTGGGATCCCCAACAAAAAGGTAACAGCAGACAGTTTAAACTACTGCCGCCTGCAAAACCTTGCGGCCAAAAACAGCATCAGCTGAGGCCCTAAGATCAACCTTGTAAAACGTTGAAAAGGTATGAACAGAAGACCAAGTAGCGGCCTTGCAAACTTGTTCAACAGAAGCCTGGTGCTGAAAAGCCAAGAGGCACCAATAGCACGAGTAGAATGAGCAGTAAGGCGGAAGGGAGGATTCTTCCCCTTAGCAGAATAGGCCTGAATCACAGCCTGACGGATTCATTTGCTGATAGTAGACTTGGCAGGAGCCAAACCCTTCCTAGGACCAGAAGGGACCACAAAAAGAGCATCAGTTTTCCTGAAGGACGCAGCAACAACCAAGTAATACTTCAGACACCTAACCACATCCAAGGAATGCAAAACCCTCTCCTTAGCGTTGCTAGGATTGGGGCACAATGAAGGAAGAACAATATCTTGATTCAAATGAAAGGCAGACACCACCTTAGGCAGAAAGTCTGGCTTAAAGTGGAACACCACCTTGTCCTGGTGTCTCTCATAGTATGGGGCCTGGATAGACAGAGCCGCCAACTCAGACACACGCCTGACCGAAGTAATGGCCACCAGAAAGACCACTTTGAGGGTAAGAACAGCCAGAGCAGCATCATGAATAGGCTCAAAGGGAGCACCCTGCAAGGTAGACAAGTTCAAATCCCAAACAGGGACCATAGGTTTTTGCGGGGGACGCACATGAGTGACCCCCTGAAAGAAAGTCTTAATCAAGGAATGCTGAGCAAAAGACCTCTGAAAGAAGACAGACAGGGCAGACACCTGACCCTTCAGAGTATTGAGTTTTAAACCTGAATCCAACCCACGTTGTAAGAACTCCAGAACCCTTGGGATTGAAAACACCCGACAGGGAAGAGACCTAGACTCACACCAATCAATGTAGGTACGCCATACCCTATAATAGATGGCAGAAGTAGTTTTCTTCCTG
The DNA here is from genome assembly GCA_027917425.1 of Gastrophryne carolinensis. NCBI lineage: Eukaryota > Metazoa > Chordata > Amphibia > Anura > Microhylidae > Gastrophryne > Gastrophryne carolinensis. The sequence continues at coordinate 415,893 of JAQIHN010000048.1, read as the reverse complement.
GCCTTCACCATGGTCTCAACCACCGAAGCAGACAAGCCTTTCTCCATCAGGATGGAGGTTTCAGCAGCCAGGCCGTCAAAGCCAGAGTTTGTAAATTGGGATGGCGTAAGGAGCCCTGAGTGAGCAGTGTAGCGATAACCCTTATCGCCAGAGGGCTTCCCCGCCAGAGACGTCCTTTTCCCAATGGTGAGAGGTGCTGCAGGAATTCCAGAGTCATCCGTGAGGAAACAGGAACAGCCCTTACAAGGGCTAGTGAACTGTAATATAGCGTTTCCCCCAATAAGAGACAGAACTCAGTATTGAGGGTGAAGATGAACTTCCTTTATTAGTGCCACACTGGGCCTTATATGCAAGTCTCCATGCAAGGGGACCTCCCCCGTGGACCTGATGGAGAACTGCATGACAAACACACAGACCAATGGGAGCAGGACACACAATCCCTCAACTCTGCCGGTAACGCAATCAGCAACACAATAGCAGTCTGTAACACAATCAATAACACAATGACAGACTGTAACACAATCAATAACACAATGACAGACTGTAACACAATCAATAACACAATGACAGTCTGTAACACAATCAATAACACAATGGCAGTCTGTATCACAATCAATAACACAATGGCAGTCTGTAACACAATCAACAACCCAATGACAGTCTGTCTGGGACATGCTCAAGAAAATGAAAGTAATGGGTCTATGCAAAAACAGTGCCTTTAAAATCCAAAGGCAGGGAGTCTGTCACAATGCCCCCTTTTTGTGGAACACCCGGCAGACCCGGATTGACCCTGTTCGGGTTAACGTGGGGCTGTCTGGACTCTTGTTATGGGCAGAGTTCTGTGTAAGGACAAGTCTGCAAATAGTGAGTAACAGGACTAAACATTGGCGTGGGCTGTACATAGGAATCAGTCATGGGTGGGGTCCAAACACTGGGATATTGTGGCGTTGGTGAGTTCAGCACCAAAGTCCTTGGTTGGATGTGTGCACAGGTGCTTTGCTTTCTTATAGCTGGCCCAAGTTTCAATCTCTTTCCATGGAAGCTGATCGGAGAATCCACAATCTTCTGCACATCTACATCATCGTAAAAGTAGACAAAACCATAACCCTTAGAAACGCCAGAGGCATCCCTAATAATTTTGACATTCTTTACAGCGCCATACTTTGAAAAAAAATCCTTAATTTCAGGCTGATCAATCCGACGGTCAATGCCCCCAACAAAAATAGTGTTTGGCATAAGTTTCCCTTCTGGAAGGACGTAACCTGATGGCTGATCCTCTTCTTGACTTTGTGTAACAGACATGACGTGATGCAGACGGAACCCCTGGGTCTCCCCGACCAGTGGGCTGGAGTCGGCAGCTCGGGCTGGAGCCCGGGTTGTAACAGGGTTGATGCTGGCTGGCCCAGAGGTAGCGTAGGCAGAAGTCATTGGTCCTAGATCATTTCCCAATAGTACTTCTGCTGGTAAGTTGTCCATAAGTCCCACATGTACCCTGCCGGATCCAGCGCCCCAGTCAAGATGTACTCGGGCGGTGGGGAGTCGAAACACAGCTCCTCCCGCCACCCTTACTGCAACGGTGTGTCCGGTGCGGTCTTTGTTCTTGACCAAATGAGGTTGGAGCAAGGTAAGTGTGGCTCCGGTGTCGCGTAATCCTTGCGCGGTGCGCCCATTGACTCGTACCTCCTGGCGATGGTGCTGTCGGTTGTCTTGGATGGCCGCTTGTACGGGATCAGCTTCATACAGTACCCCCAGATACTCTTCCGAACTGCTCTCAGCTTCCAAACAGTGTGCCGCAGGAGTACGGGAGGTGGAAGGTTGCTTTTGCCCCCACGTGTTTCGGGGACGCTCTAGGGCGCAATCCCTGCGATAATGTCCCCATTGTTGGCAACGATGGCACTGAACTGTGGAGAGGTTCGGTTGCTGCGCTGGCCTATGTGGCCCAGAGTAACGAGTTGGCGTGGAAGCCACAGGTGCTTGAAATTTGATGGGAGGTGGTGGTTTTGGAGCGGACTGTTCTGTCCGGCGCGCATCGGTGTACTCGTCGGCTAGACGAGCAGCCTCAGGTAGCGTTAGAGGCCTCCGGTCACGTACCCACTCTCTTAGCTCTGGTTGCAGGGCATTGAGAAAATGTTCTAGTAAAAACAACTGTAGTACATCCTCAGCGGTCGTGGCTTTGCATCCAGTGACCCAGTGTGATGCTGTACGATGGAGGCGACATGCCCACTCCGTGTAAGAATCCCCTCCCTTCTTTTGGGATTCCCGAAATCGTCGCCTGTAGGCTTCCGGGGTGACAGCGTACCGGGCTAACAAAGCCTCCTTTACCAGATGGTAGTGTGGTAAGTCCGCATCAGGGATGGCCCGGAAAGCATCGGAAGCTTTCCCAGATAGTTTCCCTGATAATATGGTGACCCATTCCTCCGTGGGTACCCGGTGTAAAGCGCACTGCCGTTCAAAATCGGCCAAAAATCCGTCAATCTCGTCGTCACTTTCCTGGAAGGACTTAAATGCTGCAAATGGAATCTTTCTCTCCCCAGTGTAACTGAGGCTGAGAGGCTGCTGGGTTGAAAGTCGCCGATCTTCCCTTCGCTTACTGGCCTCTGCCTCCGCTGCGGTCGATCAGTTCCTGTGATGGATTCGGGCCATAGACCGACAATCTGTTCCAAACCGCTTGAACGAGAGCAGCGTCTTCATCGATCTCTATATTGGTTTCGGTCCTCACTGCTGCACGATCCATTTCGATCAGCTCGGCTATCAGTTCCTGACGTGGGCGGTTGCTAGCTGACCTTCCCCGGCTCTCGAGTAGATCCTTCAGGGTCAGCCTTTTCAACTTGTCCTACTGACTCTCCATCAGGGTAGCACTCTCTCTGGGTAGAAAGGACCATCCCACCGCTTGCCACCAATTGTAGCGATAACCCTTATCGCCGGAGGGCTTCACCGCCCGAGACGTCCTTTTCCCAATGGTGAGAGGTGCTGCAGGAATTCCAGAGTCATCCGTGAGGAAAGCAGGAACAGCTCTTACAAGGGCTAGTGAATTGCGATATAGCGTTTCCCCCAATAAGAGACAGAACTCAGTATTGAGGGTGAAGATGAACTTCTTTTATTAGTGCCACCCTGGGCCTTATATACAAGTCTCCATGCAAGGGGACCTCCCCTGTGGACCTGATGGAGAACTGCATGACAAACACACAGACCAATGGGAGCAGGACACACAATCCCTCAACTCTGCCGGTAACACAATCAGCAACACAATGACATTGTCTGGAACATGCTTAAGAAAATGAAAGTAATGAACCTATGTAAAGTCCAAGGGGCAGAAACAGTGCCTTTAGAAATCCAATATGCCCAAGTAGGGTCCCAGGGGCCGTATAGAAAAAGGAACAGTGGGCATCCAATGAATAACCCGGTGGGCAATTGAATAGTGGTGAAATCCAAAAGGCAGAGAGTCTGTCACAACAGCAATTACAAAATGACCCACAATGTCATGCATTAACACATAAGAATCATAAATATACATGGCAATAAAAAAAGATACCGTATTATGCAATGTATTATCTATCCCCCTTATCCCCTAAAGCAGGACAACAACAAGAGGGACTCACGACCGCGCCGCTCAGCGCAACGGCAGGAGAAGGAAGAGGGATCACCTCCGAGGACCCCAGCCGCGCCATCAAGACCCGCAGGGCGTGCTTTCAGAAAGGTCCAGCCGGGGGAGCGTCACATGAGCGCCCCCCCCCCCATCGCGTCAAGTCCAGGCCCAGTTGCGGTGCCACCTGACATGGAAGGGCCCACCCCGCGAGGAGCATCTGCCCGCATGCGGCCTGTGCCGAGACCCGGCGAGGGAGCGAGGAAGGTAAGAAGTGGAAGGAGCGGCATCGGACCGCTCCGCGCTGTAGATGCCATATCGACGGAGCTCTCCACCGCTCCCCATAAGTAGCACCAAGCAAGAACCAAAATAATAAAGCATGTGGGAGAAGGGAGGGTATATATAGTTCCCCAGCAGGCTCACCATAGAATGCCTGCGGGTGACTACTTTTTGCCCAAAGCCATGTGCTCTACCAGAACGCCCCAGACCCTGGGGTTTCACCCTACCGTACACAGATCCCTGTTATCAGCCAAGGCTGGGAGGCAAGGATGGGTCAGAAGAGATCCGAGGAAATAGGGTCCTGCAGCGGCCGACAGGCTAGGTGACCCCGCTCTGCTGCCAAGATTCTGAGAGAGAGTGAAAGCGATCTTATGCAGTCAACTGCAAGAAAAAGGACTGGGGCTGTGTTGAGAGGCAACTGCCTTTATAGGGGGCCGGGAGGGGCTACATCTTTGATCTTGCAGTCAGCGCCCCCCAGGGGCGAACTTCCAAACGTGAATACTTCTGGACGGGCTGGAATGGATTGGAAAGAAAATATGTGCCCGGTCTTAGTTTAATATTTCTAAGCCAGCTGAGAGCAATGCCCAATACAACGGAATTGGCTGGAATTTCAGTTTGATTAATCCGTACAAGCCTAACGGAATTTCTTATAATGTTCCTGATGGAGGTGAATTTAAAGGAAGTTTAGAAATAGGAGCATAACACAAGGCAACATCTACATTTGTTGTGGGGAAAGTGTGTTACCCCTGGTTCCCACTAGAGCTGAAAGGATGGTGCTATATGGCTGTGCTAATCCCTGTAATTGGTCTTGTTAAAGATCATGAGGTAAAGTGTTCTTTTGAAATTAGTCAATATCAATACTAGTCAATACTTTTAATGATTCTGCTTTTATATTTGCTGTTTAAAATGTGTATGTGTATTTTTAACAAATGTACTGATTCCACACCTGGTGCCATATATGATCTAATGTATCTGGTGTGATCATTCTGTGGCCAGAATGGAAGCAAGGAGGTCCCGGACAATTTATTAAGACACAAACTGAGACAGAGATGGAAGGGCCAGTGTACCCTAGTTAAAGTAATAATGCCTTTTTCTGATAACCTAGGCCACACAGGAAAGACCACCTTGGCCATACAGAAACTAGACTCATTAGCCATAGAAATGAAGAAGAATTCTTGAATAAACTATCCCTAGGACCATACAGCCAATATTAAGGGAGCAGGGAAGCTTATGGTGAATCATTATAAGTGAATAAAATGTTTCAAAGAGGGGATTGAAAAGGGAGGGTGGAATTTAACCCATTATATGCCATGGCTTGCTTAAACCCAGAATAGAGACTGAGAGTTATGCTTTAAGATATTCATTTACCGTAAAATAGAAGAAATGCTCTTTGTTAGTATAACCTAGTGTAACGAGATGTGCTTGCTTGCGAATCTTAGCTGTATGTCCTCTCCCCCTCGGCTCCAGATGTGCTCAGCTACAAGGCCGACTGCACACATTCCTCTTTCTGTTTTTCATTATTGTCTGATTTATGTTTATATTTTATGTTCTTGTCCATGTGAGAATGTCAGGCTTTAATTGTCCCCAAAGGGAGATGGGCGAAGAGTCCTCCTGTGTCTGTATACTATATATATTGCTCACCCAATAATAAACCTTGGACTTCTATGATGAAAGCGGTTGTATTCGCTGTCTATCCGCATATCATATGAGTTCCTAGTCCGGCTACGCAGGGATTTCTCAGAGGCAGACGCTCATCAGGCAAGGGTGCAGAATACCCCAGGGAATTACCCCAACACTGGTGAATAAATAGCGGGTGTGACAGACTCTATGCCTTTTGGATTTTAAAGGCATTGTTTCTGCCCTTGAACTTTTGCATAGACTGATTACTTTCATTTTCTTGAGCATGTCACAGACAATGTCATTGGGCTATTGATTACGTACAGAATGTTATTGTATTGTTGATTGGGGTACAGACTGCTATTGTCATTGTTCTATTGATTACGTTACAGACTGTTATTGTATTGTTGATTGTATTACAGACTGCTATTGTTCTACTGATTGTGTTACCGGCAGAGTGAGGGATTGTGTGTCCTGCTCCCATTGGTCTGTGTGTTTGTCATGCAGTCCTCCATCAGGTCCACGGGGGAGGTCCCCTTGCATGGAGCCTTGCATATAAGGCCCAGTGTGGCACTAATAAAGTAGAGTTCATCTTCACCCTCAATACTGAGTTCTGTCTCTTATTGGGGGAAACGCTATATTACAATTCACTAGCCCTTGTAAGGGCTGTTCCTGTTTCCTCACGGATGACTCTGGGATTCCTGCAGCACCTCTCACCATTGAGAAAAGGACGTCTCGGGCGGGGAAGCCCTCCGGCGATAAGGGTTATCGCTACAGCGGGTATGTGGCTTGCTGACATTTGCCCATCTGAAGCCCATGTCGTCCCTCTCACGCTCCTCCCAGATATACTGCAGGTACGCCTGCGGGTCCTTGGCACAGAGCTTGTCTAGGGCCCGCTGGTGCTGGGGGTCCTGTGGTGCTGGTGAATAAACGACGGGTACGTGGGCCTGTTGACGTTTGCCCATCTGAAGCCCATGTCGGTGAGCAGAGTCCCTTTCATGCTCCTCCCAGATATACTGCAGGTATGCCTGTGACAGTGGGGCCCGCTGGAGCTGGGGGTCCCAGACAGAAGTAGTCAGGCTGGTGCACTGAGGCGCCTCGCTGGTACCCACATCTGCCCGGGAAACACCGGCACCGCCTGCACCAGCCGCCGACGCCTCTCCCGCTGTCTGCTCCTCGGCTGCAGCAGGTACGTGCAGATCAGATTCTCATGGCTCTCCAATCAGCTCCTTGCTTCTGCCATCGGTGGCATCTGCCTTTCCTCACATATAGGCAGCAGGGCGTCCGTGTGCATGTGCCACCCCAGACATAGCAGGAACGGAGAGGAGGGGGCGCGGTTTGCTGGCGGTTACTTATACTAATCATTATGCAGCGGATTATCTCTCGTGGCTGGAAAAAGAAAAGAAAGCAGTTCTCAGGCTGCAGTGAGCAGAGAAAAGATGATCCCACCGCTGACACCACATGCGACCATCAGGCTTTTCTATTGGTTGAGTGATGGAATTGGCTAATTGCATCACACATGAGCCATATACAGCGTGTGTGAAGAATCCACCACCAGACACTTTATCACAGGGGTATTAGTGGTAATACTATAATACAATTTGTTCTCACCGATGGCAATCCCCCCTATTACAATCAGTGGTTGGCTGTAAGGGTGTAGGCTGTGCTGTCTATTCTGTCGCCTGCATAGAGTGGCCTTTGAACCACGCAGCGCTCTGAAGACCACTATTCAGAATCTATTAAGTGCACACAAGGTGCAGTTTCTCAGAGTGATCTGCTCGTATATTGTTACAGCTCACATTTATACAGCACAAAGGTCAAGCAGGGAGCGTCAATCCCCCCATCACAAGCAGGGAGCGGCAATCCCCCCATCACAAGCAGGGAGCGGCAATCCCCCCATTACAATCAGGGAGTGGCAATCCCCCCATTACAAGCAGGGAGCGGCAATCCCCCCATTACAAGCAGGGAGCAGCAATCCCCCCATCACAAGCAGGGAGCGGCAATCCCCCCATTACAAGCAGGGAGCGGCAATCCCCCCATTACAAGCAGGGAGCGGCAATCCCCCCATCACAAGCAGGGAGCGTCAATCCCCCCATCACAAGCAGGGAGCGGCAATCCCCCCATTACAAGCAGGGAGTGGCAATCCCCCCATCACAAGCAGTGAGCGGCAATCCCCCCATTACAAGCAGGGAGTGGCAATGCTGCCATTACAAGCAGGGAGTGGCAATCCCCCCATTACAAGCAGTGAGCGGCCATCCCCCCATCACAAGCAGGGAGCGGCAATCCCCCCATCACAAGCAGGGAGCGGCAATCCCCCCATCACAAGCAGGGAGCGTCAATCCCCCCATCACAAGCAGGGAGCGGCAATCCCCCCATTACAAGCAGGGAGTGGCAATCCCCCCATCACAAGCAGTGAGCGGCCATCCCCCCATCACAAGCAGGGAGCGGCAATCCCCCCATCACAAGCAGGGAGCGGCAATCCCCCCATCACAAGCAGGGAGCGGCAATCCCCCCATCACAAGCAGGGAGCGGCAATCCCCCCATCACAAGCAGGGAGCGGCAATCCCCCCATCACAAGCAGGGAGTGGCAATGCTGCCATTACAAGCAGGGAGTGGCAATCCCCCCATTACAAGCAGTGAGCGGCAATCCCCCCATTACAAGCAGGGAGTGGCAATCCCCCCATCACAAGCAGGGAGTGGCAATGCTGCCATTACAAGCAGTGAGCGGCAATCCCCCCATTACAAGCAGGGAGTGGCAATCCCCCCATCACAAGCAGGGAGTGGCAATCCCCCCATTACAAGCAGGGAGTGGCAATCCCCCCATCACAAGCAGGGAGTGGCAATCCCCCCATCACAAGCAGGGAGTGGCAATCCCCCCATCACAAGCAGGGAGTGGCAATCCCCCCATTACAAGCAGGGAGTGGCAATCCCCCCATCACAAGCAGGGAGTGGCAATCCCCCCATTACAAGCAGGGAGTGGCAATCCCCCCATCACAAGCAGGGAGTGGCAATGCTGCCATTACAAGCAGGGAGTGGCAATCCCCCCATTACAAGCAGGGAGTGGCAATCCCCCCATCACAAGCAGGGAGTGGCAATGCTGCCATTACAAGCAGGGAGTGGCAATCCCCCCATTACAAGCAGGGAGCGGCAATCCCCCCATTACAAGCAGGGAGTGGCAATGCTGCCATTACAAGCAGGGAGTGGCAATCCCCCCATTACAAGCAGGGAGTGGCAATCCCCCCATTACAAGCAGGGAGTGGCAAGCCCCCCCATTACAAGCAGGGAGTGGCAATCCCCCCATCACAAGCAGGGAGTGGCAATGCTGCCATTACAAGCAGGGAGTGGCAATGCTGCCATTACAAGCAGGGAGTGGCAATCCCCCCATTACAAGCAGTGAGCGGCAATCCCCCCATTACAAGCAGGGAGCGGCAATCCCCCCATTACAAGCAGGGAGTGGCAATCCCCCCATCACAAGCAGTGAGCGGCAATCCCCCCATTACAAGCAGGGAGTGGCAATGCTGCCATTACAAGCAGGGAGTGGCAATCCCCCCATTACAAGCAGGGAGTGGCAATCCCCCCATCACAAGCAGGGAGTGGCAATGCTGCCATTACAAGCAGGGAGTGGCAATCCCCCCATTACAAGCAGTGAGCGGCAATCCCCCCATTACAAGCAGGGAGTGGCAATGCTGCCATTACAAGCAGGGAGTGGCAATCCCCCCATTACAAGCAGGGAGTGGCAATCCCCCCATTACAAGCAGGGAGCGGCAATCCCCCCATTACAAGCAGGGAGTGGCAATCCCCCCATCACAAGCAGTGAGCGGCAATCCCCCCATTACAAGCAGGGAGTGGCAATGCTGCCATTACAAGCAGGGAGTGGCAATCCCCCCATTACAAGCAGGGAGTGGCAATCCCCCCATTACAAGCAGGGAGCGTCAATCCCCCCATCACAAGCAGTGAGCGGCAATCCCCCCATTACCAGCAGGGAGTGGCCATCCCCCCATCACAAGCAGGGAGCGTCAATCCCCCCATCACAAGCAGTGAGCGGCAATGCTGCCATCACAAGCAGGGAGCGTCAATCCCCCCCATCACAAGCAGGGAGCGGCAAGCCCCACATTACCAGGAGGGAGCGGCAATCCCCCCATTACAAGCAGGGAGTGGCAATGCTGCCATTACAAGCAGGGAGCGGCAAGCCCCCCATTACAAGCAGGGAGCGGCAATCCCCCCATTACCAGCAGGGAGCGGCAATCCCCCCATTACAAGCAGGGAGCGGCAATCCCCACATTACAAGCAGGGAGCGGCAAGCCCCCCATCACAAGCAGGGAGTGGCAATCCCCCCATCACAAGCAGGGAGCGTCAATCCCCCCATCACAAGCAGGGAGCGGCAATCCCCCCATTACAAGCAGGGAGCGGCAATCCCCCCATCACAAGCAGGGAGTGGCAATCCCCCCATTACAAGCAGGGAGCGGCAATCCCCCCATCACAAGCAGGGAGTGGCAATCCCCCCATTACAAGCAGGGAGCGGCAATCCCCCCATTACAAGCAGGGAGCGGCAATCCCCCCATCACAAGCAGGGAGTGGCAATCCCCCCATTACAAGCAGGGAGCGGCAATCCCCCCATTACCAGCAGGGAGCGGCAAGCCCCCCATTACAAGCAGGGAGCGGCAAGCCCCACATTACCAGCAGGGAGCGGCAATCCCCCCATTACAAGCAGGGAGCGGCAAGCCCCACATTACCAGCAGGGAGCGGCAATCCCCCCATTACAAGCAGGGAGCGGCAAGCCCCACATTACCAGCAGGGAGCGGCAATCCCCCCATTACCAGCAGGGAGCGGCAATCCCCCCATTACCAGCAGGGAGCGGCAATCCCCCCATTACAAGCAGGGAGCGGCAAGCCCCACATTACCAGCAGGGAGCGGCAATCCCCCCATTACCAGCAGGGAGCGGCAAGCCCCACATTACCAGCAGGGAGCGGCAATCCCCCCATTACAAGCAGGGAGCGGCAAGCCCCACATTACCAGCAGGGAGCGGCAATCCCCACATTACCAGCAGGGAGCGGCAATCCCCCCATTACCAGCAGGGAGCGGCAATCCCCCCATTACAAGCAGGGAGCGGCAAGCCCCACATTACCAGCAGGGAGCGGCAATCCCCCCATCACAAGCAGGGAGCGGCAATGCTGCCATTACAAGCAGGGAGCGGCAATCCCCCCATCACAAGCAGGGAGCGGCAATCCCCCCATCACAAGCAGGGAGCGGCAATGCTGCCATTACAAGCAGGGAGCGGCAATCCCCCCATCACAAGCAGGGAGCGGCAATGCTGCCATTACAAGCAGGGAGCGGCAAGCCCCACATTACCAGCAGGGAGTGGCAATCCCCCCATCACAAGCAGGGAGTGGCAATCCCCCCATTACAAGCAGGGAGTGGCAATCCCCCCATTACAAGCAGGGAGCGTCAATCCCCCCATCACAAGCAGTGAGCGACAATCCCCCCATTACCAGCAGGGAGTGGCAATCCCCCCATCACAAGCAGTGAGCGACAATCCCCCCATTACCAGCAGGGAGTGGCAATGCTGCCATTACAAGCAGGGAGCGGCAATCCCCCCATTACAAGCAGGGAGCGGCAATCCCCCCATTACAAGCAGGGAGTGGCAATCCCCCCATCACAAGCAGGGAGCGGCAATCCCCCCATTACAAGCAGGGAGTGGCAATCCCCCCATTACAAGCAGGGAGTGGCAATCCCCCCATTACAAGCAGGGAGCGTCAATCCCCCCATTACAAGCAGGGAGTGGCAATCCCCCCATCACAAGCAGGGAGTGGCAATGCTGCCATTACAAGCAGGGAGCGGCAAGCCCCACATTACCAGCAGGGAGTGGCAATCCCCCCATCACAAGCAGGGAGTGGCAATCCCCCCATTACAAGCAGGGAGTGGCAATCCCCCCATTACAAGCAGGGAGCGTCAATCCCCCCATCACAAGCAGTGAGCGACAATCCCCCCATTACCAGCAGGGAGTGGCAATCCCCCCATCACAAGCAGTGAGCGACAATCCCCCCATTACCAGCAGGGAGTGGCAATGCTGCCATTACAAGCAGGGAGCGGCAATCCCCCCATTACAAGCAGGGAGCAGCAAGCCCCACATTACCAGCAGGGAGCGGCAAGCCTCCCCATTACAGATATAAAGGGGGCCTCCGAGCACCATGTGCAGCACCCATTTATACTTGTACAGTAACTGGAGACGCAGATATAAAGGAGACCTCCGAGCAGTGTGTGCAGCACCCGCTTATCTTTGTAGAGTAACTGGAGACGCAGATATAAAGGGGACCTCCGAGCACTGTGTGCACCCAGAAATGAAGTCACTTACTGAAAAGAATAAAATAAAAAATAAAAAGCCTCTAATGGGTCCTCACTTCCCGAAGGTGAGACACTGAACTTGGGGGGGATGGGCCGTCCCATAGGGGGAGGAGTTTCCTGTTACTCCTCCCTCCTGCTAACACTCTGCACTTACCCTCAGCGCTGCCATATGGGAGCCATGGATAGGCCTCTCTTAAAGCGCGCAGCATCTCCTCAGGGTCTTCCTCTGGCTCCGGGGTGATGACATCATCAACAGGTCTCTGGGGATTGGTGAGCTGAAAGGCAAGAGGAGGACACAAGCGGATGTAATAGTGGCAAAATATGCCACAGAGCAGTACACAGCAAGGGGCATCATGTCAGAGAATGACATCAATCATAGCTACATGGGTGTGGTGGGTGATGATGTAATGTGTTCGCAGGGACGGACCTCTGGCACAATGTAATGTTGGGGGCAGGGACCTCAGGCATGATGATGTAATGTTGGGGGCAGGGACCTCAGGCATGATGATGTAATGTTGGGGGCGGGGACCTCAGGCATGATGTAATGTTAGGGGCAGGGACCTCAGGCATGATGATGTAATGTTGGGGGCAGGGACCTCAGGCATGATGATGTAATGTTGGGGGCAGGGACCTCAGGCATGATGATGGAATGTTGGGGGCAGGGACCTCAGGCATGATGATGTAATTTTGGGGGCGGGGACCTCAGGCATGATGACGTAATGTTGGGGGCAGGGACCTCAGGCATGATGATGTAATGTTGGGGACAGGGACCTCAGGCATGATGATGTAATGGAAGTGGGGACCTCAGGCATGATGATGTAATGTTGGGGGCGGGGACCTCAGGCATGATGATGGAATGTTGGGGGCAGGGACCTCGGGCATGATGATGTAATGTTGGGGGCGAGGACCTCAGGCATGATGATGTAATGTTGGGGGCAGGGACCTCAGGCATGATGATGTAATGTTGGGGGCAGGGACCTCAGGCATGATGATGTAATGTTGGGGGCAGGGACCTCGGGCATGATGATGTAATGTTGGGGGCGGGGACCTCAGGCATGATTATGTAATGTTGGGGGCAGGGACCTCGGGCATGATGATGTAATGTTGGGGGCGGGGACCTCAGGCATGATGATGTAATGGAAGTGGGGACCTCAGACATGATGATGTAATGTTGGGGGCGGGGACCTCAGGCATGATTATGTAATGGAAGTGGGGACCTCAGACATGATGATGTAATGTTGGGAGCAGGGACCTCAGGCATGATGATGTAATGGAAGTGGGGACCTCAGACATGATGATGTAATGTTGGGGGCGGGGACCTCAGGCATGATGATGTAATGTTGGGGGCTGGGGACCTCAGGCATGATGATGTAATGTTGGGGGCTGGGGACCTCAGGCATGATGATGGAATGTTGGGGGCAGGGACCTCAGGCATGATGATGGAATGTTGGGGGCAGGGACCTCAGGCATGATGATGTAATGTTGGGGGCAGGGACCTCAGGCATGATGATGTAATGTTGGGGCGGTACCTCAGGCACGATGATGTAATGTTGGGGGCAGGGACCTCAGACATGATGATGTAATGTTGGGGGCAGGGACCTCAGGCATGATGATGGAATGTTGGGGGCAGGGACCTCAGGCATGATGATGTAATGTTGGGGCGGTACCTCAGGCACGATGATGTAATGTTGGGGGCGGGGACCTCAAGCATGATTATGTAATGTTGGGGCGGTACCTCAGGCACGATGATGTAATGTTGGGGGCAGGGACCTCAGGCATGATGATGTAATGTTGGGGCGGTACCTCAGGCACGATGATGTAATGTTGGGGGCAGGGACCTCAGGCATGATGATGTAATGTTGGGGGCTGGGGACCTCAGGCATGATGATGTAATGTTGGGGGCGGGGACCTCAGACATGATGATGTAATGTTGGGGGTAGGGACCTCAGGCATGATGATGTAATGTTGGGGGCGGGGACCTCAGACATGATGATGTAATGTTGGGGGCGGGGACCTCAGGCATGATTATGTAATGTTGGGGGCAGGGACCTCAGGCATGATGATGTAATGTTGGGGGCAGAGACCTCAGGCATGATGATGTAATGTTGGGGGCGGGGACCTCAGGCATGATTATGTAATGTTGGGGGCGGGGACCTCAGGCATGATTATGTAATGTTGGGGGCGGGGACCTCAGACATGATGATGTAATGTTAGGGGTAGGGACCTCAGGCACGATGATGTAATGTTGGGGGCGGGGACCTCAGACATGATGATGTAATGTTGGGGGCTGGGGACCTCAGGCATGATGATGTAATGTTGGGGGCGGGGACCTCAGACATGATGATGTAATGTTAGGGGTAGGGACCTCAGGCATGATGATGTAATGTTGGGGGCGGGGACCTCAGGCATGATTATGTAATGTTGGGGGCAGGGACCTCAGGCATGATGATGTAATGTTGGGGGCGGGGACCTCAGACATGATGATGTAATGTTAGGGGTAGGGACCTCAGACATGATGATGTAATGTTGGGGGCTGGGGACCTCAGGCATGATGATGTAATGTTGGGGGCGGGGACCTCAGACATGATGATGTAATGTTAGGGGTAGGGACCTCAGGCATGATGATGTAATGTTGGGGGCGGGGACCTCAGGCATGATTATGTAATGTTGGGGGCAGGGACCTCAGGCATGATGATGTAATGTTGGGGGCAGGGACCTCAGGCATGATGATGTAATGTTGGGGCGGTACCTCAGGCACGATGATGTAATGTTGGGGCGGTACCTCAGGCATGATGATGTAATGTTGGGGGCAGGGACCTCAGGCATGATGATGTAATGTTGGGGCGGTACCTCAGGCATGATGATGTAATGTTGGGGGCAGGGACCTCGGGCATGATGATGTAATGTTGGGGGCAGGGACCTCAGGCATGATGATGTAATGTTGGGGGCAGGGACCTCAGGCATGATGATGTAATGTTGGGGGCAGGGACCTCAGGCATGATGATGGAATGTTGGGGGTAGGGACCTCAGGCATGATGATGGAATGTTGGGGGCAGGGACCTCAGGCATGATGATGTAATGTTGGGGGCAGGGACCTCGGGCATGATGATGTAATGTTAGGGGTAGGGACCTCAGACATGATGATGTAATGTTGGGGGCTGGGGACCTCAGGCATGATGATGTAATGTTGGGGGCGGGGACCTCAGACATGATGATGTAATGTTAGGGGTAGGGACCTCAGGCATGATGATGTAATGTTGGGGGCGGGGACCTCAGGCATGATGATGGAATGTTGGGGGCGGGGACCTCAGACATGATGATGTAATGTTAGGGGTAGGGACCTCAGGCATGATGATGTAATGTTGGGGGCGGGGACCTCAGGCATGATGATGGAATGTTGGGGGCAGGGACCTCAGGCATGATGATGTAATGTTGGGGGCAGGGACCTCAGGCATGATGATGTAATGTTGGGGGCAGGGACCTCAGGCATGATGATGTAATGTTGGGGGCGGGGACCTCAGGCATGATTATGTAATGTTGGGGGCAGGGACCTCAGGCATGATGATGTAATGTTGGGGGCGGGGACCTCAGGCATGATGATGTAATGTTAGGGGTAGGGACCTCAGACATGATGATGTAATGTTGGGGGCTGGGGACCTCAGGCATGATGATGTAATGTTGGGGGCGGGGACCTCAGACATGATGATGTAATGTTAGGGGTAGGGACCTCAGGCATGATGATGTAATGTTGGGGGCGGGGACCTCAGGCATGATTATGTAATGTTGGGGGCAGGGACCTCAGGCATGATGATGTAATGTTGGGGGCAGGGACCTCAGGCATGATGATGTAATGTTGGGGCGGTACCTCAGGCACGATGATGTAATGTTGGGGCGGTACCTCAGGCATGATGATGTAATGTTGGGGGCAGGGACCTCAGGCATGATGATGTAATGTTGGGGCGGTACCTCAGGCATGATGATGGAATGTTGGGGGTAGGGACCTCAGGCATGATGATGGAATGTTGGGGGCAGGGACCTCAGGCATGATGATGTAATGTTGGGGGCAGGGACCTCAGGCATGATGATGTAATGTTGGGGGCAGGGACCTCAGGCATGATGATGTAATGTTGGGGGCAGAGACCTCAGGCATGATGATGTAATGTTGGGGGCGGGGACCTCAGGCATGATTATGTAATGTTGGGGGCGGGGACCTCAGGCATGATGATGTAATGTTGGGGGCAGAGACCTCGGGCATGATGATGTAATGTTGGGGGCGGGGACCTCAGACATGATGATGTAATGTTAGGGGTAGGGACCTCAGACATGATGATGTAATGTTGGGGGCAGAGACCTCAGGCATGATGATGTAATGTTGGGGGCGGGGACCTCAGACATGATGATGTAATGTTAGGGGTAGGGACCTCAGACATGATGATGTAATGTTGGGGGCTGGGGACCTCAGGCATGATGATGTAATGTTGGGGGCGGGGACCTCAGACATGATGATGTAATGTTAGGGGTAGGGACCTCAGGCATGATGATGTAATGTTGGGGGCGGGGACCTCAGGCATGATTATGTAATGTTGGGGGCAGGGACCTCAGGCATGATGATGTAATGTTGGGGGCAGGGACCTCAGGCATGATGATGTAATGTTGGGGCGGTACCTCAGGCACGATGATGTAATGTTGGGGCGGTACCTCAGGCATGATGATGTAATGTTGGGGGCAGGGACCTCAGGCATGATGATGTAATGTTGGGGCGGTACCTCAGGCACGATGATGGAATGTTGGGGGTAGGGACCTCAGGCATGATGATGGAATGTTGGGGGCAGGGACCTCAGGCATGATGATGTAATGTTGGGGGCAGGGACCTCAGGCATGATGATGTAATGTTGGGGGCAGAGACCTCAGGCATGATGATGTAATGTTGGGGGCAGGGACCTCAGGCATGATGATGTAATGTTGGGGGCAGGGACCTCAGGCATGATGATGTAATGTTGGGGCGGTACCTCAGGCATGATGATGTAATGTTGGGGGCAGGGACCTCAGGCATGATGATGTAATGTTGGGGCGGTACCTCAGGCATGATGATGTAATGTTGGGGGCAGGGACCTCAGGCATGATGATGTAATGTTGGGGCGGTACCTCAGGCACGATGATGGAATGTTGGGGGTAGGGACCTCAGGCATGATGATGGAATGTTGGGGGCAGGGACCTCAGGCATGATGATGTAATGTTGGGGGCAGGGACCTCAGGCATGATGATGTAATGTTGGGGGCAGGGACCTCAGGCATGATGATGTAATGTTGGGGGCAGAGACCTCAGGCATGATGATGTAATGTTGGGGGCGGGGACCTCAGGCATGATTATGTAATGTTGGGGGCGGGGACCTCAGGCATGATGATGTAATGTTGGGGGCAGAGACCTCGGGCATGATGATGTAATGTTGGGGGCGGGGACCTCAGGCATGATGATGTAATGTTAGGGGCAGGGACCTCGGGCATGATGATGTAATGTTGGGGGCGGGGACCTCAGGCATAATGATGTAATGTTAGGGGCAGGGACCTCGGGCATGATGATGTAATGTTGGGGGCGGGGACCTCAGGCATGATGATGTAATGTTGGGGGCGGGGACCTCAGGCATGATGATGTAATGTTGGGGGCAGGGATCTCAGGCATGATGATGTAATGGAAGTGGGGACCTCAGACATGATGATCTAATGTTGGGGGCGTCTCTCACTTACCTGAGCAGGTTGGACCACCCGCGAGGTGTCGATGACGCACTGATGCTGCTGCTCGGCGTTTCGCAGGGAGCGCCACCCCTCGGGCCCCAGCAGGAAGTTCCCGATGCCGGGGTAATCCAGGGTGACCATGCGGGAGGACAGAGAGGACAGCATGTGCTGCAGCAGTACCTTGGCCTCCCTGCAGGGGACGGCTTCACCGACCACCTGCAACACAAAGGAAGGTGGTCACACAACTGGCCCCGCCCCCAGAGGATCTACCTGTAGCGCACGCCCCCACACCTCACAGCCAGGGGCCCCGGAACCCACAGCCGCAGGGATTAGCTCTAATGAAGGTGCTCAGGACCAGTATCAGCACTGACGGCTCTGGTGCATACATCACACTCCCCGCCCGGCCTCAGTGCACGTCCCTGCTGCCAGTCACATCATGTGACCACTAATCATATGGGCTGCTATTGGTTGTCACACAGATGCGCGTTTCGAGCACGCCCCAAGCACGAGTCTCTGACCTGGCGAGATAATGGATGTCACACAGCGGCCGGATCCCAAACGGGTGTCATGGGTTTGGATCCTCTTCAAAGTAGCCAAACCCTGGGATTGACCCTTGCCCCGGGAACCCCAATTCTGGATGAAACCCCCATATTGCCCAGTAAAACCCCTCCTCCCCCCTGGGCGGTTTGAGGTTCACACAGTGGGGCACTGGGATGCCTCGGGGCGTCTCAGACTCCAGGGATGGTTTTGGTCCCCATGAACAGAAACATACTGGTAATGAAGGGCCCACCGGGGGGATTTCCTGGTAAACAGGAAAACGGGGGGGGGGGGGGAGGGAAGAAAAAGGTCTCTGTGATGATTTTTACAGTTATGTCTTAGGCAGGAGTGCAGAGGTATGTTTGGCCTTTAGGGGCTCAAATGTGAACAGAAGGGGGGAGGGGGGGGTTCTTGGGTCCCTGGATCACTGGATGACAGGGCGATGTCAATACGATGGTCCTTGTGGGGGTCACTGGATCCTTGAAAGTTACACTCTACCATTGTTATTCGAAGCAATTTATATTCTAAGTATGTCTCACACCCGGCTTCGGAAATAGTCATTACACTTGGGTTATGTCCAGTAGAGGGCGAACTTCTGCAGAGATGACTAGAAAAAAGAAGCCCCTCCCAGTCCATAAATACCCGGGACCTCCCACACATTCCCCAGTTTAGTCTCTGCAGAAGGCGACAACAGTCAAGATGATAGCTATCTCTCTCCTTTTCAGGTAAGCAGGGTAACACCCGGCCCCCCCCTTATTTCCACACGGACCTTTTTATAGTATTGTCATTAAAGAGGACCAACACCCAGGGGTGATCGGCCCGGAAATCTATAAGATTCCCGGGCCGATCACCTCCCACCCCGCGGGACATCCGAGATCGGGATGTCCCGCGGGGTGAAACCCCCCAGAAACCCCAAAAACACCTTACCTGATCCGCCGCCGCTTCCGCCGCCGCCGCCTCCCGCGCACCCCTCCAGACGTGCGCGCGCCCGCGCCGGCCCTCTGTGAATGGCCGGCGGGGGCGCGCGCGCGCCGAGAGTGACGCGCGGGAGGCGGCGGCGGCGGAAGCGGCCTGGACGTTCCTGATCCCCGCCTGGACGTTGGCGGGGATTGGCTGCGGCGCTCACGTGGGAGCGTTGAGAGGTGAGTTTTTTGGGGTTTCTGGGGGGTTTCACACAGCGGGGCACCCCCGATCGGGGTGCCCCGCCGAAGTGGACCAAAACCCAGGATAGTCAAAATCCTGGGTGTTGGTCCACTTTAAGCCTCCCAGCTATGGCTGCACGGTCTGGGTGAGGGTAGGCGACACCTTTAGAGGTGTTTTGACCATGCTCCACCGCAAATCCCCCATCAAGGGGTAGGCGGTCGTCAGGTTACAGTGATCCTGACATGGGATGCCCTGTCCGTCATGAAGGCCTCGCTACATACCCAAATGTGGCCATCGGCTTCCCCCCCATTACTCCCCTTTCCCGGTTAGTGGGGGGGGGGGGGTGTGACTTCATTGTTAATCCCCTCTGCGCGCTTTTATTGTTATTTGTTTTTGTGGCGGCCTGCACGCTCGCTCGCACGTTTCGCCTATGCCGGCTCCTCAGCCTGGCCAGGGAGCGCGGCTCGATGTCGTTCAGTCAGGGGAAGGGGGCGGGGCCTTACACGGCGCGCGATCCGCATTGGCCCTCCTCCTTCCTTCTTTCTCCTGGCTCTGCGTCCCCATCTTCCCGGGCATCTGTGAGTGCCTCTCGGGGCCCCCTTTTGTTCCTTATACTTTTAAATGTATTACATTGCAATTATGTAGGAGCACTTGCATTGCTTGGCGCATACCTTCTGGGAAGGCCCCGTAGGCATGTGTGTATATATATATTATGTTTTTTATATATATATTTGCCCTTATGTATTTTGTATACATTCTGGATGGCTGTATGCTTGTTGCTAATGGGGCCCCCACCCAGTGTGTCTTGCAGGTGGGATTATCGAGGCCTTTAGGGGTTTCTCCCGGTCCTATATCCCTTGGTCAAATTGGGGTTCTCTCTTATCATTATAAAAAAAAAATCAAAATCCTCCCACTTACGGACATTAAGGGGCATCCCGGGTAGCTTCATAGCGTAATTCCCATAGGTCATTGCGAATACCATAAAAAATCACCTTATGGAGACTTCCCAGGATACTAGGCTCGAACTCCCTTCGGGGCAACCCCGGCAGTGTGTGGTTTGTGGGGTATCCCTTGCGGGGGACAATGTGCTTATTTGTGTACCATGTGCATCTCATCACCTACACCCCACGCTTGGCTTTGACCCCAAGTGACGTTATCATGAGTGGGGAGTCGCAATCCGATGTCAGTGCCAGACGGGCCAACATTGAGAAAATGATTGCTAGCTCTGCGGCCAGGAAGGTCCCAGCTAAGAGACGGCATTTGGCGCCCGCTGCGCCGGCTTTTGCTTATGAGGATTATGACTCATTGTATGGGTCTGATTATTCCCCGCTTGAAGAAGGGGAATTGAAGGGGAATTGTTTTCAGTATCTGATGGCTGTGATGTTCAGCTGCCCCTGGATGCTGATGCTGGTAAGGAGCGTGGGGATACTGTTGTTATTCCCAGACTCCTGACCTATATTTTTGAAGTGCTTGCTATTTCTCCCTTGCGGAGGCCCTTCTGCAAAGGGGGGAACTTTTTGTTTTGGGACCGCCAAGTCTCGTTTGGAGTTCCCGGATCAAAAACGTTACTGATCCTTATAGAATGGGGAAAGTCCAGCCGGTTTCCTGTACCCTTCAGAGGTGGGATAGGATGTATCCCTTTCCTGTGGATGCGGTTAAGGCGTTGATGGTCACCCCAGAGGTCGACGCTCCGGTTCTGGGATTGTCCGATACATCGGTTGTGCTCCCCCCAGATTCCACTACCTTTGTGGATAGTGAGGACTGGCGTCTCGACCAAATGGCTTAGTAATGCTTTTGCCTGCGTGGGTTCGGCTTTGCGCCCGGTTTGTGCCTCTGTTCTCATGGCCGTGGCTACTGGAGCCTTAATCAGGGGTATGCTGGATGGTACCCTACTGAATCCTTCCAGTGAGGAATTTATAGCGTTTTCGCATTGAGAGATGTTTTTTTGCATTTGTCTTATCGGCCTTGGATGCCACGATCCGTATGTGTAGCAGGACCTCAGCATTGCTTGCGGCTATTCGTCTTTCGGTGTGGTTGCGACAATGGGCGGCTGATATTGCTGCGAAGTGGGCGCTCCCAGGGCTACCTTTCCTGGGTATGCGCCTGTGTGGTGATAAATTTGACTCAGTGGCGAAAGAAGGTAGGTTGCCTCAGCGCAAAAAGCAGCGCCGGCTCTTTCGGGGTACGGGCTCTTTCAGTTCCTCCTTTCGTGGCTCTCGAGCGAGTAGGGGAATCTCTTATGCCGCGTTCAGAGGAGATTCCTGGGTAGAGGCAGAGGGCGCGCCCGAACCGGGACCGCTGGGGGTTCTAAACCCCGGTATGCTGCCCAGCCCACTCAGCGATGAGGGGGCGCTCTCACCCTCAAGGGTGGGGGGACGGCTGCGACTCTTCGCCTAGGTCTGGATCCGGGAGGTTTCCGCGGATCCCCGAGCCGCGCAGGAACTTTTCTTGGCGGTGCAAAACCTTCGGGATATGGGGGTCGTTTGTCCGGTCCCCCCCCTCGTAGAGAGAGGTCGGGGTTACTACTCCAACCTCTTTACTGTGCCCAAAGAGGATGGCTCCATGAGACCCTTTTTGGACCTCACCCGGTTCATCAGAAGCAAGAAATTTCGCATGAGGACTCTACGCTCTGCTGTCAACTCCCTTCGTCCAGGGGACTTTATGGCTTCAATAGACATCAAGGATGCTTACCTTCATGTGCCGGTCTTCCCAGGACACCAATGGTTTCTCAGATTCGCGGTAGGTGTCCAACTCTACCAGTTTGTGGTTCTCCCCTTCGGGCTGACCTCGGTGCCTAGGGTGTTAACCAAGGTGTTGGCAGGGGTAAAGACTTTCTCAGAGCCCAGGGCACTCGCATTGTGCCTTTTCTGGACGCCCTTCTCATCATGGCATCCTCTCTCAGCCAGGCGGGGCTGGACACCAGGACGGAGGAGACAATATTGGAGTTTCAGCTGGTGATCAACTATCCCAAGTCTTCTCCCCGTCAAGGGTGGTTTTGTTTCTGGGCATGAATCTGGATACCATTCAGACCAGGGTTTTCTCCTACCCCAGTCAAAGGTGGGGGTTGTACAGGCTCTGATTGGTCTCCTTTTGTCCAACCCTCATCCGTTCATCAGGCTAGGGATGAGACTTGTGGGATTGATGGTGGCTTGTTTTGAGGCAGTTCCTTTTGCTCATTTTAACATGAGACCTCTTCAACTCCTTCTTTTATCAGCTTGGGACAGATGTCCTCTGGCCTTGAATCAGTCGTTTGTGCTGTCTCCTCTGGTCCGGCGGTCCCCCGAGTGGTGGTAGGAACACCCGTTCCAGGGTCTGTGGGGTCCTCAGGAGGCCCACATCCCCATTAACCTTCTGGAGCTGAGGGCGGTCCGGTTGGTGCTGTCGCACCTGGCGCATCATCTCCAGGGATTATCGGTTCAGGTTCGTTCAAACAATCGGACTGCGGTTGCTTACATCAATCACCCAGGAGGGACTCGCAGCAGGAGTGTCCTCCCGTAAGTATCTTTGATTCTTGCATGGGCTGAGAGCAATGTGCCATGCATCTCGGAGGTGTGCGTTCCAGGAGTGGAGAACTTGGAAGCGGACTCTCTGAGCGGGGGGGTCTCTCGCCGAGGGGAATGGCTCTTCAGCAACAAGGTATTTCTATCCATCTGTTGCAGGTGGGGGATTCTGGAAGTGGATCTCTTTGTCTCCCGTCACAACCACAGGCTCCTTGTTTTTGTGTCTCTGTTCAAGGATCCTCTGGCTCTGGCAGTGGATGCCATGTCTCTGGCCTCGCGAGGGTCTCCTGTATCTGTTTCCCCCCTTCTCCATGGTAGGCAAGGTGGTGCGCAAGCTGGTTCACAAGGGTGTGCCAGCTATACTGGTGGCCCCAAGGTGGCCAAGACAGGTGTGGTTCGCGGCCGTCGTGCGGCTGGTGGTCGATCAGTACAGGTTGCCCTGTTTCTGGATCGGGTTACTCAAGGTCAGCTATGTTACCCCAATTTAGAAACGCTGGCTTTGACGGCGTGGCTGCTGAGACCTCCATCCTTAAAGAGGAAGGTTTGTCTTATGCTGTGATCCAGACGCTTGTTAGAGCTGAGAAGAGGTTTTCCTCTAAACATCTGTTACAGGACCTGGCGGTCCTATACTGTTTGGTGTGAGGCTAGGGCCTTGCCTTGTAGGGTGTTTTCGATTCCAAGTATTTTGGAGCTTAGGTTTGCAGCTTAGTACTCTAAAAGGGCAGGTCTCCGACCTTGCGGTTTTCTTTCAAGGTTTGTTGCTTTTCTTCCTTTGGTTAAGTTTTTTTTCCAGGGGGTTACTCATGTGCGGCCCCCTTGCAAGTCCTTGTTGACTGCTTGGGACTTGAATTTGGTTTTGTCGGCCCTCAAGGGGCCTCCTTTTGAGCCGGTGCAGGATGTTGCACTTTCTTTTCTCACACAAAAGGTTGCCCTTTTGGTGGCTATTACCTCTGTTTGATTTGTTTCTGAGTTGGCGGCCCTGTCTATTCAGGCCTCTTGCTTTGAAAGACATCAGGACAAGGTGGTCTTCCGCTTTAAGCCAGTCTTTCTACCTGAGGTGGTTTTCTGCCTTCCATTTCAATCAGGGGCCCTGCACTCTTTGGATGTTGTTCGTTGTGTGAAGTACTTTTTGGTGGCTACTTCTCATTTCTGTAGGACGGACGCCTTGTTTGTGGTGCCCTCTGGGCCCAGGAAAGGTTTTGGCGCCGTCGAGTCTGCCATTACTATATGGATACGTCAGGCCATTGTTGGGGCCTATTCTGTCAAGGGGAGGGTTCCCCCTTTTTCCGATCACTGTTCATTCTACTCGCGCTGTTGGGGCTTCCTGGGCTTTTTCAGCACCAGGCTTCTGTTGAACAAGTTTGTACGGCTACTACTTGGTCTTCCGTTCACACCTTTTCCAAGTTTTATAAGGTTGATGCGCGGGCCTCAGCGGTTGCTGTTTTTGGCCGCAAAGTTTTACAAGCGGCAGGGGTTTCATTTTATGCATTTTTGTCTATTGGGATCCCCACCCTTTTTGAACACTGCTATTGGATGTCCCAAGTGTAATGACTACTTCCGAAGCAGGGTGTGTGACATACTTAGAATAATACCATTTTTTCTCTTAGATGTTCTTTGCTCTTCCTGGTCCCCTTACTGCTTTCTTATACTGGGGAATGTGTGGGAGGTCCCAGGTATTTATGGGCCGGGAGGGGCTTCTTCTTTTTTCTAGTCATCTCTGCAGAAGTTCGCCCTCTACTGGACATAACCCAAGTGTAATGACTACTTCCGAAGCAGGGTGTGAGACCCATTTTACAGGTGAGTAATCATAAAATGGCATTTTTGGTACATTTGTTCTTATTGTTATACACACATTTTTTTCAAATAAGGTAATACAAACATTTTTAGTGTAGGGTTAACCCTAACCCCGATCGGGGGTGCCCTGCTGTGTGAACCCCCCCGATCGCCCTAGATAACTCACCTCACCCCGCTCCTACGCGAGCGCTCGTCCAATCAGAGCGCTCAGAGCCGCTGTGGTATGTACGGACAAGCGACGGACAACCACAGCGGCTCTGAGCGTGCTGGAGGCTGCGTCTCGCGCTTCCTTCTAACAGGGAGCGCGCCCGCGCCGGCCATTCACAAACGGCCGGCGCGGGTGCGCGCCCTGCTAGAGGGAGGCGCGAGATGCGGCCGCGGTCCACGCATGTGCCATTGGAACGGGGATAAGGTAAGGTTTCTGGGCCTCCTGGGGGGTTTCACCCGCAGGACATCCCGATTTCGAATGCCCCGCGGGGAGGGATCTGATCGGCCCGGGAATCTTATAGATCCCCCCGGGTGTTGCTCATTCATCGGTATTATACGAGTCTACAAATAGGTTTATATCTTCAACGCCTTTAAAAACAAGGTGTAACTGCATTATGGCCATGGAAAAAATGGCCGCCATTCACAATGAAACAGGGAGGGGTGGAGGTTCGGAATTTTCTCCCTACAGATTTTGATGTAAACCTAATAAGCATCTGATCCTTCCTCTGCCCCTTCCTTTACTCCCCCCTCACCTCCCCTCAGAGGGGTTGTTATTTTTTTTTTTAATTTATTTGAATTGAACTTTTTTAGTAACTTTTGAATGGATTTTCTTGTCTGCAGTGAATAAGCTTCTGACTGTGACTTAAAGTGGACCAACACCCGATGCTGGTCAGCCCAGGAATCTAGAAGATTCCCGGGACGATCAGCATCGGTCTGCGGGGCACCCCGATCGCTGTGTGAAACCCCCCAGAAAGCCCCGAAATCCCTACCTCCTCCTCCATCCAGCGGCACATGCGCGATCCACCGACGCCGCTCCCTCTAGCAGGCCACGCGCCGGCCATTCACAAACGGCCGGCGCGGGCGCACTCCCTGTAAGAGTGACGCGCGTGAGGCGGCAGTGGGCGCGCTCGCTTGTCTGTCGACGGACCTCGCTTGTCCGTCGGCGGGGATTGGCTGCAGCGGTCACGTGGGAGCGGGGTCAGGTGAGTTTTTGGGGCTTTCTGGGGGATTTCACACGATCGGGGTGCCCCACCGAAGTGGACCAAAACCCAGGATAGTCAGAATCCTGGGTGTTGGTCCACTTTAAGTTGTCTGTAATCTTTAAATTCTGTGTATGAACAGTATTATGCTAATAATACAATTCTGTGATTACTCACCTGTAGAATTGATTTTCTGGTATCCAGCACGGGTTGCTTCATCCGTAATTCTTCACATTCGGGTAATGCGCCACCTGGAGGCAGATTACCCAAATGTGAAGAATTACAGAAGAAGTAGACCGTGCTGGATACCAGAAAAGAATGATGTTCAGAATATACACAATAAAAAGATTGATAAAGGGAAAAAAATAGGTTTATATAGTCAGATGGGCTTGGGTACTTCCAGGGTTAGTTCAGTGCACCCAAGAAACCCCCCCCCCCTTCTATTTCCTGGTAACACCGTGGGCCAGTCCCGGGAATGGGGGCACGGCCGTTGCCATAGTGATGACATCATGAGCCCGGGTTACCATGGCGCTTACCTTGAAGGACCCACCGGGGGATTTCCTGATAACCCTGTGGCCCAGTCCAGGGAAGGGGGTTGTGGCCTGTGCCGTTGCCATGGTGATGACATCAGGAGCCCGGTTACCATGTCGCTCACCTTAAAGCCAAAGCGGTTGCGCTCGTCCAGCGGGAAGATGGTGACGGCGTCCATCCCGGCGAGCAGCTCGTGGTGATATTCCTGGAAGTAGCGTAGCTCCGCCTCCTCCATCACCACCTCCGCCTCCTGCATGGCTAATGAGGGGGCGGCGGCCTCCCAGGCATCCAGCATGACGTCATCAGGGGGCGGGGTCACTGTGCGTTCTGCTACCACAATTCGGGAGCGCAGCGCCCTCTTTTGGAGCGGCTGCACCTCATCCATAGGGAGCTCTCCAGCGCCATCTTGCCCGCTGCGCCCCTGCTGCGGCTCTCCCGCCTCCTCCGCTGGGACCTGGAGTGCCCCCGTCTCCTCCATCGGCTCTCCCGGGGAGTCAGCGAAGGGGGACCCCAGAAGCTCCGGGTACCATGGCAACACAGAGAGCTGACAATTCTGCAGGCAGTGCGACCTTTCCAGAACGTTCTGCGCCACTGAAACACAAAGAGGAGGCGATTCAGCACCAGGCGGCCATAGTGCAGCTCGCCAAAACTGACACCAGTGTGCCCACGCGAAGAGCTCTCCATAGAGAACACAGAGAGCTCTCCATTAATAGATAACACAGAGAGCTCTCCATTAATAGATAACACGGAGAGCTCTCTATAATTAGATAACATGGAGAGCTCTTTATAATTAGATAACACAGAGAGCTCTCCATTAATAGATAACACAGAGAGCTCTATATAATTAGATAACATGGAGAGCTCTTCATTAATAGATAACACGGAGAGCTCTCCATTAATAGATAACACGGAGAGCTCTCTATAATTAGATAACATGGAGAGCTCTTTATAATTAGATAACACAGAGAGCTCTCTATAATTAGATAACATGGAGAGCTCTCTATAATTAGATAACATGGAGAGCTCTTTATAATTAGATAACATGGAGAGCTCTCTCTAGATAACACAGAGAGCTCTATATAATTAGATAACATGGAGAGCTCTATATAATTAGATAACACGGAGAGCTCTCTATAATTAGATAACACAGAGAGCTCTATATAATTAGATAACATGGAGAGCTCTATATAATTAGATAACACGGAGAGCTCTCTCTAATTAGATAACACAGAGAGCTCTCTATAATTAGATAACATGGAGAGCTCTATATAATTAGATAACATGGAGAGCTCTCTATAATTAGATAACATGGAGAGCTCTCTATAATTAGATAACATGGAGAGCTCTCTATAATTAGATAACATGGAGAGCTCTTTATAATTAGATAACATGGAGAGCTCTCTATAATTAGATAACATGGAGAGCTCTATATAATTAGATAACATGGAGAGCTCTCTATAATTAGATAACATGGAGAGCTCTTTATAATTAGATAACATGGAGAGCTCTCTATAATTAGATAACATGGAGAGCTCTATATAATTAGATAACATGGAGAGCTCTCTATAATTAGATAACATGGAGAGCTCTATATAATTAGATAACATGGAGAGCTCTCTATAATTAGATAACATGGAGAGCTCTTTATAATTAGATAACATGGAGAGCTCTCTCTAGATAACACAGAGAGCTCTATATAATTAGATAACATGGAGAGCTCTATATAATTAGATAACACGGAGAGCTCTCTCTAATTAGATAACATGGAGAGCTCTATATTAGATAACACAGAGAGCTCTCTATAATTAGATAACACAGAGAGCTCTATATAATTATATAACACAGAGAGCTCTATATAATTAGATAACACAGAGAGCTCTATATAATTATATAACACAGAGAGCTCTATATAATTAGATAACACAGAGAGCTCTATATAATTATATAACACAGAGAGCTCTATATAATTAGATAACACAGAGAGCTCTATATAATTAGATAATACAGAGAGCTCTATATAATTAGATAACACAGAGAGCTCTATATAATTATATAACACAGAGAGCTCTATATAATTAGATAACACGGAGAGCTCTCTCTAATTAGATAACACAGAGAGCTCTCTCTAATTAGATAACACAGAGAGCTCTATATAATTAGATAACACAGAGAGCTCTATATAATTATATAACACAGAGAGCTCTATATAATTAGATAACACAGAGAGCTCTATATAATTATATAACACAGAGAGCTCTATATAATTAGATAACACGGAGAGATCTCTCTAATTAGATAACATGGAGAGCTCTATATTAGATAACACAGAGAGCTCTATATAATTAGATAATACAGAGAGCTCTATATAATTAGATAACACAGAGAGCTCTCTATAATTAGATAACATGGAGAGCTCTCTATAATTAGATAACACGGAGAGCTCTCTCTAATTAGATAACACAGAGAGCTCTCTCTAATTAGATAACACAGAGAGCTCTCTATAATTAGATAACACGGAGAGCTCTCTCTAGATAACACAGAGAGCTCTATATAATTAGATAACACAGAGAGCTCTATATAATTATATAACACAGAGAGCTCTATATAATTAGATAACACGGAGAGCTCTCTCTAATTAGATAACATGGAGAGCTCTATATTAGATAACACAGAGTGTGGAGAGCATTGCCTCAGTGGGAGGAGTCAGTAGCTCCCTATCCTCTAGTCCCGCCCCCCGAGCATGGACTCACCCTTCCAGTCACAGAAGGAGATGATGGCAGCGGAGTTATTCCTTAGCATGGTGAGGGAGTGCAGCGCGCCCCCGCGGCTGCGGCGGCTCTCGAAGTACATCTCCAGCAGGTCTGGCGAGATGTCGGGGGCGATATTCTTCACCAGGATATCGGCGGGGGAGTGGACGCGCTGGACGGTGACGCGTTTCAGATGTAAGGCCTTATTCTCCACCTGAGCCTCCAGGTGCTGGAATTCTGCAGAGAGGATCCGAAACATCAGGGAGGAACCTCCACCTCCCCCGCACACCCCCATCTCCCCGCACTGTACTCACCTTCCTCTGACAGCGGCTCGGGGAAGCTCACCAGGGCCGCGCCCCCGTCTGCAGAGCGCTCAATACTGAAGGCCTCGCGCCTGCTCACGTTCTCCACATACATCTCCAGGAGGTCCTGTGATAGGTCGGCGCTCAGCCCGCACAGCGCCACCTTCCTGGGGTCCCAGGGCGGGGGGCGCCGCACATGCAGCACTGCACCCTGCACGCGGTGCTCCGCCCGGGATAGGACCGCCTCCGCATCTGCAAGACAATGACAACTGGTCATGTGACCCACCTATAACTGCTCCCCCTCCACTATGTCAGGCATATCCATGGTGGAGATATATAAATCAAGGTATCATTTTATTTTGCTTATAGGATCCCTAACTGATGGCTCAGAATTTCCCCGTTTCCTGTCTCACCTTGTTGTATCGCTGACTTCACCTTTTTGTCATCTGCTTAAACTTAGACACACACACTAAAGCTTGTTTACTAGGATAGTGGTTACAATGGAAGCCCAGACAAGATGTCTGGAGACACACTATGAGGCCACTAATGTTTGAGAAGCTCTTAGGTGTGTATCTGCACAGGTTATCTATAGTGCATGTCTGACCTAAACCAACACTTAGGATAGTGGTTACAATGGAAGTCCAGACAAGATGTCTGGAGACACACTATGAGGCCACTATTGTTTGAGAAGCTCTCAGGTGTGTATCTGCACAGGTTATCTATAGTGCATGTCTGACCTAAACCAACACTTAGGATAGTGGTTACAATGGAAGCCCAGACAAGATGTCTGGAGACACACTATGAGGCCACTATTGTTTGAGAAGCTCTTAGGTGTGTATCTGCACAGGTTATCTATAGTGCATGTCTGACCTAAACCAACACTTAGGATAGTGGTTACAATGGAAGCCCAGACAAGATGTCTGGAGACACACTATGAGGCCACTAATGTTTGAGAAGCTCTCAGGTGTGTATCTGCACAGGTTATATATAGTGCATGTCTGACCTAAACCAACACTTGTCCTATGGACTGTGAGCTGTGAGTGACAAAAATATACAATTCTGTGATTACTCACCTGTAGAACTGTTTTTACGGTGTACAGCACGGCTTGCTTCATTTCTTATTCTTGACATGTGGGTAATTCACCACCAGGTGGCGCAGTCGACTGCAGGAAGACTTGTGGCCCCTCCCGGCCATATAAGGCCGGAATTACCCAGAAGACCCCAGTGTTTGAAAGCAGTATGCCAGAAGCCGGGAGGCAAGAACCATGTTAATAAATAACACAGCCCGTATAGTAAAAACTCAACAAAATCACCATAACAAGGCAGAAGAGAACAACGATAACAAGGGTGAGATGAAGCAAGCCGTGCTGTACAACGTAAAAACAGTTCTACAGGTGAGTAATCACACAATTGTATTTTTCCAGGTGTACAGCACGTCTTGCTTCATTTCTTATTCTTCACATGTGGACATCCGACAGCAGTGTCCAAAAAGAAGGGTGGGGTCCCCAGAAAGCAATGGCAGGCAGTTCAAACCACTACCGCCTGAAGCACCTTGCGGCCAAAAACCGCGTCAGCCGAGGCCCTAACATCAACTTTGTAAAACTTAGAAAAGGTATGAACAGAAGCACAAGTAGCGGCCTTACAAACCTGTTCAACAGAAGCCTGGTGCTGAAAGGCGCAAGAGGCACAAAAAGCCCTAGTGGAATGAGCTGTAACACAGAAAGGAGGTCCCTTCCCCTTAGCAGAGTAGGCTTGCACCACCGCCTGTCTAATCCACTTACTGATAGTGGATTTGGCTGGAGGCAAGCCCTTCCTAGGTCCGGAAGGAAGGACAAAAAGAGAATCAGACTTCCGAAATTACTCAATAGCGACCAAATAATACTTGAGCGCCCTGACCACATCCAGAGAATGAAGGTTCCTTTCCTTGGAAATAGCAGGGGCAGGACAATAGGGAGGTAAGAATGTCTTCATTGAGATGAAAGGCAGAAACAACCTTGGGCAAGAATTCCGGCTTAAACAGGACCTTCAGCGTGATTTACTGAAAAGCCCAAACTCTTACAAAACGGTTCCCCAGCATCTAAAATTAATATATTTTACGTTTTTAGTCACTAACTTATTATTCTTTCCCCCACTGGGCTGCAACTCTGTTCAGGAATTTAGGATACGGGCGCCGCCATCTTGACTCAGAAGCATCACGCTTACTGAGGAGAGGAGAGTGGGATAAGGTACAGGGGGGCGGGTTATAGCTGTGCTTTGCTCAGACAGAGCAGAGCTGGGGTCAGGTAAAGGTCAGCAGTCCTGAATGCTCAGTTCGAGACCCCACTCCAGACCATGTTGTAAAAATTCCAGAATCCTAGAAATGGAGAATGTACGACAAGGAAAAGACTTAGACTGACACCAGGCAATATAAGCATCCCAAATCCTGTAGTAAACCATAGAAGAGGATTTCTTCCTAGCCTGGATCAGCTACTGACCACCGAGGACGTCAAACCCTTATCTGTTAGGATGGAGGTTTCAGCAGCCGAGCCGTCAAAGCTAGTATTTGTAAATTGGGATGGCAAAGTTGACCTTGAGTGAGGAGCTCTGGAAGGTCGGGCATGACGAACTGATCCACCGCCGTGAACCACAGCCTCCTCGGCCAATGAGGGGCCACCAGGATGGTCGGTATCCCCTCCTGGGCTATCCTTCACAGCACACGACCCAGGAGAGGAAAGGGAGGAAAGGCATAGAGAAGACAAAACTTTAGCGCATCCGTGGCGAAAGCGAGAGGATCCCTTGACAGGGAGACGAATCTTGGAAGCTTCCGATTGTGACGGGATGCAAACAGATCCACGTCCGGCTGACCCCAACGCCGACACAGGGCCTGAAAGATCTCGTCGTCGAGAGACCACTCCCCCAGACGGGCAAATTCTATGCTCAGAGCATATGCCTCCTGGTTCTCCACCCCTGGGATGTAGATCGCAGAGATGCAGGTACCATTCGTCTCTGCCCATGACAAGATCAGGGCCACCTCCTTGAGGGCTCGTTTGCTCTGAGTCCCGCCCTGGTGATTGATGTAGGCGACAGCCATTTGATTGTCCGAACGTACCTGGACCGCACGACCCCGAAAATGTGAAGTCAACTGAGAAAGTACCAGCCTGATCGCTCTTAGCTCCAGGAGATTGATGGGTGTGTGAGCCTCCTGAGGACCCCACTGTCCCTGGAACTTCAGTGCTTGCCAAACTCCTCCCCAACCAGTCAGACTGGCGTCCGTGGTGACAATCTCCCATCACGACAGCAGAAAGGACCTGCCCATCAGAAGATTTCTCGGGTTCAACCACCATGAGAGAGACTGTCTGGCCAGAGAGGACAGCGTGAACTTCTGCTCCAAGGACTCCTGCCTCTGATCCCAGACGGTCAGGAGATTTAATTGAAGAGGTTTCATGTGAAACTGAGCGAAGGGCACCGCCCTGAAGCAAGATACCATGAGGCCCACCAACTGCATCCCGATGCGAATGGAGGGATGAGGGCAAGATAACAGGGCCCGCGCCTGCATCTGAAGACCCTCCACCTTCTGCGGAGGAAGAAAAACCTTGACCTGGCAGGTATCCAACGTCATTCCCAGGAAGGATCTTACCCAAGAGGGAGAGAGTGAAGACTTGGGGTAACTGATCACCAAACCGAAAGACTCGAGGGTGGAAACTACCACCTGAATATACCTCTCGGCCTGATGAAAAGATGGCGCAGCAATCAACAGGTCGTCCAAGTAAGGTAGAATGCGAATGCCCTGGCTCCTCAGCAGAGCCATTACACCCGCCAGCACCTTGGTGAACACCCGGGGAGCCGAGGTGATTCCGAACGGCAAGGCCACAAACTGATAGTGTTGATCCCCCAGAGCGAACCGTAAGAACCTCTGGTGACCCAGGAAGAATGGAACATGCAGATAGGCGTCCTTGATGTCCACCAGAGTCATGAAGTCGCCTGGCCGAAGAGAGCTCACCGCCGACCGTAGGGTCTCCATGCGGAAGTGTTTGAATCTGACAAATCTGTTGAGACCCTTTAGATCCAGGATGGGTCGCAGGGAGCCGTCCTTCTTGGGCACTGTGAACAGATTGGAGTAAAATCCCTGACCCTGTTCTATTAGAGGTACAGGGCAAACCACTCCCGAGGACAGCAGATGTTGTACCGCCAACCTCAGACCCTGTGCCATCACGGGATCTTGGGAAATCCGGGACCGAATGAAACGTGGGGGCGGCCAAGCTATCAGCTCTATTTTGTACCCGGAGGTCACCACTTCCTGAATCTACCGGTCCGATACGCAATGTTTCCAGGTGTGAGCAAAAAGGCGAAGCCATCCCCCCACCCGGACGGGTGAGGGCGTCCCCTCATGCCTGAGGGGCCTTGGTGGAAGGCTTAGGCTTGGATCCCCAGTTGAGGCCGGGACGACCTCAGGCTCTACCTCGCCCCCATGTGTCTCTACAGCCACCAGAGAAGGCAGAACTTCGGCCTCCTCATGAGGGGCGAAAGGAAGAAGAAGCAGAACCCCGAAAAGGCCGAACCGTCTTCCGACGCTGAGGAAGCCTTCCGTCCTTAGCCAGAAGGTCAAGGAGTAGAGGAGTGAAAGGAGAAGGAGTGAAATGGACCGGGAAGAACCACAAGTAAAATACAGGACCCTGAAAAACACAATAGGTGGATAACATAAGCATCCCACAGTAACATGCACCACCATATAATAACAGGTTAACAAGAATAAAAATAATAAGGACCGGACTCACGGACCAATGGAGGGATGAGGAAACTGTGCAGTAAGGTCAGCGGATCCAGAAACGCAGTAGCAGAGTTTAGGAAACACAGGAGCCCGCCATTAAAACAGGCAGAGGGCGCAGTGAAGCGTACATAGGCGGGAGGAGCCTACAGCGCAGTGTGAGGTAGCGAGGAAGCACCACAAAATGGTGCCGTATCAGCCTATTCAGACCTCGAGGGGCAGGCCGTGGGCTTTGCCCCCCACCCCCTCCCGCAGTGCTCAACGGCCCTGGGAGCCCGAGAACTAAAATGGCGCCCGGGAAGAAGAAAAAAGCGGCGGGGGAGGGATTCCTCTCCCCCCCTCCTAACGGTTTTGCAGTGGCGGTAAAAAAAAAAACGGGTCATAATAACCGCCGCCAAGACGTGCTGTACACCTGGAAAACAAGTTTGCTTAGAAATCTTATGTAATATATCCCATATAGCTAGTTGTAGTTACTAGGATAGTGGTTACAATGGAAGTCCAGACAAGATGTCTGGAGACACACTATGAGGCCACTAATGTTTGAGAAGCTCTCAGGTGTGTATCTGCACAGGTTATCTATAGTGCATGTCCTATGGACTGTGAGCTGTGAGTGGCAAAAACAAGTTTGCTTAGAAACTTTTAAAATGTTTTCCCCCCAAAACAAGCTTACCCGCGGAATGTGTGAATCAGCATGGAGGGTTTCATGATACTGTGATCAATGACATAAAATATATGTTATACTATATTATGCTGATGTATAAATTACAGCTGGTAGATAGCGATGCCTAAGGTATACAGATATTCTGTTAAAAGCCAGATGTAATTGTTTGAATATTGTTGGCCGGTTTATTATGTATACTGTGAGGTTTTTTTTGAATGATTTATTTCCTTAGGGTAATTGGGAGATATAAATAATACCCAGTAGGATATGTTAATGGTTTTAGGCATATTTAGATATTATCCATGAAGACTGCCCACAGGGATAACATTTCTATATTTGATTTTCCCTTTTGTCAGATAATATTCATATCACATTTCCAGTCATCTATTTGAGATGACTAGGAAATGAATTGTGAATATTATTTTATCTGATTGGACACTATAAGACACTATAGTGGTATAAAATGAGTCATGTGAGATATATATATTACATGTCCCACATAATAAGTTGTAAAATCCATTTCTTATCCTAGACTGCCCTGTAAACATAGGAAAATAGGTCCTAATTTACACAGACACCCCGCCAAGTGACATCATGTTTGTTATGGGTGGATAGGTCAGATAAGAAATGGGTTAAAACATGTGTCCAGTGGAGGGGAAGAAAAACACACACACATCAAATCCTCTCAAGATCTACGAAGGAGAAGACATTGAATCATCTAAAAGATCTCGCTATCATTGCATTGCATTGGAAGCCGGCATATGAGGATATTTGTTAATGTATAGATATTCTAAGTATGTCACACACCCCACTTCAAACATTATTACACTTGGGTTACTCCACCAGCAGGTGGCGACGTTGCAGAGAAGTCTTGAAAAACGAGCCCCTCCTGGTCTATAATACCTGGTACCTCTCACTCATTCCCCAGTGTTTCTTCTCTGCAAGGTGGCGACAAGACAGAAGAATGAAGTCTCCTGCTTGCAAGTAGCCGGGGTAACACCCCGGCACCCCTTCTGGTCTATTTCTGCCCGGCTCTTGTTGATATGCCCCTTGTGAAGCCTCCCAGCCTAGGCTGCTGGGCCGGGCGATGGTAGACGGCACCCTAAGGTGCCTAGAAGCTTAACTCCTCCGCTAGACCCCATACCATGGGGCAACGCGGCTATCCGGCCTGGTGATCCGGATTTGGGATGCCCCGTCCCGTTTCCACCCTATGGGTCATGGCACTGTCCCCCGCTAGGTCCCCCTTTTCTCCCTGCGCTAGAGGGGGGGGGGTTCTCCATGCGTTGTGTGAGTGGTTGTGCTTTACATGTGTTTTGAACGAGGTGTGCGCCAGGTAGGTGTTATGCTTGTTCGGTGTGACCTCTTCTGAGTCCTGGGCGCGTTGTCTTGTTTCTGGGGAGCTCCCCCACCTCAGGCACTCGGCGGCTGCGCCGCTCCGTGCCTGGGTAAGGTTGCTGCTTTGGCGGGGGGCGGGGCCGGTCTCGGGCGCGAACCGGCATCCCGCCCGCTCCCGCATGACGCTGTTGTGGGAGCCAGGTTATGCCGGGCTCCTTGTTGTTGTGTGCTGGAGAGGCAGGGCCGGACACATTGTGCGTCGGGCGGCCGTCTCCTTTTTTCCCTTTGCAGCTTCTACATGGTGGGGGGCCGGGGCCGCGTCTCGCGCGGCCCGTGCTGTTCAGTATCTCAGGAAGGGGGCAGGGCGCTTTGCGCGTCTGGGCGCCCCGCTCTCCTTCTCCTCGCTCCTGGGAGTTGGTCTTGCTTATGCCGCCATTTTAGGTTAGTGTTTATGCTTATTATTGTGTTGCATAGCACAGCCATTAGTGTCTCCGGCTTAGGAGCTTTACTACCTCTTGGGCATGTGCGTGTGTGTGGGTCCATGTAGCATGTGCATATGGATGTTTTGGGCAAAATTTCTATATACATATATATTATATAGAGACATATATTGTACATATATTTAGTGTATTGTTTAATGTGCCTGATTGCATGCTCGTGTACATATATGGTACACGCCTATAGAGTCATATATTGTACATATATTTAGTGTATTGTTTAATGTGCCTGATTGCATGCTCATGTACATACATGGCCTCTGGAGTCACGGTTGTTTTTTCCAGGGCAGATCCCGGGATCCCATGCTTAAGGGGTTTTCCCGGACTTAGTTTCCTGCCAGTGTGGGATTCCCCAAAAATTTGCACCATATAATTCCTCCCACACGGGACATTAAAAGGGGCATCCCGGGTCGCTTATTGCATAAATCCCTGGGTAATTGCGAATACCACAATTTCACCATATGGAGGCTTCCAACGATTCCGGAAACGATCCCTCGGGGCAATTCAGGCTATGTATGGGGTTGTGGGGCTCCTCTTCCTGAGGGATGAGGTCATACTCTGTGTTTCATGTGCACAGCGGAACATTACGCAGCAGTCCGGTGCTCCGGTATTCGGTCCTCCGCCGTCCGTGTCTTCACTTCCCCTCCCCGCCTTTTCGGGACCCCATGTGACGTTGTCATGGGGGGTATTCGCAATCCGAGGTTTGCGCCAGGTGGGCCAGCCTTGAGAAAATGTTTTCCGTTGCGGTTGCCCAAAAGGCTCCGGCTTAGCGGAAACATCCTTCCCCGGCTCCGCCGGCCTGTGATGTTTATGGTTTGAGTCCTTAGACTGGTCCGATTGCCCCCCACTTGGGGAATCGAATAAGCCTGTTGTCCAGCATTTGTTTAGTGCTGCTGGTGAGCGAGCGACGGGGGGGGAGGTCTTGACACCCCTTCGCTCCTGGCTCAAAAGTTTGAGGTTTTTGCATTAGACCCGGCTGCACGGCCCAGCGGTTAGAGCATAAGTTTATGGAGCTTTATTCCCCGGCGGTGCAGGTTCAGATCCTACTCTGTCATTATATATTTCTAACAACTTCGTCGTTCCTTACGGGGGGCGGCCTCTTTTGATCCCTCCTTTCGGGGAGCCAGAGCTGGCAGAGGTGCAGGCTTTTCGAAAGCTGGAACAGGGGTAGAGGCCGTGGCCGTCACGGTCACTCCTGGGGTGCCCAACCCAAGCCCGCTGTCAAGGCCGCTCAGCAATGAGGGGGCGCCTCACCCTTGCGGGTGGGGGGACGGTTGCGACACTTCTCCCGGGTGTGGGACCAGGCGGTCTCGGACAGGTGGATCAGGGAGGTGGTGTCTGCCGGTTACAAGCTGGAGTTCGAGTTCTGTCCTCCTCTAAGATTTTTCAGGTCTCGGGTTCCCTCAGATCTTTTGGCCGCGCAGGGGCTCCTGACGGCGGTGAGGAATCTTCTGGAAATGGCAGTCATCTGTCCGGTCCCTCCCTCGGAGGTGGGCCGCGGGTATTATTCCAAGCTCTTCACAGTGCTCAAGAAGGACGGGTCGGTTCGTCCAATCATGGATCTGTAGTTCCTCAACGTGTTTATTCGCCCCCGGGAGTTTCGTGCGGAAACTCTGCGCTCTGCCATCAATTCTCTTCGGCAGGGGGACTTCATGACGTCCATAGACATCAAGGATGTCTACCTTCATATTCCTATCTTTCCGGCTCACCAGAGAGTTTTCTTCGCTTCGAGGTGGAGGATCGGCATTTTCAATTTGTGGCTCTTCTGTTCGGCCTTATCTCGGCTCCAAGAGTGTTCACCAAGGTGTTGGCGGGCGTGATGGCCCTTCTTAGAGTTCAGGGGATTCGCATTGTGCCTTATCTGGACGATATTCTCATCATGGCTCCTTCCTTCAGTCAGGCGGAGATGGACACCAGGACGGTGGTATCCACTCTGGAGAGTTTTGGCTGGGTGATCAACTATCCCAAGTCCTCTCTCGTTCCGGCCAGGGTGGTGTCCTTCCTGGGGACGTTCTTGGATTCTTGCCAACACAGAGTGTGTCTGCCTCAGACCAAGGTTTTCTTGATTCAGGAATTGGCGCAGGTTCTTCTTTCCAATCGCTGTCCGTTCATCCGGCTAGGGATGAGACTGGTGGGGTTGATGGTAGCTTTCTTCGAGGCAGTTCACTTTGCTCAGTTTCACAGGAGGGCGTTTCAGCTTCATCTGTTGGCGTCTTGGGACCGGCGACCGCGGTCGTTGGATCGGTCCTTCCGGATGTCTTCCCGGGTTCGGCAGTCTCTCCAGTGGTGGATGGTCTCGGACGTTCTCTTGAGGGGCAGGTCCTTTCTGACGCCTCTTTGGGAAACTGTCACCACGGACGCCAGTTTGTCACGATGGGGAGGTTTCTGGAAGGACCTTCGGTTCCAGGGGCGGTGGGGTCCTCTGGAGACCCACTTGCCCATCACCGTTCTGGAGTTGAGAGCCATCAGGTTGGTTCTGTCTCACTTGACGCAGCATTTACAGGGGTTGCCGGTTCAGGTTCGGTTGGACAAT
This sequence comes from Gastrophryne carolinensis, assembly GCA_027917425.1. NCBI lineage: Eukaryota > Metazoa > Chordata > Amphibia > Anura > Microhylidae > Gastrophryne > Gastrophryne carolinensis. The sequence continues at coordinate 376,829 of JAQIHN010000048.1, read as the reverse complement.
CGGACGGCGGTTGCTTACATGGGAGGGACTCGCAGTCTGAGTGCCCTCAGAGAGGTGTCTCTGATTCTAGCCTGGGCGGAGACTCATATCCCTTGCATCTCGGCAGTGCACATTCCAGGAGTGGATAACACGGAGGCAGACTTCCTGAGCAGGTGCTCTTCCCGCCGGGGGGAATGGTCTCTCCACTCCCAGGTGTTTCGGTCACTTTGTCTCCGGTGGGGGACGCCGTAGGTGGACCTGTTTGCCTCTCGTCACAATTACAAGTTTCTGACATTCGTGTCGTTATCTCAGGAATCTCTGGCTCTGGCGGTGGATGCCATGTCCCTGAGCTGGGGGTACCTGGGGTTCCTTTATCTGTTTCCTTCGATCCCCATGCTAGGCAAGGTGTTGCGAAAGCTGGCCCTGGAAGGCTCCAAGGTGGCCAAGGCGGGTGTGGTTTGCAGACATCGTTTGTCTGGCGGTGGATCAGTTCGATCTGCCTCTTCGGCCGGATCTTATCACACAGGGTCAACTGCGTTACCCCAATTTACCAACGCTGGCTTTGACGGCCTGGCCGCTGAAACCTCCATCTTAGGGGAGGAAGGTCTTTCGGATTCTGTTATTCAGACTTTTATTAGTGCCAGGAAGAGGTCCTCTTCTACCATCTACTATAGGACTTGGAGATCTTATATTGATTGATGTGAGGCTAGATCTTTGGTCTCCTCTGCCACATCCAGCTTGGTATTAGTATCTCTATACCAACTAATGCGTGTCATTAGGCTCCCCCACTAATTGTATCTCCTTTTAAAGAGTACCATTAACTTGAGATACTCCTTAATCGCTTTAATGTGTTGATTTGCATATTATGCCATACATGGTGTTGATCTTTCTAGTATTCATCCCTTCAGGGATTTACACTGAGGAATGGATCACTTTGACAGTTTAAATAAGGTTTAAATAAGGTTGGAACCTTTATAAGGTTTAAATAAGGTTGGAACCTTTATAAGGTTTCTCATGGGTTGAGATGCTAACAGTATCTTTATTATTTTCAAGGCTGTTTTGTTATACGTTTTTTTAACCTGTTGACCATGTGTAATAACATCATTTATTTGCCGTATTAACTTTACTGCCTTCGCCTACCTTGCCCTGTGTATCTCTACTGTCGTGTCCTGTGTTCTCTGCTGTGTGTTGTGGCGTCCCGGCTGCCTGGGCAACCGCTTGGTATTGCGGTCACGTGACCTCCGTGACGCGCTGCCTCTCTGCGCTGGAGCCCTGGTTTCCTCCTATTGGCCAGTGTGCCTGTCAGGTGGAAGGGCTTCCGCCTGGCTGGCTGCGCTCATTGGAGGTTTTCATGTGCTGCGACCTGGGCGGCTTCCGGGCGGCGGGGAGTGCCGCACGCGCGGTTTGAGGATGCGGCACCGGCGATTGAGACGCACATGGGTGGAAGGTAAGTGGCGCCTTTTTTTGTTATTTATATCCGTGTGTAGATTGTCTCCTTTATCTATGACTAAGGACCCTCCCGCGTCCGAAACGCGTTAGCACGTGAGACTCTGCATTGGCATCAGGGTTCTGATATCTGTTTTTAAGCTGCCTTTTTTTTTATATTTAGATGCTTTTTACTAGTTTTGATTAAAGTATTGTTTTTTAAGGAGTGCTGACCAATCGCATTTTTTGTATTGGACTTTCAGTGGGGATTTGGGACTCCCCCCGGTCTTGCACCCATATCTGGACCTTGGTGCGGTTATACCCGACTTTTTGTTCAGAGGCTAGATCTTTGCCCTGTTGGGTCTTTTCTGTTTCCAGGATTTTGGAATTTCTTCAATCGGGGCTGGACTCTGGTCTTCAGCTGAGTACTTTGAAGGGGCAGGTTGCTGCCTTGTCTGTCTTTTTTCAAAAGTCCCTTGCTTTTCATCCTTTGGTCAAGACTCTTTCAGGGGGTTTCGCATTTGCGGCCTCCTAGGAAGCCTTTGCTCCCTGTTTGGGATTTGAATTTGGTTCTCTCTGCTTTTCAGGCTCCTTCTTTTGAACCTTTGCAGAATATTGCTCTTTCTACTCTGACTCAGAAGGTTGCCTTTTTGGTGGCCATCACTTCGGTTCGGCGTGTTTCGGAGTTGGAAGCTTTGTCGGTTCAGGCTCCTTACTTTGAGAGACATCAGGACAAAGTGGTTTTCCGCTTCAAACTGGACTTTCTTCCTAAGGTGGTCTCTGCTTTTCTTCTTAACCAGGGCATTGTTCTTCCGTCCTTGTGTCCTAAGCCTAGGAATGACAAGGAGAGGGTTTGCACTGTTTGGATGTGGTACGCTGTGTGAAGTACTATTTGTTTACTACATCTCCTTTTCGTAAGACTGATGTCTTTTTCGTGGTGCCTGTTGGGCCTAGGAAGGGTTTGGCTTCGGCTGAGTCTTCCATCAGCAAATGGCTTTGTCAGGCTGTTGTTGGAGCCTATTCTACCAAGGGGAAGGTTCCCCCTTTTCGTATCACTGCTCATTCTACTCGTGCTGTTGGAGCGTCTTGGGCTTTTCAGCACCAGGCCTATGTTGAACAAGTTTGTAAGGCTGCTACTTGGTCTTCTGTTCACACTTTTTCCAAGTTTTACAAGGTTGACGTGCGGGCTTCAGCTGATGCTGTGTTTGGCCGCAAGGCTCTGCAGGCTGCAGTGGTTTGAGTTTTGCATTATGGCCTTGTTGGATACCCGCCCTTTCTGGACACTGCTTTTGGATGTCCCAAGTGTAAATATTAATGTTTGAAGTGGGGTGTGTGACATACTTAGAATAATACCATTTTGTGAATACTCACCTGTAAAATGGATATTATAAGTATGTCACACGCTTCACCCGCCATTTTTGGTATCCTGGATTCTTTATAGGGTGAAGCTTCATTTACGGTTTGAGGGTTACCAATGGGTTCTTTCCTGGTACCTTGTCTTTACTGCTGTTTGAAAACTGGGAGATAAGTGGGAGGTCCCAGGTATTATAGACCAGGAGGGGCTCGTTTTTCAGGACTTCTCTGCAACGTCGCCACCTGCTGGTGGAGTTACCCAAGTGTAATAATTAATGTTTGAAGCGGGGTGTGTGACATACTTATAATACCCATTTTACAGGTGAGTATTCACAAAATGGTATTTTTATTATTCAATGGGTGGGGCGTCCCAAATCAGGGTGCTGGCCATGGGTGGGGTGTCCCGAATCAGGGTGCTGGCTATGGGTGAGGCACCTCAGGGTGCTGGCTATGGGTGAGGCACCTCAGGGTGCTGGTGATGGGTGGGGCATCCCGAATCAGGGTGCTGGCTATGGGTGAGGCACCTCAGGGTGCTGGTGATGGGTGGGGCATCCCGAATCAGGGTGCTGGCGATGGGTGGGGCACCATAACACTTACCTTTGACGTTACAGAAGGTGAGTAGCGCCCGGGAGCCGTTCCTGGCAACTGATTGGACGGCTCCGCCCCCTGAGCGTCGCTTGTTCTCAAAGTAGAGAGTCAGGAAGTCATCCGTGATCTTCTCCGATAGGCCGAGCACCTCAACGCTGCAAATACAGGAGAGCTTTACTGCACACACTGCAAATATAGGAGCGCTTTACCGCACACGCTGCAAATACAGGAGCGCTTTACTGCACACGCTGCAACTACAGGAGGAGCGCTTTACTGCACACGCTGCAACTACAGGAGGAGCGCTTTACTGCACACGCTGAAAATACAGGAGCGCTTTACTGCACACGCTGCAAATACAGGAGCGCTTTACTGCATACGCTGCAAATACAGGAGGAGCGCTTTACTGCACACGCTGCAAATACAGGAGGAGCGCTTTACTGCACACGCTACAACTACAGGAGGAGCGCTTTACTGCACACGCTGCAAATACAGGAGCGCTTTACTGCACACGCTACAAATACAGGAGCGCTTTACTGCATACGCTGCAAATACAGGAGGAGCGCTTTACTGCACACGCTGCAACTACAGGAGCGCTTTACTGCACACACTGCAAATACAGGAGCACTTTACTGCACACGCTGCAAATACAGGAGTGCTTTACTTAACACGCTGCAAATACAGGAGCGCTTTACTGCACACGCTGCAAATACAGGAGCGCTTTACTGCACACGCTGCAAATACAGGAGCACTTTACTGAACACGTTGCAAATACAGGAGCGCTTTACCGCACACGCTGCAAATACAGGAGGAGCGCTTTACCGCACACGCTGCAAATACAGGAGCGCTTTACTGAACACGCTGCAAATACAGTAGCGCTTTACTGAACACGCTGCAAATACAGGAGCGCTTTACTGCACATGCTGCAATTACAGGAACGCTTTACTGCACACGCTGCAAATACAGGAGGAGCGCTTTACTGCACACGCTGAAAATACAGGAGCACTTTACTGCACACGCTGCAAATAACGCAATTCTGTAAGACTCACCTGTAGAATTGGTTTTTCTTCCAATCCATTCCAGGCCGTCCTTTATTCTTTACATCTGGGACTTCTCCGCCCGAAGGGGCGTGGACTGCAAGATCAAAGGTGTGGCTCCTCCCGGCCCCCTATAAATAGCAGCTGCCTCTTAACCAGCCCAGTAATTAAACAGCAGTAACTTAATAACAAGAGGCAAGGCCCGGGAGGCCCCGAACATAGGAGACCATGTTACTTCACAAAGCCTCCGCTTGTATTCTCTCGAAACCTATAATCCTAAATTTGTATAACAAGTGTCCTATGAACAAGTAATGGTTCAATCACCATAACAGGCCTCCAGGACAATAATAAACCTCAAAGAGGGCGGGTTGGGGGCGGGCTGGAATGGATGGGAAGCAAAACCAATTCTACAGGTGAGTCTCACAGAATTGCGTTTTTTCTTCCAATCCAGTCCAGGCCGTCCTTTATTCTTTACATCTGGGACATCCAAAAGCAGTGTCCATATGGGCGGGATCCCCAATGCGGAACAGCAGGTAGTTCATTGCACTACCGCCTGAAGCACCTCATCAGCTGAGGCCCTCACATCCACCTTGTAAAACTTGGTAAATGTATGAACTGAAACCTGTTCCACCGAGGCCTGATGCTGAAAGGCCCAGGAAGCACCAATGGCTCTAGTAAAATGAAAAAGCAAATCCGATTTCCAGAAAGAGTCAGTAGCAACCAGGTAATATCTTATGGCTCTAACCACATCCAAAGCATGGAGAGTCCTTTCCTTAGGATTAGCCGGTGCTGGACACAAGGAAAGTAAGACAACTTCCTCATAAGGGGGAAAAGGAGAATCGACCTTAGGCCACCTTGTCCTGTGCAATTCAAAATAAGGTGGTTTCATGCATAGCGCGGCCAATTCCGATACTTGATGCACAGAGGTGATCGCTACCAAAAAAATCACCTTGAGCGTCAGCATAGTCAATGTAGCGTCATACAAAGGCTCGAAGGGGGCACCCTGGAGACCAGATAACACCAGATTTAGGTCCCACACCGGTAAAACTGGTTTTCGCGGTGGGCGGACATGGGTGACCCCCGGAAAAAAAGGTTATGACCAATCTATAATTGGCAATAGACTTCTGGAAAAAAATGGATAGGGCCGAGACCTGACCCTTGAGGGTGCTCAACTGGAGGCCCAAGTCTAGACCATATTGAAGAAACTCTAGAATTCTAGAAACAGAATATCTCCGGCAAGGAAACTTCCTGGCCTCACACCAAGCAATATATGCCCGTCAAACTCTGTAGTATATCATAGAAGAAGTCTTCTTCCGTGCCTGAATCATGGTGTGAATAACCGTGGGCAATAACCCCTTCTCCGTCAGGATGGAGGTTTCAACAGCCAGGCCGTCAAAGCCAGTGTCTGTAAATTCGGATGCCGAAGCGACCCCTGTGTGAGAAGCTCCGGATCGTCAGACATGAGGCAGTGATCTGTTGACATCCTTACTATGTCGGCAAACCAACTCCTCCTTGGCCAACGAGGAGCCACCAGGATGATTGGTACCCCCTTCTGTCTAGCGTAGTACTCGGTCCAGTACTCAACTCAGAATCCAGCTTACTTCCTTGAGGGATCTCCTGCTCCGAGTACCCCCCTGGTGGTTGATGTAGGCTACCGAAGTCCGATTGTCCGAGCGGACCTGAACCGCATGGCCCCTTAAATTGGGGGTCAGATGTAGGAGAACAAGCCAAATTGCCCTCAGCTCCAAGAGACTGATGGGCAGCCGGTTCTCTCTCGGACACCACCGACCCTGGATCTTCTGGGTCTGCCAGATGCCTCCCCAGCCTGTCAGACTGGCATCCGTGGTAACTATCTCCCAATGAGGAGTCCAAAAGGACTTGCCCACCAGCAGATGTCGAGGATCCAACCACCAGAAGAGGGATTGCCTGGCCGACAGCATTGTCCCCCTGACAGCACAAACCCTTGGTCCAGGGATTCCGGGGACCGATCCCAGCTGGATAGCAGGTTCAGCTGAAGAGACCTCATGTGGAATTGGGCAAAGGGCACTGCTTCGAAGCAAGCCACCATTAGGCCAACCAGTCTCATCCCTAGGCGCACCGATGGCTGTGGACAAGCCAGCAAAGACACTACCTGCGTCCGGAGACTCTACCTGGCAGAAAGACTTTGACTTGAACGGTGTCTAGGGTCATACCCAGGAAGGATCTCACCGTTGACGCAGTGACATGCAACTTGGGGTAGTTGATCACTCAATAGAAAGCTTCCAGAGTTGACAGCACGGTCCGGGTGTCGATCTCGGCCTCCTGAAGGGACCGGGCCAAGATCAGAAGGTCGTCCAGATAGGGTAATACACGAATACCCTGACTCCTCAGGATAGCCATGTGGCCCGCCAGCACCTTGGTGAACACCCTGCGAGCTAAGGATATGCCGAAGGGGAGTGCCACAAACTGGACATGCTGACCCTTCAATGCAAACCTCAAAAACTTCTGATGCCCCGGAAAAATAGGGATGTGTAGATACGCATCCCTGATGTCCACCGTAGTCATAAAGTCGCAGGCACGAAGCGACCTCACAGCCAACCGCAATGTTTCCATGCGGAAATGCCTCACCCTTATAAACTTGTTGAGGCTCTTTAGGTCCAAGATCGGCCGCACCGATCCATCCTTCTTGGGAACCGTGAATAGGTTGGAGTAAAATCCTTGACCCTCCTCCTGCCGGGCACATGACATATCACCCCTGTCCGTAGGAGGTGCAGAACAGCGGCTCTCAAAGCCTCCACTTTTAGCAGGTTTCGGGATGCCCTTGACCATAGAAATCTTGTGGCTGGTCTGGCTGCCAGCTCGATTTTGTAACCTGACGACACCTCCTCCTGAATCCAAAGATCCGAGACATGATGTCTCCAGATTGGAGCAAACAGCAGTAGCCGTCCCCCTATCCGGACGGGTGAGGGTGCCCCCTCATGCCGGTGTAGATTTGGCTGGAGGTTTGGGCTTAGATCCCCAAGCAGGATTGGGACGACTGCGGGACCTACCTCTGCCCCAAGAGTCCTTGCGGGCACTGGAGAAGGAAGATCCTCTTCCCCCCAAAAAGACCGGTAAGAAGAGGAGTGTGCCTTTCTCTGAGGGAGCTTACCATCCTTGACCAAAAGGTCCCGCCGCTCCCCGAACAGCGGACCCCCCACAAAGGGGAAGTTTGTGAGGGACTTTTTGGCGGCCGCATCGGCCGACCACTGCTTCAACCACAGTGAACGGCGTAATGCCGAAGTCTTGACACCTAGCCTGACTACATCATCCATGGCAGTAACAACAAAGCAGATGAAATCCAAACAGGCTCTGAGTTCCTTGGAATCCTGCGCCCGTCTGCGAGACTTAGCCTTAGCCACAAGCTGCTTAACCTTTTTCCTCGTGGCTAGGAAAACTATTGCTGTGGCACACGCAGGGCGTAGAAGCGAACCCACCAAGGCAAAAGCATGGCAAGCCAACTGATCCATGCGTTTGTCCGCAGGGTCTCTTAAAGAAGCATTATCAGGTGACGGCATAATAGTGGTGTTGGACAGACCTGAAACCGGAGGGTCCACCTCAGGAGGATGCGACCATAGTTTAATCAACTCAGAAGGGAAAGGATACCGTCTCTCTAGGCTCTTAGGAACCGATGGCAGCTTGTTAGGCCTTTCCCACTCCTTAAAGTGGACCAACACCCAGGATTTTGACTATCCTGGGTATTGGTCCACTTCCTTGGGGCACCCCCATCGGGGGTGCCCCGCTGCCCAAAACCCCCCCAAACCCCCCAAAAACTCACCTCTCATCTTATAGATTCCCGGGCCGATCACCCCTGGGTGTTGGCCCACTTTAAGCACCATCTTAGAAAATTGCGGCTCTTCAGGAAAAACCCGCCGCTGTCTCTCAGGCCGAAACAAATCATCCTTCCTTCTCTTGGCCACCTTTGGAGGAACAATGTGTAAAGTGTCAAAAACAGGGGAAAGCAAGCTTTCCGTATCGTTTGGGAGTAAGGAATCCTCATCCGAGGAATAACCGGAGTTGCTGTCTTTTGCATCGGAAAGCAACTCACCTTTCCGAGAGCGGCTCATCCGCCGACTCCCCTTCCTCCTCGGAACCGAAAGAAGCATACAAATCCTCGTCCGAGTAAACCGGCTCCAAGTGATGATTCTTACTCGAGGCCTTTTTAGGGGCTGCCAACAAGAGCTGTTTCTTGAGGCTAGCCAGCCTGTGCGCCAAATCTGAGTGTGTCCTCCTGCCATCTCCCCCTTCTCTAGGGGCTAACTGCAGCAGCGGAGGATCCGGAGGGGTTGGAGCTGACACAGGACTAGGGGAGGGAGAGGAAGCGACAGCCCTCTCATGGTCTGAAACAATGCCTCTGGCGCAAGTGGAACAAATCATGCTGAATCCGCCCAGGGGATTCCATCTGCACAAGGGGCAGAGTCTGTCTTGCCCAAGTGGGGTGCCCGGCTCACTATCCCCTGATGCCTCCATCATGGTGATTTTTAATATATTTAATATTTTGGAAAGGCAAAATAGACGCTAATGTCCTAAGCCTATAGCCGATCCCTTACAACAGGGATCGGGGGGAACCACAACCTTACAACCTTCTTCCCACAATCTAAAATCAAAAAGAGAAAGACAGAGATCAAAACATGGCCCCATAATATATACATGTACATAAATATGCTCCCTCCATTTTTTTTTTTTTGTTTATCATAAACAAACAAGATGAAGCTCCAAAAAAAAAAAAAAAATTACTTCTGCTACCCACGGTTACCCCGTGTGTGCGGTCCTCAGGCTGGGCCCGGACGCAGCATGGCAACTTTCTGGCCGGGGGAGCGTCGCACAGACTGAACAGCCAGGCTGCATGCACTGTTCGCGTCGCGACTCCTCCCTTCCCCCCCGGCCAGTACTGACATTCCGGCCTAGCTGCGCAAGGCTCCCAAGCTGCCGCTAGCCTCCTCTCACCCGGGAGGAGCCTGCAGGGCGCGCCGGTCCGCGCCCCCGAGCAAGGAACCTCCCCATCGGCGAGGGAACGGGGTGGTAAGTATAGAGGAGGAGGGGCAGTAGACCGCTCCTCGCTGTAGTCCATATGGCGACGGACCTCTCCCTGTGGCTCCCCCACGCCAGTAAAGTAAAGGAAGCATAATCACAAACACATTAACATTAAAAATAAAAAAAACATGTGGGAAGAAGGGAGGGGGATATAAAAATATATCAGGTTTCTCAGCAGGTTCACCATATAAACCTGCGGCTGACCTGCTTGTTATAGAGAAGCCTGCAGCCCAGAGCATAGAGGCCCTGACAAACGCCCCAGACCCCGGCGTGTCACCCGACCGTCACGGACCCCAGAAAACAGCCAAAGCTGAGGAGATCAGTATCAGATGGGTCAGAGGAATCCGTGGAAATAGAGTCCTGCAGCCGGCCGACAGGTTAGAAGCCCCGCTTTGCTGCTAAAAAGACAATTCTGTGAGTACTCACCTGTAGAATTGCTTTTACTATGCATGGCACGGCCTGCTTGCAGAAGTCCTTACGTATGGGTTATTCCGCCACAAGGTGGCACAGTCTACTGCAGAAGAGTTGTGGCTCCTCCGGTTACCATATAAAAACGGAATCACCATAGACGTATCCAGTGTTGACAAGCAGTTATTCAAGAACCCGGGAGATAATAAAGGCAAAAAAGGTAACAAAACTCCAACTAACTTGGAACAATCACCATGAATAGGCAACCAAGAATAACGATAACAAGGGTGGGGTGAAGCAGGCCGCGCCATGCATGGCAAAAGCAATTCTACAGGTGAGTACTCACAGAATTGTCTTTTTCCTATTGCATGGCACGGCCTGCTTCCAGAAGTCCCTACGTATGGGACGTCCAACAGCAGTGTCCATAAGGTAGGGTGGGATCCCCAAAGAGTAACAACAGGCAGTTCAAACCACTACCGCCTGAAGTACCCTGCGGCCAAAAAAGCAGCATCAGCTGAGGCCTTCACATCAACCTTGTAAAACTTGGAAAAAGTATGAACAGAAGACCAAGTAGCAGCCTTACAAACTTGTTCAACAGAAGCCTGGTGCTGAAAGGCCCAAGAGGCACCAATAGCACGAGTGGAATGAGCAGTAACCCTAAAAGGAGGAACCTTCCCAGAGTCCGTGCCTGCTTCTGAAGGCCCTCCACTTTCTGCCGAGGCAGGAAGACCTTGACCTGAGAGGTATCCAGAGTCATGCCCAGAAAGGACCTCACCAAAGACGGAGACAGTGAAGACTTGGGAAAGTTGACCACCCAGCCGAAGGACTCGAGAGTGGAGGTCACCACCTGAGTATCCTCCTCGGCCTGATGAAGAGACTGAGCCACAATCAGAATGTCGTCCAGGTAAGGAAGGATGCGAATGCCCTGATTCCGCAGCAGAGCCATCACGCCCGCCAGCACCTTGGTGAACACCTGAGGCGCTGAGGTGATACCGAACGGTAAAGCCACAAACTGGTAATGCTGATCCTCCAGAGCGAACCAGAGAAATCTCTGATGACCTGGAAAGATTGGCACGTGAAGGTAGGCATCCTTGATGTCCACGGATGTCATGAAGTCGCCCGGGCGCAGGGTACTGACCGCCGAGCATAGAGTCTCCATGCGAAAGTGCTTGAACCTGACAAACTTTTTGAGACCCTTCAAGTCCAGGTTGGGTCTCAGGGACCCGTCTTTTTTGGGGACCGTGAACAGATTGGAGTAGAACCCTCGACCCCGTTCCTGGGAAGGCACCAGGCAAATGACTCCTGACTCCAACAGACGTTGAACTGCAAGGCGCAAATCCTGAACTGACAGAGGGTTTTGAGACATCCGGGATCTGATAAATCTTGGGGGCGGCCAGGCTGCAAACTTTATCTTGTAACCGGAGGACACCACCTCCTGAATCCACTGGTCTGAGACGCGGAGCCTCCAGACGTGAGCAAAGAGCCAAAGCTGTCCCTCCACCTGGATGGGTGAGGGCGCCTCCTCATGCTTGAGGGGGCTTGGGAGAAGGTTTGGGCTTGGGACTCCATGAGAGACTGGGACGACCGCGTGGTCTGCCACGGCCCCAAGAATCCCTGCTGCTACCCGAGAAGAGGGAGCCACGACCTCCTCTGGGACCAAGAAAGGAGGGGAGGGAAGTGGAGGGCCCCCAGAAAGGCCGAGGCTGCCTCCTACGTTGAGGCAGCCTACCATCCTTGGCTAAAAGATCCAGACGCTCACCAAAGAGCCGCAGCCCCGTAAAGGGGAGCCCAGTGAGAGCTTTCTTAGCATCAGTATCAGCCGCCCACTGACGCAGCCGCACAGAGCGGCGCATAGCCACCAAAAGGGCAGAGGCCCTACCACACAGCTGTACCGCATCATTCATGGCAGTAAGGACAAAGGCAACAAAATCAGAGCAAAGCAAAAGGGCCCTATATTCCTCCCTCCTCCTACCAGCCGTAGCGCCCTCCAGGAGACGCTTGAGCTGTTTCTTAGGGGCAATAGCTGTAATGGCAGCAGCGCAGACCGGACGCAGCCCAGCCCCCACACATGTAAAAGCATGGCAGGCCAGCTGATCCATACGCCGGTCCTCGCTGTCCCACAGTGTAGTAGTGTCAGGGGAAGGCATGACTGAGGTGTTGGACAGCCCTAGAACGGGAGCGTCCACCTCGGGGGACACGACCATCGCTTGACCAGGTCAGCAGGAAAGGGATACCTCCTATCCCACCCCTTGGGCACCGCGGGCAATCTACTAGGACATTCCCACTCCTTGAGCACCATATTAGAGAAATGGCTCTGCTCAGGGAACTCCAGACGCTGTTTATCAGGACAAACAAGCTCACCCTGCTTCCTCTTAGCCACCTCAGGGGGGACAATGTGCAAGCTTTAAAAAATGTGAGCTAACAGGCTATCAGTGTCCTCAGGGAACCATGAGTTCTCCGCAGACGCAGACCCAGGGTCACTGCCATAACCCTCCTGCTGGTCCCCAGAGGAATCAGAGTCCTGGAAGAGTTCCCCCTCCTCTAGGGGGTAAGGGCCACCAAAAGCATCAGGTCCCTCATCCTCCTCAGCAAAGAGGGATGTCACGGTAGCCAGGTGCCGCTTTTTGCCAGAGGCCTTACTTGAACAGGCCTGGCAAGCTGCCTTTCAATGCTGGCCACACGCAGGGCCAGATCAGATTGTGACCTCCCGCTAGTATCCCCCTCACTGGGGCTAAATGCAGGCGCGGGGTAGGCAATGCCGAAGGGGGCGCAGAGCTGGGAAGCAAAGCGGGCAGCCCAGCCTGGAGCGCAATGATACCTTGGGCGCACGGCATGCACATCGCAGCACTGTTACTCACAGGGGATACCCCACACATGGAACACAGCCGGGATTGCCCCGAAGGACCCCCGAGCACGCTATCCCCAGAAGCCTCCATATGGTGATTAACACAGGCGCAATAGGCCAGCACAGGGTGAAGGCTAGCGAGAGCCACCCGGGATGCCCCCCCAAGGGATGCCCCCAGAAGAGCCCGTAAGGGAAGATGAGGGAGGGACCAGGAGAAACCACAACCCACAGTTGTCCAGCCGTGAAAAGACATAAAGACACAATTATCCCGCAGCACATGCCCCAAGGAAACAAAAAAAAAAAACACCAAAGGGGACTCGCGGACCAAGTAGGGCAAAGACACCAGCCGCCAGACCAGAGGAGGAAGCGACAATAGACGGGAATCACCGCCGCAGCTCCGGGATGAGAAGGGCCCCAGACGCGCAGCAGAAGCAAAATGGCGCCGGCAGAGGAACCTTGAGGGGAAGGCCGCGGTAGGACGACGCGCTGGCGTCATCACAACACAGCAAAAAACGCCTCATAGTTATAGCGCCGCACGCCGCGGAGCGCAGTACAAAGTGGCGACATCGGCAACAAAAGATAAAAAACAGTTAAAAACAGTTTAAAAAAATAGCTAAACACACTTGCCGCTACCGCCCTTTCCCCCCGAACACACGTTGGAGGGGGGGGAAGAGCAAGCAGGCAGCGGCGAGAGCCCAGGCCAGGGATGGGGGGGGGGACCCCAAAACGCCAGTACAAGTCACATAGTCCCCAAAACACTCACCCCCTCAGAAGCCAGGTCAGGAACTCCGCATCCCTAGCAGGCTCACCATAAAGCCTATGGCCGGCTCCCCTTTGTGTTACAGGGTCTGTGGCTTGGAACAGCGCTCCCCGATCACCTGACCCTAGTGCTCCTCTACCCTCACCCGATCCGTCAGCCAAGGCTGGGAGGCACAGAGGGTCCGGAAACGGGTGGGAATAGACTTACAGGGCAGCAGGCTTTGTTTCCCCGCTCACCTGCGCAATATAGAGAGACATCTTCTATCTTCACAGAATCACTGCAGAGAGAACACAGGATAAGTCTATGGTGATTCCGTTTTTATAGGGGGCTACCCGAGAAGAGGGAGCCACAACCTCCTCTGGGACCAAGAAAGGAGGGGAGGGCCCCCGGAAAGGCCGAGGCTGCCTCCTACGTTGAGGCAGCCTACCATCCTTGGCTAAAAGATCCAGACGCTCACCAAAGAGCCGCAGCCCCGTAAAGGGGAGCCCAGTGGGAGCCTTCTTAGCATCAGTATCAGCCGCCCACTGACGCAGCCAAACAGAGCGGCGCATAGCCACCAAAAGGGCAGAGGTCCTACCACACATCCGTAACGCATCATACATGGCAGTAAGGACAAAGGCAACAAAATCAGAGCAAAGCAAAAGGGACCTATAATCCTCCCCCCTGCTACCAGCCGTAGCGCCCTCCAGGAGACGCTTGAGCTGTTTCTTAGGGGCAATAGCTGTAATGGCAGCAGCGCAGATCGGACGCAGCCCAGCCCCCACACATGTAAAAGCATGGCAGGCCAGCTAATCCATGCGCCGGTCCTCGCTGTCCAGCAGTGTAGTAGTGTCAGGGGAAGGCATGACCGAGGTGTTGGACAGCCCTAGAACGGGAGCGTCCACCTCAGGGGGACACGACCATCGCTTGACCAGGTCAGCAGGAAAGGGATACCTCCTATCCCACCCTTTGGGAACCGCAGGCAATCTACTAGGACGTTCCCACTCCTTGAGCACCATATTAGAGAAATGGCCCTGCTCAGGGAACTCCAGACGCTGTTTATCAGGACAAACAAGCTCACCCTGCTTCCTCTTAGCCACCTCAGGGGGGACAATGTGCAAGATTTCAAAAATGTGAGCTAACAGGTTATCAGTGTCCTCAGGGAACCATGAGTGCTCCGCAGACGCAGACCCAGGGTCACTGTCATAACCCCCCTGCTGGTCCCCAGAGGAGTCAGAGTCCTGGAAGAGTTCCCCCTCCTCTAGGGGGTAAAGGCCAACAAAAGTATCAGGTCCCTCATCCTCCTCAGGAAAGAGGGATGTCACGGGAGCCAGGTGCCGCTTCTTGCCAGAGGCCTTACATGGAACAGGCCTGGCAAGCTGCCTTTCAATGCTGGCCACACGCAGTGCCAGGTCAGACTGTGACCCCCCGCTAGTATCCCCCTCACTGGGGGCTAAATGCAGGCGCGGGGGGGGGGGGGGGGTAGGCGATGCCGAAGGGGGCGCAGAGCTGGGAAGCGAAGCGGGCAGCCCAGCCTGGGCCGCAATGATACCTTGGGCGCACGGCACGCACACCGCGCCACTACCACTCAAAGGGGATACCCCACACACATGGAACACAGCCGGGATTGCCCCGAAGGACCCTCGAGCACGCTATCCCCAGAAGCCTCCATATGGTGATTAACACAGGCGCAATAGGCCAGCACAGGGTAAAGGCTAGCAAGAGCCACCCGGGATGCCCCCAGAAGAGCCAGTAAGGGAAGATGAGGGAGGGTAAGAGGTAGGACCAGGAGAAACCACAACCCACAGTTGTCCCGCCTGAAAGACATAAATAAAGACACATAAGCATCCCGCAGCACATGCCCCAAGGAAACAAAAAAAACACCAAAGGGGACTCGCGGACCAAGTAGGGCAAGGGCACAAACCGCCAGACCAGAGGAGGAAGCGACAATAGATAGGGATCACCGCCGCAGCTCCGGCATGAGAAGGGCCCCAGACGCGCAGCAGAAGCAAAATAGCGCCGGCAGAGGAACCTTGAGGTGCGGGCCGCGGTAGGACGACGCGCTACGCGTCATCCACCGGCCCCGCCCCCCCAAGAGCGCGAAAACGGCGCTCACGTGACAGCGCTGGCATCATCACAACACAGCAAAAAATGCCTCACAGTTATAGCGCCGCCCGCTGCGGAGCATAGTACAAAGTGGTGACGGCTGCGAAAACAGATAAGAAACAGTTAAAAAAAAGTTTAAAAAAAAACTAAACACACTTGCCGCTTTACTTCACACGATGCAACTACTGCCCCCAAACTCCGTCCCTCCATATACTGCCCCTGATAGGAGTTACCCCCTCCTCCTGCCCGCATATACTGCCCCTGATAGGAGTTACCCCTCCTCCTGCCCGCATATACTGCCCCTGATAGGAGTTACCCCCTCCTCCTGCCCGCATATACTGCCCCTGATAGGAGTTACCCCTCCTCCTGCCCGCATATACTGCCCCTGATAGGAGTTACCCCCTCCTCCTGCCCCATATACTGTCCCTGATAGCAGTTACCCCCTCCTCCTGCCCCATATACTGTCCCTGATAGCAGTTACCCCCTCCTCCTGCCCGCATATACTGCCCCTGATAGGAGTTACCCCCTCCTCCTGCCCGCATATACTGCCCCTGATAGGAGTTACCCCCTTCTCCTGCCCGCATATACTGCCCCTAATAGGAGTTACCCCCTCCTTCTGTCCCTGATAGGAGTTACCCCCTCCTCCTGCCCGCATATACTGTCCCTGATAGGAGTTACCCCCTCCTCCTGCCTGCATATACTGCCCCTGATAGGAGTTACCCCCTCCTCCTGCCCCATATACTGTCCCTGATAGGAGTTACCCCCTCCTCCTGCCCCCATACACTGCCCCTGATAGGAGTTACCCCCTCCTCCTGCCCCATATACTGCCCCTGATAGGAGTTACCCCCTCCTCCTGCCCCCATACACTGCCCCTGAAAGTAGTTACCCCCTCCTCCTGCCCCCATACACTGCCCCTGATAGGAGTTACCCCCTCCCCCACATATACTGCCCTTGATAGGAGTTACCCCCTCCTCCTGCCCCCATATACTGCCCCTGATAGGAGTTACCCCCTCCTCCTGCCCCCATATACTGCCCCTGATAGGAGTTACCCCCTCCTCCTGCCCGCATATACTGCCCCTGATAGGAGTTACCCCCTCCTCCTGCCCGCATATACTGTCCCTGATAGGAGTTACCCCCTCCTCCTGCCCCCATATACTGCCCCTGATAGGAGTTACCCCCTCCTCCTGCCCCCATATACTGCCCCTGATAGGAGTTACCCCCCTCCTCCTGCCCCATATACTGTCCCTGATGGCAGTTACCCCTCCTCCTGCCCCCATACACTGCCCCTGAAAGTAGTTACCCCCCTCCTCCTGCCCCCATATACTGCCCCTGATTTGGCTGCTTTGTGTCTGGCAGACAAGCAGTTAATCCTTTCTGCGAGCTGTATGACATCACCACCTGGCCAGCGAGTGAGCTGTATGACATCACCACCCGGCCAGCGAGTGAGCTGTATGACATCACCACCCGGCCAGCGAGTGAGCTGTATGACATCACCACCCGGCCAGCGAGTGAGCTGTATGACATCACCACCCGGCCAGCGAGTGAGCTGTATGACATCACCACCCGGCCAGCGAGTGAGCTGTATGACATCACCACCCGGCCAGCGAGTGAGCTGTATGACATCACCACCTGGCCAGCGAGTGAGCTGTATGACATCACCACCTGGCCAGCGAGTGAGCTGTATGACATCACCACCTGGCCAGCGAGTGAGCTGTATGACATCACCACCTGGCCAGCGAGTGAGCTGTATGACATCACCACCTGGCCAGCGAGTGAGCTGTATGACATCACCACCTGGCCAGCGAGTGAGCTGTATGACATCACCACCCGGCCAGCGAGTGAGCTGTATGACATCACCACCTGGCCAGCGAGTGAGCTGTATGACATCACCACCTGGCCAGCGAGTGAGCTGTATGACATCACCACCTGGCCAGCGAGTGAGCTGTATGACATCACCACCCGGCCAGCGAGTGAGCTGTATGACATCACCACCCGGCCAGCGAGCGAGCTGTATGACATCACCACCTGGCCAGCGAGTGAGCTGTATGACATCACCACCCGGCCAGCGAGTGAGCTGTATGACATCACCACCCGGCCAGCGAGTGAGCTGTATGACATCACCACCCGGCCAGCAAGTGAGCTGTATGACATCACCACCCGGCCAGCGAGCGAGCTGTATGACATCACCACCCGGCCAGCGAGTGAGCTGTATGACATCACCACCCGGCCAGCGAGTGATCTGTATGACATCACCACCCGGCCAGCGAGCCAGCTGTATGATGTCACATATAAGGTGTGTGAGCAGGGTGGATAAAAATCAATGTTTTTTTTTAAAAAAATCAAAAAAATCGGATTTTTTTGATTTAAATCGGATTATTCTAAGTATGTCACACACCCCACTTCAATACATTCATTACATGTGGGTAATATGGCCTGTAGAGGGCGAACTGCAGAGATGATAGGAAAAAAACAAGCCCCTCCCAGCCCCATAAATACCTGGGACCTCCCACTCATTCCCCAGTCTTCCATCTCTGCAGAAGGCGAGCAAGTCAGAAGATGATGTCTCCTCCTTGCACAGGGGGATTTCAGGTAGCCGGGATAACTCCCGGCCCTCTATTGTTTTCTATTTCTGCCCAGATCCCTGTTTTGTCTTATCCTGCCTCCCAGCCTAGGCTGTGGGTCCGGGCGAGGGTAGAATGGCACCTTAGGTGCTCAGGAGCTAATGCTCCACCGTGAGACCCTATATGAGAGGGTAGGCGGTTACCGGGTTGGTGATCCCGGTTTGGGATGCCCTGTCCCTTTGCCCTTCACTGGCCTTATACCCCTGGTTTTTATTCAACCTCTCCCAGGTGCCCTTAGAGAGGGGGGGGGGGGGGGGGTTTGGGTCGATGGATTTCTTTACTCTCATGTGTGTGCGTGTGTGTTTTTACTTGTGTGTGTTTTCTTTATAGTTATTCATTGCATGGCGCCGGCGGTGCCTCGGCGCGGGCCTCTGGCGCGCTTATAGGGCTGACCGCAATGGCGGCGGTGAGCCCATGAGGGCTCCTTCTCCTCAGATGGGGGGGGCGGGGCCGGGCGCTCGCGCGCTCCTGCGGCCCGCCCCCGTGCTGGAAGGGTTCCGTGGCTTTTGTATGGTTGGCGCCGGCCTCCAGCGCACGTATAGGGCTGGCCGCAATGGCGGCGGCGAGTCCATGTGGGTTCCTTCTCCTCAGTTCGGGGGGGGCGGGGGCGCTCGCGCGCGTCTATGGGCCGCGCCCGTGCTGGAAGTGTCCCGTGCCCCCTTTGTTACTGTTGGCACCGGAGGTCCTCCGGCGCGCTTACAGGGCTGGCCGCCGCGAGTGGCGGCGGCGAGCCCATGTGTTCTGGCTCCGTGCTGGCAGTGTCACGGCCTGGTTTCTGGCCGGGAGGGGCGGGGCCGGGCGCTCGCGCGTGCCTACGGCCCGCCCCCCGTGCTGGAAGCGTCACGTCCCGGCTTCTGGTCGGGAGGGGCGGGGCCGAGTGCGACGCGTGTATCGCACCGGCCCGTCCTCCCTCTTCCCAGTTGTGGCTCATCTGGTAGTGATGTCTAAAGTGCGCGCGTTCCTGCGGCTCCGTTGGTCGGGTGAGGGGCCTGCCGGCCGTCACTTTCTATTGCACTGGCTTCTTTCATTTGTCTTGTGCTAGTGTCTGTGTTCCAGGTGGCCCATGTAGCGTATTGAAGGGGGGTTCTCCTAGTCCAGGTCCCTGCTTAAAAGGTTAGCTGGCCTAAAATCCTCCCACTCGGGACTTAAAAGGGCATCCCGGGTGGCATAATTGCGTAATTCCCGAACAATAAGAAGCGTTTTGTACACATTTATTGTGTATACTATATTAGTACAAAAAATCACCGTATGGAGGCATCCCCGGATACTGTGCTTGTGCCCCTCTCGGGGCAATCCAGGCTGTGTTTGGGGTGTGGGTTATCCCTCTTGGGGGATTATGTATTCCATGTGTACCCTGGGTGCAGCGGACTATTACGCGGCAGACCGGATCTCCGGCGTCTGGTTCTGCTCCGCAAGGCTCCTCCTCGCTTGACAGATGTGGTCATTAGCGGGGAGTCGAGATCTGATGTGTGTGCCAGATTGACCATCCTTGAAAAATTTGTTTTCCAGTGCCTTCGCCAAGGTGGCCACGGCAAGTAGAAAACATTTGTATGCGGTTGCACAGGCCTTTGATAGGGAGGACTTTTACTCCCTGTATTGGTCTGATTGCTCCCCCGCGTGTGGTCGGGGAGCTGTAAGAGGGGTCTGATGACTCCGACGATCAGCAGTTGTGGGCGCTGATGCCGAGCAGGGCCGGGGGGATTCTTCGGATACCTCCAGGGTTCTGGCTCAGGTGTTTTAGGTCCGAGCTTTTTTCTCCCCCTGAGGCGGCTCCTCCGCTGAAGGGGGAGTTCTTTGAAGAAACGTTGGCCCGCTTGGAATTTACTTATTAAAAGTATCGTTCACAAGAATGGGAGAGGCCGACTCGGGTTCCGGGTGTCCCACCGGGTTGGGACAAGAAATTATTTCCAAGAAAGGAAGAGGCCTGCTCGGTTCCCAGGCTTCCTTCAGAGTTGGGATAAAAGATATCCTTTCCCTTTGGATACGCTTAAGTGCTGGGCGTCCTCTTCCGAGGTGGATGTACCAATTCTGGGGTTACCCAACTCAGCTGTTTTTTAATACCTCTGATTGCTCCTCCCTTATTGTTGGCGAGGGTAAACACATTGACCAGATGGCTTGTCATGGTTTTTTTGCCAGTATGTGCCAGTTTGTGCCTCGTCGCTTTTGGTGGTGGCTACCGGTCGGTGGTCAGGGTCTTGTTGTCTTCTTCCGGTTTGGATCCGGACAGTGGCAAAATTCTTGGACTTAAACGATGTGAGTGTTTTTGTCCTTCATGTTAGCCGCTTTGGATTATTCCTTGAGGATTTATTTGCCTTCCCTTCTTCAAGAGGTGATTCCCGGAATAGGGGCAGAGGACGTGCCCGTTCAGGATACAGTTGGGGCTTAAAGCCCGCGGCCAAGCCTGCTCAGCAATGAGGGGGCGCCCTCACCCGTGCGAGTGGAGGGAAGGCTGCGACTTTTCTCTCTGTGTCGGATGCGAGAAGTTTCGGACCAATGGATCCGGGAAGTGTGTCTTCCGGCTACTGCTGGAGTTCGAGTCCCGCCCCCTCCGCTTTTCCTCAGGTCTCGGGTTCCCCCCGGACGCACTGGCCGCACAGGGGCTCCGGGAGGCGGTTTTTAAGTCTTCTAGAAACGGCGGTCATTTCTCCAGTGCCCCCATCAGACCGGGGTCAGGGTTTTTTTACTTAACCCTTTCGCTGCCAGCCTACCTGCAGCATTTGCCACTCCCTGTTGCCAGACGATGTTTCACCATTTTGCGCTACACATATTCAACTGTCATTTTTGAAGGGATTTCCAGGGATTTCCCAGGAAAATTATATATTGTTTTTTTCAACAGAGTCTGGGCTTTAACATGAAATGTCTTGTTTGTATTTTTTAGGTGTATTCTCAATTTTTTTGGGTGAAATGTGTGAAAAAAAATAAAAAAAAAACATTTTTTTACAATTTGTAGAGTTTTTTTGTAATAAAAAATGTAAGTTTGTCAATAAAATCTTATTGCGTGAGAAACCCCAATTTCTCCCGGTTACAGCGATACCACATATGTATAGGTAGACACCCTTTCCTGCCCAGAAGCCTTTTATAGCTGCTGGATGACAAATGGTTAATTAAAAAAAAAAATGACATAGGGTCCCCCTTCCCGGGGAGGGGGACCCCATTTTTTTTTGGATTTTTAAGGGTTAAAAACCCTTCAAAATCCAAAAAAAAAAATGACGTGGGGTCCCCCTTACCCAAAGTAACCAGCCCGGGACCAGCTATGGGGGCTTGTAGGCACAGAGTGGGGGGGCCAGCTTTGGTGGCCCCCCCACCCTGCAGCCTACGAGCCCACATAGCCTATGTGGGCCCGGGCTCTTCTGCCCCCCCCTGGCCTTTGGGGAGGCAGGTAATGGGGGTGCGGGGGTTAATGGCAAGCCACCCGCTAGGGCAGGTGACTTGCCACCCCCCCAGCCTTGTGAACTGGTATAAGGGGTCTCATGGACCCCTTACCAGCTCACAAAGAGTTAATGTGAAAAAAAAAACACCACACAATAATAAAAAGTATTTTATTAGAAAAAAAAAAAATTTTTTTTTACTGTACTTACCTTCGATTGCAAGCTCTTGTCCCTCGCCGCTCAGCTGACAGATGCCGGTGATCGGCATCCAGAGAAGGAGAAGGCAGGAGATCAGAGGATCTCCTGTCACCTCCTTCCAGGGCACCGATCACCGGCATCTGAGAAGCTGAGAAGGCTGAAGCCTGAGATCGGGGCCGGGATGACTTCATAAGCCCCGCCCCCAAGGGGGCGGGGCTTAGAGGCATGATGGCGGCCGCCATCGTGAAGAAGAGAGGAGAGAGCCTCCCAGGCTCTCTCCTGAAGATCGGTAAGTCCTGGGGGGGGATCGGAGGCCCCCCAGGTGAAGAGGAGGGACAGCGGGAGCCAGCGCACACACAGGTAAGTGAATGTCATTTTTATTATTTTTTTTTTTTACAGTTAGAAGCTGCTGCTGCAGAAGCGGGGGGGGGGGGGGGCGGCCTATTCCGGGGGCTCTCCTGGAGCCATCCGACCCCCCACGGGGGATCGGATGGCACCAAATTAAAGAGGAGACCCGGCCGGATCCAACAAGGGGTCAGGTGAGTATTTGTTGTTTTTACTTTTTAAACTACAAGCGAGGAAAGTCAAGCACGTAACACCTACGGGCTTGGCACTTAAGGCCCAGCCAAGCCAGCACGTAGGTGTTACGTGCTTGGCAACAAAAGGGTTAAACCTGTTCTCGGTCCCCAAAAAGAATGGTTCTATCCGGCCCATCCTGGATCTGAAGATCCTCAACAGGTCTGTCTGACTGCGTAGATTTCGCATGGAAACGATGCACTCAGCTATCCACTCTCTTTGTCAGGGGGATTTCATGACGTCCATAGACATCTAGGACGCTTACCTCCATGTTCCGATTTTTCCCGCGCTCCAGAGTTCTCAGGTTCGTGGTGGAGGATCGGTTCTTTCAGTTTGCAGTTCTTCCTGTTGGTCTCACACAGCTCCAAGGGTTTTCACCTAGGCGCTCGCTGGCTTTCCTCAGAGCGCAGGGTATTCGCATACTGTCATATCGTCTTTCAGCCAAGCGAAATTGGACACCAGGACGGTAATATCCACTCTGGAGAGGTTCGGCTGGGTGATCTCTACCCCAGGTCCTTCCTTTACCCGTCCAGGAAGGTATCCTTTCTGGGCATGTCTCTGGATACAGATCAGCCTAGAGTGTTCCTTCCTCAATCCAAGATTCTTTTGTTTCAGGAGTTGATTCGGTTGCTCCTGTCCATCCCTCGTCCGACCTTCCGGCTAGGGATGAGACTGGTGGGGCTGCTGGTAGCCTCCTTCGAGGCAGTCCCTTCTGCTCAGTTTCACACAAGGACGCTACAGCTCCATCTTTTGGCTGTCTGGGACAGGTCTCCTCTGTCGTTGGATTAATCCTTTCTGATGTCTCCCTGGGTTCGCCGTTCATTTCGGTGGTGTCTGAACTTAGCCGATCCGTCGCAGGGCAGATCTTTTCAGACCCCTCTTTGGGAGGTGGTCACCATGGATGCCAGCCTTTCAGGTTGGGGGGGGCTTCTGGAAGGATCTGCAATTTCGGGGTTTGTGGGGTCCCCTGGAAGTCCACGAGCCTATCAATGTTCTGGCTTGAGAGCCATCAGGATGTTTCCTTTTCGTTTGACTCATCGCCTGCAGGGCTTGCCTTTTCAGGTCCGGTCGGACAATCGGACGGCTATTGCCTACTTCAATCATCAGGAGGGACTCGCAGCAGGAGTGCCTCAGGGAAGTGTCTCTGATCCTGGACTGGGCGGAGAGCCACGTCCCGTGCATCTCGGCGGTTTACATTTCGGGTGTGGAGAACACGGAGGCGGGCTCTCTGGGCAGGTCCTCATCTCGCCAGGGGAATGGTCTCTCAGTCGCCAGGTGTTTCGCTCGATTTGTCTCAGGTGGGGGTCACCGGGGGTGGCCTCTTTGCCCCCGTCACAATCATATACTTTCGGCATTTGTGTCTCTGGCGATGGACCCACTGGATCTAGCAATGGACGTCATGTCTCTGAACTGGAGGGATCTGGGGTTTCTGTTCCTGTTCCCTCCGTTTCCCAGGGTAGCCAGAGTAGCGCGCAAGCTGGTTCTGGAGGGAGCGTCATCAATTCTGGTGGCCTCAGGGTGGCCAAGACAGGTTTGGTTCGCAGACGTGGTAAGGTTAGCAGAAGATCAGTTCGTTCTGCCCCTGCTGCCGGATCTGCTCTCACAGGGTCATCTACGTTGCTCCAATTTACCAGCGCTAGTTTTGACGGCGTGGCTGTTGAAACCTCCATTTTGATGGAGGAAGGTCTTTTCTGATGCTGTGATTCGGACTCTTATTAGTGCTAGGAAGAGGTCTTTTTCTTCCGTCTACTATAGGACCTGGAGGTCTTATATTGATTGGTGTGAGTCTGGGGCCTTCCCTTGTTGGGAATTCTCGATTCTAGAGTTCTGGAGTTCCTCCAACATGGCTTGGTTCCGGGGCTTCAACTCAGTACGTTGAAGGGGCAGGTTTTTCTGCCCTGGCGGTGTTTTTTTCAGTAAATACCTTTTTTTCTAGGGGTTACGCATGTGCGGCCTCTTGGGAAGCCTATCTTCCAGTTTGGGATTTGATTTTGGTTTTTTTCCGCTCTTCAGGGTCCTCCTTTTGAGCCCTTGCATGATATTGCTTTGTCTTCCCTTGCACAGTAGGTGGTCTTTTTTGGTAGCCATCACTTCAGTTCGGCGCGTCTCTGAGTTGGCGGCCCTGTCTATTCAAGCTCTGTAGTTTGAAAGACATCAGGACAAGGTGGTTCCTGCTTTTCATCTAATTCAGGATATTGTTCTGCCCTCTCTATGTCCTATTCCCAGCAGCGACAAGGAGAGGGCCCTGCATTCCTTGGATGCGGTTCGTTTTGTGAAGTACTTTTTTGTGGTGACGTCTTCCTTTCGCAAGACTGATGACTTCTTTGTGGTGCCCTCCGGGCCCAAGAAGGGTTTGGCGCCCGCCAAATCTCCCATCAGTTGGTGGATTCCTCAGGCCATTGTTGGGGCCTATTCTGCTAAGGGGAGGAATCCCCCTTTTCGTGTTACTGCTCATTCTACTGGTGCGGTTGGAGCGTCCTGGGCTTTTCAGCACCAGGCCTCTGTTGAGCAAGTTGGTAAGGCTGCTACTTGGTCTTCTGTTCACACTTTTTCCAAGCTTTACAAGGTTGACGTTCGGGCCTCAGCGGATGCTGTTTTTGGCCGCAAAGTTCTGCATTAGTTTAAGTTGTGCTTTATGCCTTGTTTTGGATCCCCACCCTTTTTTGGACACTGCTATTGGATGTCCCACATGTAATGAATGTATTGAAGTGGGGTGTGTGACATACTTAGAATAATACCATTTTGTGAATACTCACCTTGTAAAATGGGTATTATAAGTATGTCACACACCCCACTTCACCCGCCCTTTTTTGTATCTTGGATCCTTCATATTTTGAACTTTGCGTTGTTATGGCTTATATTTGTCTCTTCCTGGTCCCTTTTCCTACTGCTTTCTTGATACTGGGTAATGAGTGGGAGGTCCCAGGTATTTATGGGGCTGGGAGGGGCTTGTTTTTTTCCAATCATCTCTGCAGTTCGCCCTCTACAGGCCATATTACCCACATGTAATGAATGTATTGAAGTGGGGTGTGTGACATACTTATAATACCCATTTTACAAGGTGAGTATTCACAAAATGGTATTTTTTTGATTTAAATCGGATTTTTTTTCAATAAACTGCTTTTTGAGGAAAATATTTTACCATCCAAAGGTTCTTCCATCATGAGATAAAGCTGAGTTGTTTAACTCAGTAGAATAAAGGCTGTATATGTGTAACATTCACAATGCCATGCTCTTCCAGAGGTTTCTGTAGGATTAGTGGGCAGTTTCTCTCCTATATTATCACAGACGCTCGCTTTACTTACTCCGCAGAGGTCCCAGCCTCTTCTTCACAGCAAAAATGTTACAACATGAACAGAGTTGAGAAAAAGACCTTAATCCTATTGTTCTACAAACCTATAAATACAGAATCAACCCCTTCAGTGCCAAGTCCAAGAAGTTAGACAATATGTTTCTGATTGTTTGGAGTGGAATAGATCTGCACAACACAAGAAGAATCTGAATCTATGTGTGAGGAGGAGGAAGGGCAAGCAGACAAGAAAATGAAAGGGAAACTTTGAGCACAATACTGCAGCATAGCCACAGACAGACAAGTCTGGATCTGTTTGTGTGTACGAATGATTAACCCATTAAACTGGGGAGAAAAAAGTAATATAAAAAGTGATTCTAAAAACCTTCATCTACTTGCATGTTAAAATAGCAAGAACTAGTTTAGGTAGAAACTTTGATTTAAATCACTGATTTAAATCAAGCCTTACTGACTAGTGATTTAAATCAAATCCACCCTGTGTGTGAGTGTTTAACCCCTCGGCGCTCGGCGTCTATACTCACAGGCTGTCTGTATCCGCCATCATGGAGGGGAGAGCAGGTGCCCCCAGGACAGGGAGGGGGACAGGAAACAGGAACAGCCACAAATGAAAGTGCTGGGGGCGGGGCTTGTGCAGATAACTCCACCTCCTCCTCTTCTAGAAAGTCAGGAAGCTGCTGCAACAGAAAGGGAACCAATGAGGAAACAGCGGAGAGCTCCCTTATACCGCGCTGCCTGCAGGGGGCGGAGTCACATGGGACGTGCTATTAATAATACATGGAGAAATAATCAGATATTAATAATGCATGCAGGGGGCAGGGTCACATGGGATGTGCTATTAATAATACATGGAGAAATAATCAGATATTAATAATGCATGCAGGGGGCGGAGTCACATGGGACGTGCTATTAATAACACACAGAGAAATAATCAGATATTAATAATGAATGCAGGAGGCGGAGTCACATGGGACGCGCTATTAATAACACATGGAGAAATAATCCGATTTTAATAATGCATGCAGGGGGCGGAGTCACATGGGATGCGCTATTAATAACACACAAAGAAATGATCAGATATTAATAATGAATGCAGGAGGCGGAGTCACATGGGACGCGCTATTAATAACACATGGAGAAATAATCCGATTTTAATAATGCATGCAGGGGGCGGAGTCACATGGGATGCGCTATTAATAACACACAAAGAAATGATCAGATATTAATAATGCATGCAGGGGGCGGAGTCACATGGGATGCGCTATTAATAACACACAAAGAAATGATCAGATATTAATAATGAATGCATTAGGCAGGGTCACATGGCATGTGCTATTAATAACACACAGAGAAATAATCAGATATTAATAATGCATGCAGGGGGCGGAGTCACATGGGATGCGCTATTAAAGTGGACCAACACCCAGGATTTTGACTATCCTGGGTTTTGGTCCACTTCGGCGGGGCACCCCGCTCGGGGGTGCCCCGATGTGTGAAACCCCCCAGAAAGCCCCAAAATCTTACCTGTCCCCGCTCCCACGTGACTGGACGGTCCAATCCCCGCCAACGTCCAGGCGGGGATCAGGAACGTCCAAGCGGCTGCCGCCGCCGCTGCCTCCCTCGCGTCACTTTCGGCGCGCGCGCGCCCCCGCCGGCCATTCGCAGACGGCCGGCGCGGGCGCGAGCACGCCTACAGGGGCGCGAGGGAGGCGGCGGCGGCCGGCCGCCGCCGAAGATCAGGTAAGGTGTTTGGGGGTTTTTTGGGGGGTTTCACCCCGCGGGACATCCCGATCTCGGATGTCCCGCGGGGTGGGAGGTGATCGGCCCGGGAATCTTATAGATTTCCGGGCCGATCACCTCTCGGTGTTGGTCCACTTTAATAACACACAGAGAAATAATCAGATATTAATAATGCATGCAGGGGGCGGAGTCACATGGGACGTGCTATTAATAACACACAGAGAAATAATCAGATATTAATAATGCATGCAGGGGGCGGAGTCACATGGCACGTGCTATTAATAATACATAGAGAAATAATCAGATATTAATAATGCATGCAGGGGGCGGAGTCACATGGGATGCGCTATTAATAATACATAGAGAAATAATCAGATATTATTAATAATAATAATAATAATAATCTTTATTTATAGGACAGCAGCTCCAGCTCCACTTTCAGCTAGTGGGGGATCCCAACTGGGGATACCAGGGGGGGCAAGATCCAGGGCTGGTTAAACAAGTTCCCCTGGGTAATCCCGGATTGGGACGCCCTGGTGTGTAATCCCGCCAGTCACGCCCCCGCTTCTCTCACGGGGCAACTGACACAGCAGGGCGTGGCTAATTGGGATGCCCCAGACATAGGTCATGTGATATAAAGGGGCCACCGGGGAATCCCCTGTTTCCCAGTCCGAGCACATGATCATGACATCACGCTGGATGGTGTGTGCTGCGGGATGCCCCAGACATAGGTCATGTGATATAAAGGGGCCACCGGGGAATCCCCTGTTTCCCAGTCCGAGCACAGTCATGACGTCACGCTGGATGGTGTGTGCTGCGGGATGCCCCAGACATAGGTCATGTGATATAAAGGGGCCACCGGGGAATCCCGTTTCCCAGTCCGAGCACAGTCATGACGTCATGTGATATAAAGGGGCCACCGGGGAATCCCCTGTTTCCCAGTCCGAGCACAGTCATGACGTCACGCTGGATGGTGTGTGCTGCGGGATGCCCCAGACATAGGTCATGTGATATAAAGGGGCCACCGGGGAATCCCGTTTCCCAGTCCGAGCACAGTCATGACGTCATGTGATATAAAGGGGCCACCGGGGAATCCCCTGTTTCCAAGTCTGAGCACATGGTCATGACGTCACGCTGGATGGTGTGTGCGTGTGCTGCGGGATGCCCCAGACATAGGTCATGTGATATAAAGGGGCCACCAGGGAATTCCCTGTTTCCCAGTCCGAGCACATGATCATGACGTCAGGCTGGATGGTGTGGTTGGTGTGTGCTGCGGGATGCCCCAGACATAGGTCATGTGATATAAAGGGGCCACCGGGGAATTCCCTGTTTCCCAGTCCGAGCCTGGCTCCAGACACAGGTTACCCGGGGGCGCTCCGGGTCACGTGCTTTCGGAACTGGTAAAGAACACCCGCCATGACGTCACGAGGGCAGGAATAAAGATGTCTGGGGCACACACCTGTTATAACAGCGGAGATATCAGGGGGAGGAGTCACGACCGCCCGCCATCTTGCTGCGCCATCAATTTCCGCGTTTCCGCCTGTTTAACGGTGGGGCGGAAGAGGCGGGGCCTGCGGCTGGTTGGCGAAAATGCGTCACGCGGACCTGGAAGTAAGGGGGCTGGGCGGGCCTACCATTGGTAGGCGGATCTGCGTCACGCGGACCTGGGCGGGGCCTGCAGCTAGTTGGCGGAATTGCGTCACGTGGACCTGGGCGTGGCCTGCGGCTGGTAGGCGGAGATTAGTCATGCAGACCTGGGCGGGGCGATGCGAGTGACGTCAAAGAGGCGTTACCTTGGGCTGTCAGTCGGGCCTGGTGAGCGCTTGCTGCAGGTAGGTCTCCCCTCATCCCCTGCTGTCACCGGGGCCTCCGGCGAGGTGGCCACGTGATGGCCGCTGCGTTACGTCATCGAGGCCTAGGTGGCTGCCCCGCCCATACACATACCTGTATATCTATACACGGCCACATAATGCCCCGCCCCCTCCGTTATCCGGTGCAGGTGACTCTCCAGGGCAGCTTGTGACGTCACAGTGTGAGTCATGTGACCCCCCCCTATAGCATTGCCCCAATGATGGGGGACAGGAAAGAGCTGCACACTGCATCTCTGCTAGGAAAAGGTGTGTATCTCTCTAATGCAGGGTCACTGATAGTGTGAGGGGGAGGTGCAGTAGTTCCCTGTCCCCCATCAGATGGAGCTCTGCTAGGAAAAGGTGAGTATTTCTAATGCAGGGTCACTGATGGTGTGAGGGGGAGGTGCAGTAGTTCCCTGTCCCCATCAGATGGAGCTCTGCTAGGAAAAGGTGAGTATCTCTAATGCAGGGTCACTGATGGTGTGAGGGGGAGGTGCAGTAGTTCCCTGTCCCCCATCAGATGGAGCTCTGCTAGGAAAAGGTGAGTATCTCTCTAATGCAGGGTCACTAATGATGTGAGGAGGGAGGTGCAGTAGTTTCCTGTCCCCCATCAGATGGAGCTCTGCTAGGAAAAGGTGAGTATCTCTCTAATGCAGGGTCACTAATGATGTGAGGAGGGAGGTGCAGTAGTTTCCTGTCCCCCATCAGATCAGTATGTTTCTTCCATTCCTGATGTCTCCTTAGTTTGGCTCCTCGGGGGCGGAGCTATATATTGGTGGGCGAGAATTTTATCAGCCAATAGCATAATAGCTTCTCTGTTTTGCTTGATTCAGAATTCATTGAGAGTCACATGTGGGCGGGGCCTCTTCCCTAAGCATGATTGGTGATCAGACATTGTGGGCGGGGCCTCTTCCCTAAGCCTGATTTGTGGTCAGATGTGGGCGGGGCCTCTTCCCTAAGCTTGATTGGTCGTCAGACATTGTTGGCGGGGCCTCTTCCCTAAGCCAGATTGGTTGTCAGGCGTTGTGGGCGGGACCTCTTTCCTAAGCCAGATTGGTGGTCAGGCGTTGTGGGCGGGACCTCTTCCCTAAGCCAGATTGGTGGTCAGGCGTTGTGGGCGGGACCTCTTCCCTAAGCCTGATTGGTGGTCAGGCGTTGTGGGGGGGGCCATGCAGTGACCTCATCTCCTCTCTTGCAGGTCGGTCGGAGTTCAGCTACAAGATGTCGCATGAGAAGAGTTTCCTGGTGACGGGCGATCCCTACGCCTCTCCCCCGTACCCCACAGGGCAGGGGCCACCCCCACCCGTGTACGGGCACCCGCCTTACCCCAGCCCCGCCCCCTACCCAGGCCCTGCCCCCTACCCAGGCTCTGCCCCCTACCCCACCGAGGTCCCGTACCCCAATGCGGTCCCTTACCCCACACACGCCCCCATGGGCCAACCCCCATACCCTCCTGCCTACAACCCGGGCCCCTACCCCTCGGGCCCCTACCCCGGGCAGCCCCCGTACCCGCAGCCTCCCTATGGACAAGGCGGATACCCGTCAGAGCAAAGCGGTGAGTAACACAACTGTCTGTGTGTCAATGCAATGCAGTATGGCTCCGCCCCTGAGGAGCGTGGCCACGCCCCATTTTATAGCCGCCATCACTTATATGTGTTAAAGAGGAACAACACCCAGGAATTCCACTTTCTCATGTGTTGTTCCTATAGGGGGAGCACCTGAATTCAGATTATATATATATATATATCTCATATATTCTGGGGGAGCACCCTGAATCCAGGTCACCCCATATACTTACCTTCCTTCCCATGGCGAGGGCGCTGATTGGCTCACCTCCTAGCCACGACGTGCCCACGCCGGCCAATCAGGAAGGGCCGCATATGGCTAGAGGTGAGAGGGGATGCGGCCGTGGCAAGGGCTCCGGGAGAAGGTGAGTGTTCCGGGGGGTTACATATAATAATGTAATAATAAACAGTGTGCTCACATCTCACATCATATTGTATGTGCAAATGCAATGAGCGGTTCCCTCCCACATACCCCCAACTAGAAACAACGCGGCACCACTATAATGTAAAACCATATCAACAAAAGCCAAAAACATGCCGACGCTATTAACACAATATAAAAAACATTAACACTAAAGACACACAAGGGGGCGCCAGCACCACGCCCCCCCCTCCCCAAATTACCGCCAACGCGTGTCGTTCTGACCTCACTTCTCGCCCTGACGACGTCACGACACGCGTTGGCTGTAATTTTGGGGGGGTCCCCCAGCCGGTTTGTCCCTCTTATTATTTTCATTGATAATTGATTTAGTATGTGTATTCAACCTGTCCCGGCTTGGATAAATGGATTTAATCTTGAGGACGTGGTGCTGGCGCCCCCTTGTGTGTCTTTAGTGTTAATGTTTTTTATATGTTTTTGGCTTGGCTTCAAATAAACGTTTGTTGATATCGTTTTACATCATCACATTTCGGATGCCGCAAGGAGTGTAAGTCTACCAGCCCTGGAGTCTTTTAGAATCCAGGGCCCCCTCTGTAAAGTGATTGTCCTGTTGCCCCTGTTTTGTGAACCCCCAAATTCCCAGTAAGACTCACCTGACTCCAGATACAATGGCGCATGTGCGGGCCAGACATCTGTGAATGAGCAGTGGTTACTCAGCAAATCTGATTGGTCAGCGGCAGTCACATGACATGAAAGTGAGCACCGAATGACTTTAAACCTGTTGATTTCTACTGTCCGGGCTTTTGCCCCATATGCCCCAGGGGGTATCCTGATTGGGGACGCCCCGCTATGTGTGAGGGCGCATGTGCAGCCACGCCCCCTCCTAGAGGC
This sequence comes from Gastrophryne carolinensis, assembly GCA_027917425.1. NCBI lineage: Eukaryota > Metazoa > Chordata > Amphibia > Anura > Microhylidae > Gastrophryne > Gastrophryne carolinensis. The sequence goes on along the minus strand of JAQIHN010000048.1, from coordinate 344,805 downwards.
TTCAGCCAATGAGACCTCTTCATTCATTCAGCCAATGAGACCTCTCGTCGCCCAGCAGAGGCTGAATTGAGCGAGCTTATTGGCTGCACGCCCATGCATGCACCGCTGTATCTGTGCATAGGTGAGCTTTACTCGGGGTATCCCGACTCCCCTGGGGGTAAGTACTAACACCCTGCATAGACAATAAGGCAGCCAATGATTCCCACCCCATCATTCCCCTGCTGTCAGCCAATCAGGTGAGGTGGGTGGGCTCGGACCTGAACAGTTGCCGGCGGTCACATGACTTGACCCCGCCCCTTTTGCGTAGCCGAGCTTTAATATTTTCACCACCACATTTCTATCACATGTCGGAGGTGGTCTTAGCCCCGCCCCTCTGACATCACACTGTGTCTCCAAGGAATGCGTGAACCCGCCCCCTCCATTCACAGACCGACATGGAACATTCCCAGCGTGAATCCGCTTCCTGGCGGGAGAGACGCGGCCTTTCCCCCGGGGTTTGTCCCTATTGGCTGAGGTGCCCTGGTATGGGATGCCCCCTGTGCTCATCCCCAGGATCGGCCGGAAACTCACCTTTTCCCTTTTCCCACGACGCATGCGCGGCCAGTGACCTCAGACCTCACTTCTGTGTGATTGGCCAGTGGCACATGCACAGCGGGATTGCCGGGCTTCATAGGGGAGTGGCACATCAGAGCATCCCACTGCAGTGTTCCCCCCTATAGCGATGCCTCTGCAGTGGGCGGGGCACATGTCTCTGGGGTGGCATCCTGTGCGGTAATTTGGGATGCCGGCCCCTACCAAGCCCAGAGTCTGGATCCACCGCAGCCAGTTGCTATGGAGCTGCTGGGGACTGTGATTGGCTGCCAGTGGTCATGTGGGCTGGACCCTGGAAGAGGCAAGTTCCAGGGTCCCAGGGTGGGTAGAATTGTGGCGGGGTGAGCGCTCCGCTGGGTGAGTTCTGACCCTTGACTTTTCCTGTTTCAGATTTTGGCTCCCCCATACACAGCACCACCTACCATGAGGAGGGACCACCCTCCTACTGCGACAACCAGGACTTCCCCATCAACCAATGGGACGACAAGAGCCTGCGCCGCGCCTTCATCCGCAAGGTGAGTGCATCAGGAGGGGCGGGTCCATGGGGTGGGGGTGGGAGGGGCAGGTCCATGGGGTGGGGGTGGGAGGGGCAGGTCCATGGGGTGGGGGTGGGAGGAGCGGGTCCATGGGGTGGGGGTGGGAGGGGCGGGTCCATGGGGTGGGGATGGGAGGGGCGGGTCCATGGGGTGGGGATGGGAGGGGCGGGTCCATGGGGTGGGGATGGGAGGGGCGGGTCCATGGGGTGGGGATGGGAGGGGCGGGTCCATTGGGTGGGGATGGGAAGGGTGGGTCCATGGGGTGGGGGTGGGAGTGGGAGGGGCAGGTCCATGGGGTGGGGATGGGAGGGGCGGGTCCATGGGGTGGGGACGAGTCCATGGCTGCATCAGAAATTAGGTTACATAGCCACTCCCTCATTCTCTATGTCGGCCATTCACGCAGGTGCTGGGGACGGGGGCGTGTCTCTGTTACTCAGGTGCTGGGGGCGGGGTGTGTCTCTGTTACTCAGGTGCTGGGGGCGGGGCGTGTCTGTTACTCAGGTGCTGGGGCGGGGCGTGTCTCTGTTACTCAGGTGCTGGGGACGGGGGCGTGTCTCTGTTACTCAGGTGCTGGGGACGGGGGCGTGTCTCTGTTACTCAGGTGCTGGGGACGGGGGCGTGTCTCTGTTACTCAGGTGCTGGGGACGGGGGCGTGTCTCTGTTACTCAGGTGCTGGGGACGGGGGCGTGTCTCTGTTACTCAGGTGCTGGGGGGCGGGGCGTGTCTCTGTTACTCAGGTGCTGGGGACGGGGGCGTGTCTCTGTTACTCAGGTGCTGGGGACGGGGGCGTGTCTCTGTTACTCAGGTGCTGGGGACGGGGGCGTGTCTCTCTTACTCAGGTGCTGGGGGGCGGGGCGTGTCTCTGTTACTCAGGTGCTGGGGACGGGGGCGTGTCTCTGTTACTCAGGTGCTGGGGGGCGGGGCGTGTCTCTGTTACTCAGGTGCTGGGGGCGGGGCGAGGGAGGAACAGGTAAGTGAATGCTGGGCAATGTGAGCGGCTCACACAGTGGAGCATCCTGAATCGCGATGATTCACTGACCACAGTGGAGCGGCACAGTGTGCGTACAGCAGGTAAGTCCTGTATATTGCCTTGCTGGGAACGCGGCGGGGGCGTGTCACTGAGCTCTCCTCTGATTGGCAGGTCTTCCTGGTCCTCACGGCGCAGCTTGTGGTCACCTTTGCGTTTGTGGCGGTTTTCACCTTTGTGGAGGAGGCGCGCACCTACGTGAAGAGGAACACCTGGACCTACTACCTCTCCTACGCCGTCTTCTTCTGCGCGCTCATCACCCTCAGCTGCTGCGGGGACTTCCGACGCCGCCACCCCTGGAACCTGGTGGCCCTGGTGAGTGGCGCGCTCGTGGCATGTGGCGCGCGCTAATGTCTCCCTCCCTGACAGTCCATCCTGACGCTCCTGTACATGTTGTGTGTGTGACGCTCTCCCGCAGCGCACTCTGTCGGGTATTTAAAACAAGGCTTTATATAATATAAAGGTGGATCAAATAAGAATTCTAGCTCAGGTTGATCCTGTGAGGTGGACATAAAACACCTCTATATAAGAGAATCTCTTGTATGTAATGTGATAGCGCAATAGTAAAACTCACTAATAACAGTTACAAATAAATAACAATGATTTATTATAAATACAATAAAATGACCAACATAAAATCAAATAAAAATCATATATCGGCACTTATTACATTTGGCCACTAGATGGCTCCACATATAACCTTTCTAATAAAACAACACTAGGGGGCAGCCTATTAGACAGTTATACACTATTAGCAATGGAAAGTTATGAATTAGAAATAATTATCCCCAGTAAAAACACTGCTCCGACAATACAGAACCAGTCACAGATATTTCATAGTATAGATCTAATTACTTGACTTGAATTTCACAACTTTTAATGCAATATTCGGTAATATGCATCTTTACTGAATATCATCAAAAGGATCCCAGGCCTTATACTACAGCTTCGTAATGAAACAAGTAACTTTATAACCAGATAATTAACTCTATAGCCAGATAATATAGAGTAATAAGATCTATACCTTACCAAAGATCCCGTGATATCGGCTTATAATGCAATGCAGTGCTGGGAAAGATCGTTATAGGATTTCATGTATCGATCTCAATGATCCTTCTGATTCTGATGATGATCCGATGATTTGCTGATCTCCTGATCTGCTCCCCCTCATCTCCTGGATATGTTTTATGCCAATTCTTTTCTCTTCCTCCACCCACAGTAAACACTACATCACTGGGGGAGTGTTTGGATATCTTATTACCTAGTCATTCCTATGCTAACCACAGGAGGGCAGTATAGGATAAGAAATGCATCCTGCACTATTTTTGGATGAATAACTGTTGAATAGTTATTATTCCCACATAGATAAATTATATATTGATAATCATTGAATTATATACATATATAACTCAACTTAGCCCACATCACCATAGTGTCTCATACTGATCATTCGGATATCCACAATTAATTTCTCAGTTATCTTAAATAGATAACTGGAAATATGTGAATATTCATTTGTCACAAATGAAAAAATACAATTCTGTGATTACTCACCTGTAAAATTGATTTTGTGGGTATCCAGCACGGGTCGCTTCATCTTCAATTCTTCACTATTGGGTTGTCTGCCACCAGGTGGCGCAGTCGACTGCAAGAAGAATTGTGGCTCCTCCCAGCCCATAAAGGCAGCAAATTACCCACAAACTCCCAGTGTTGAAAAGCAGTAAAACAGAGAAGCTGGGAGGCAGAGGCCATGTTACTTCACACAGCCCCACTATAAACTCTCTCAATGGTAATCACCATAACAAGGCAAAAAATAACAGAACAAGGGTGGGATGAAGCGACCCGTGCTGGATACCCACAAAATCAATTCTACAGGTGAGTAATCACAGAATTGTATTTTTTCGGGTATCCAGCACGGGTCGCTTCATCTTCAATTCTTCACTATTGGGACATCCAAAAGCAGTGTCCAAGGAGAAGGGTGGGATCCCCAGTGAGCAACAGCGCGTAGTTCATGCCACTACCGCCTGAAGTACTTTGTGACCAAAAACAGCATCAGCTGAGGCCCGAACATCAACCTTGTAAAACTTAGAAAAAGTATGAACTGAAGACCAAATAGCGGCCTTACAAACCTGTTCAACCGAAGCCTGGTGCTGAAAAGCCCAAGAAGCACCAATGGCTCTAGTGGAGTGAGCTGTAACACGGAAAGGAGGTTCCTTCCCTTTGGCAAAATACGCTTGCACCACCGCCTGTCTGATCCACTTGCTGATAGTGGATTTGGCTGGAGGCAAGCCCTTCCTAGGTCCGTTAGGAAGGACAAACAGAGAGTCCGACTTCCGAAAGGACTCTGTAGCAATCAAATAGTACTTAAGCGCCCTGACAACATCCAGTGAATGGAGGGACCTCTCCTTAGAATTAGAAGGCGCAGGAAGGCAAATCAATGTCCTCATTGAGCTGAAAAGCGGAGACAACCTTGGGTAAGAATTCCGGTTTAAGGCGAAAAACCACCTGCCGCTCAATATAAGGAGGCTTAATAGAAATCGCCGCCAGCTCAGAGACGCGGCGCACCAAAGTGATAGCAACCAAAAAGACCACCTTCAGAGTCAGAATGGATAATGCAGCATCACACAAGGGCTCAAAGAGAGCAGAAAGCACCAAGTTCAAATCCCACACCGGTAACAAAGGCTTACGCGGCGGATGCACATGGGTAATTCCTTCGAAAAAGGTCTTGATAAGCCTATGATTGGCGAAAGATCTTTGGAAAAAAATTGCCAAGGCCGAAACCTGTCCCTTGAGGGTCCATAATTGTAGACCCGAATCCAAGCCATGTTGTAGGAACTCCAAAATCATGGCAAGGGAAAAAGAACGATAAGGGAAATCCTTAGACTCACACCAGGCAATGTAAGCATGCCAGAACATATAATAAATCATGGAAGAGGATTTCTTCCGAGCCTGAATCATGGTACTCACAACCGAGGTCGGCAGCCCCTTTTCCGTCAGGATGGAAGTTTCAGCAGCCAAGCCGTCAAAGCCAGCGTTTGTAAATTGGGGTGGCGTAGAGGACCCTGAGTAATGATCCACTGACATCTGGACTATGTCCGTGAACCAACACCTTCTCGGCCAGTGGGGGGCCACCAGGATGGTCGGTACCCCTTCCTGAGCTATCTTGCGCAGCACGCGACCCAGGAGAGGAAATGCATAGAGGAGTCGAAACTCCGTCCAAGGAATTGCAAGCGCGTCTGTGGCGTAAGCCAGAGGATCTCTTGACAGAGAGACGAACTTTGGAAGCTTGTGATTGTGACGGGACGCAAACAGGTCCACGTCCGGTTGACCCCAGCGGCAACACAGAGCGTGAAAGATCTTGTTGCTGAGAGACCATTCACCCAGACGAGACGTACCCCTGCTCAGGGAGTCCGCCTCCTGGTTCTCCACCCCTGGGATGTAAACCGCCGAGATGCAGGGAACATTCTCCTCCGCCCAAGACAGAATCGGGGACACCTCCTTGTGGGCTCGCTTGCTCCGAGTCCCGCCCTGATGATTGAAAAAGAACCAACCGGATCGCTCTCAGCTCCATGAGATTGATAGGCACATGGGCCTCCTGAGGGCTCCACTGGCCCTGGAAATTCAGCGATTGCCAAAACCCTCCCCAACCGGTCAGACTGGCGTCCGTGGTGACAATCTCCCAGCTCGGAGGCAGAAAGGACCTGCCCACTAGAAGATTCCTCGAGTCCAACCACCACGGGAGGGACTGTCTGGCCAGAGGGGACAGAGCGAATTCCCGCTCCAGGGACTCCTGTGTCCGATCCCAAACGGTCAAGAGATTCAACTGAAGAGGTCTCATGTGGAACTGGGCGAAGGGTACAGCCTCGAAGCAAGACACCATGAGGCCCACCAACTGCATCACCAGACGGATGGAAGGGTGTGGACATGACAGCAAGGCCCGCGCCTGCGTCTGAAGACCCTCCACCTTCTGCTGAGGGAGGAAGGTCTTGACCTGAGAAGTGTCCAACGTCATGCCCAGGAAGGACCTCACCAATGACGTGATCGAAGACTTGGGATAATCACCCAACCAAATGCCTCGAGAGTGGACAACACCTTCTGAGTGTCGCTCTCAGCCTGCTGAAGAGATTGAGCAGCAATCAACAAGTCGTCTAGGTAAGGAAGAATACGAATGCCCTGGCTCCTCAGGAGGGCCATGACACCCGCCAGCACCTTGGTGAACACCCGAGGGGCCGAAGAGATTTCGAACGGTAGAGCCACAAAACTGGTAGTGTTGATCCTCCAAGGCGAACCTCAAGAACTTCTGATGGCCCCGGCAAATAGGAACGTGCAGGTAGGCATCCTTGATGTCCACTGTGGTCATGAAATCGCCGGGCCGAAGTTAACTCACCGCTGACCGTAAGGTCTCCATGCGGAAGTGTTTGAATCTGACAAACCTGTTGAGACCCTTCAGGTCCAGGATAGGACTCAGAGATCCGTCCTTGGGCACCGTGAAAAGATTGGAATAGAACCCTCAACCCCGTTCCTGATGAGGCACAGGACAAACCACTCCGGACGACAGAAGTCGTTGGAACGCCAACCTTAGGCCCTGCGCCGTCAAGGGGTTCTGTGAAATCCGGGACAACGAGATCTTGGGGGCGGCCAAGCTGCCAGCTCTATGTTGTAGCCGGAGGACTCTACCTCCTGAATCCACCGGTCTGAGACCTGCTGTCTCCAGACATGAGCAAAAAGCAGAAGCCGCCCCCCCACCCGGATGGGTGAGGGCGCCTCATCATGCCTGAGGGGGCTTAGCAGGCGGCTTGGACTTGGACCCCCAGGAGAGACTGGGCCGACCGTGGGATCTACCTCGTCCCCAGGTGTCCCGGGGTCCCCCAGAGAAGGAAGAACCTTGTCCTCCTCGGAAGGGACGAAAGGAAGAGGAGCCCCGAAAGGGCCGTACCTGCTTCCTGTGCTAAGGGAGCCGCCCATCCTTTGCCAAGAGATCAAAACGCTCCCCAAAAAGAGGAAGAGCCAGGAAGGGAATCCCAGTAAGGGATTTCTTGACGGCAGCGTCGGACGTCCACTGTCGCAGCCAGATAGACCGACGAAGGGCGACCAGCAGGGCCGAAGCCCTGCCGCCAAGCCGGACAGCATCATCCATGGCTGATATCACAAAGGCAATGAAATCCGCGCAAGCCATAAGCTCTTTATACTCGTCCGCTCGCTTGCGAGATCTGACGACATCCACAAGGCGCCTTATCTTCTTCTTGATGGCAATGGAAACAATGACCGCGGCGCAGACAGGACGCAGGCCCAGCCCCCACAAAGGTGAAAGCGTGGCAAGCGAGTTGATCCATGCTCCGGTCAGCATTATCGCGCAAAGTAGTCGTATCAGGAGAGGGCATAACCGAGGTATTGGAGATCCCCAGAACAGGAGCATCCACCTCCGGGGGACAGGACCATAGACGGATCAATTCCTCCGCAAAGGGATACCGTCTGTCCAGGCCCTTAGGTACCGACGGCAACTTATTAGGTCTCTCCCACTCCTTAAAAAACAATTTGGAGAAGTGACCCTGCTCAGGAAAAACCAGGCGCTGTCTTTCAGGCCGAAAAAGATCCCCCTGCTTCTTCTTGGCCTCCCTCGGGGGGACAATGTGCAAAGTATCAAACACCGCGGACAACCGCTTTTCTGTGTCATCGGGGAGCCACACAGCCTCGTCTGAGGAGGACCCGGGGTCACTATCAAAGTCACCCGGGCGGCTCCCTGAGGAGTCAGAATCCGTAAATAACTCGCCCTCCTCCACGGAGTCACGGCCACCAAGGGCCCCATAGTCATAATCATCATCGGCAAAGAACGAATAAACGGGTTCCAAATGCCGCTTCATACCCGAGGCCTTGCAGCCGGTCAGTCGAGACAACTGCCGCTCAATACTGGCCACCCGCAGCGCCAGGTCCGAATGGGACCCCCTGCTAGCTTCACCCTCACTGGGGGCTAAATGTAGACGCGGTGGTGTCGGCGAGGCCGTAGGCAAAATAGGACTGGGAAGAGTGGCGCTCGTCTCATCCCGTTCCGCAATCACGCTCTGGGCGCAGGAGACACAAATCGCGCTGCGACCGCTCAAAGGGGATGTACCGCACAAGAGACACAGCTTAGCCCGAACCCGGGGGCCCCAGAAGCCTCCATATGGTGATTAAGTAAAAGATAGGAATCCGTGGGTAACAGGCGCTAATGGCCCAAACCCGGAGTCCCCCCACAGCAATCCCTAAAAAGGGCCCCAGGGAGGGGATGGAGGGGGGGTGGATGGACCGGGAGAAACCACAAGTAATGAGGGACCCACCTGGAAGACACAAATGGGGCCAGAAGTTGAGCGTCCCACAGCACATGCACCACATGAAAAATAACGCAGTAAAAGATGTGGATCGTACTCGCGGACCAGGTGCAGCAGCGCAGCAGAAGAGACTAATCCGCAGGGCAACAGCGGAGAAGAGCAGACAGAAGCCTCACTACAGGCCGGAGTGCATCCTAGAGCTCCCGGCCCCCAGCAGCGAAGCACATGTCCCGCAAGATGGCGCCAGGTGAGGAGAAAGAAGGTACCTCGAGGGGCCGCACTGCGATGGCGCGGATCGCCCCACCCCCAGAGCGCGAAAACCTCCAGGCGCCCGAGCACAAGAATGGCGCCCAGAGAGGAGGTACTGCGCCCCCGCTGCGCAGCAAGCGCACACGACGGCGGAAAGAACACCGCCGATGAGGTGGCCGGACCCCCCGGCCAGCCGACAGCAGGCCGGGAGAGAAGCGAGGTGGTGGAGGGAACAGCCAGCAGCATACACCAGTCACCAGCAGCACAAAGCACTACAAGTCCAGTTGACAGTAAAAATCACAACACAATAAAAGATACGGTCCCCCTCACTGGGAGATAAGACAGGCAAGAGGGTCCCCGGGTGGTTTCTCCCCCCCCATATAGGCTCACCATAGCCAATGGCCGGCTACCCTTTGGGTACAGGGTCTGCGGCCCAGAGCGTAGCTTTGTGAACACCTGACCCCAGGTGCTCCCTACCTTCACCTGAACCTTCAGCCAGGGCTGGGAGCCGGATGGGTCCGGAACAGGTGGGAATAGGCCTGCAGGGCCGACGGGCTCGGGATGCCCCGCTCTCCTGCGATCAATCAGAGAGCGTAAATCTTCTATCTTCGCAGCCAGACAGCAAGGAAACTCTGGGTATTATGGGTAATTTGCTGCTCTTTTATGGGCCGGGAGGAGCCGCAAGTCTTCTTGCAGTCGACTGCGCCACCTGGTGAAGAATTGAAGATGAAGCGACCCGTGCTGGATACCCGGAAAATCAATGATATAAATATTACCCTGGGGACAATTGTTATGGCTATTTATTTAAAACAATTTAAACATCATAATACATTTTATAACCTTTTAAAATATAATTTTATATATCTTCTAATTATACTAATTATCTTAAGATATATTACTACAGAAAATACATAATATAAAAACCTTGTTTAAACTGATACATGGGACATTTAACATAATATAGACATGATATTTTTGGTACATTTCTATGTATCAGTTGTTAGTATAAACCTTCTTTGCTTGCTTCCCATGACAAACGGCCCTCAAGGTTTTTAATTAACACACCTCAGCCCGGAGGCAAACAGACGCCATATAAAACCTAAAAAGGTATCTTAAGAGTTTCTCAAACCATAGGGCTTAATCGAAGCTATTTTTATAGTGGGTCTTAGATACTTTCTGTAGGCTTTTCCCATCCCACACAGACTATAATCTAGATTATAACTTTATTGTGATCAATGAGCTTAGCCAACCAATGAGCTTATTTTGTCAGCTGTTTGGTCGACCAGCATTAACCTTTGTTTAAAGTTAAACAGATAATAACCTTGACCTCGTCCACAGGCTTCTTACACAGGCTTCTTACACAGGCCTCACAGAACAGAGTCATGAGTAGAAACCTTATTATGCAATATAAAATTATACATCTTCATTATGAGTGGCCAACAACTCTAACCTGTCACTCCCCCGCAGTCCATCCTGACGCTGTCGCTCTCGTACATGGTGTGTGCGTGACACGCTCTCTAATTTCTCGCACGCTCCCGCAGTCCATCCTGACGCTGTCGCTCTCGTACATGGTGTGTGTGTGTGACGCGCTCCCGCGGCGCTCTCTAATTTCTCGCATGCTCCCGCAGTCCATCCTGACGCTGTTGCTCTCGTACATGGTGTGTGTGTGACGCGCTCCCGCGGTGCTCTCTAATTTCTTGCGCCCTCTAATTTCTCGCATGCTCCCGCAGTCCATCCTGACGCTGTCGCTCTCGAAACATGATGTGTGTGTGTGACGCGCTCTCGCGGCGCCCTCTAATTTCTCGCACGCTCCCGCAGTCCATCCTGACGCGGTCGCTCTCGTACATGGTGTGTGTGTGACGCGCTCCCGCGGCGCTCTCTAATTTCTCGCACCCTCTCGCAGTCCATCCTGACGCTGTCGCTCTCGTACATGGTGTGTGCGTGACGCGCTCTCTAATTTCTCGCACCCTCTCGCAGTCCATCCTGACGCTGTCGCTCTCGTACATGGTGTGTGCGTGACGCGCTCTCTAATTTCTCGCGCACTCCCGCAGTCCATCCTGACGCTGTCGCTCTCGTACATGGTGTGTGTGTGACGCGCTCCCGCTGCGCCCTCTAATTTCTCGCGCACTCCCGCAGTCCATCCTGGCGCTGTCGCTCTCGTACATGGTGTGTGCGTGACAAGCTCTTGCGGCGCTCTCTAATTTCTCGCACCCTCTCGCAGTCCATCCTGACGCTGTCGCTCTCGTACATGGTGTGTGCGTGATGCGCTCTCTAATTTCTCGCACGCTCCCGCAGTCCATCCTGACGCTGTTGCTCTCGTACATGGTGTGTGTGTGACGCGCTCCCGCGGTGCTCTCTAATTTCTCGCGCCCTCTAATTTCTCGCACGCTCCCGCAGTCCATCCTGACGCTGTCGCTCTCGTACATGGTGTGTGCGTGATGCGCTCTCTAATTTCTCGCACGCTCCCGCAGTCCATCCTGACGCTGTTGCTCTCGTACATGGTGTGTGTGTGACGCGCTCCCGCGGTGCTCTCTAATTTCTTGCGCCCTCTAATTTCTCGCACGCTCCCGCAGTCCATCCTGACGCTGTCGCTCTCGTACATGGTGTGTGCGTGATGCGCTCTCTAATTTCTCGCATGCTCCCGCAGTCCATCCTGACGCTGTTGCTCTCGTACATGGTGTGTGTGACGCGCTCTTGCGGCGCTCTCTAATTTCTCGCACCCTCTCACAGTCCATCCTGACGCTGTCGCTCTCGTACATGGTGTGTGTGTGACGCGCTCCCGCTGCGCCCTCTAACTTCTCGCGCACTCCCGCAGTCCATCCTGACGCTGTTGCTCTCGTACATGGTGTGTGCGTGACGCGCTCTTGCGGCGCTCTCTAATTTCTCCCACCCTCTCGCAGTCCATCCTGACGCTGTCGCTCTCGTACATGGTGTGTGTGTGACGCGCTCCCGCTGCGCCCTCTAATTTCTCGCGCACTCCCGCAGTCCATCCTGACGCTGTCGCTCTCGTACATGGTGTGTGCGTGACGCGCTCTCTAATTTCTCGCACGCTCCCGCAGTCCATCCTGACGCTGTCGCTCTCGTACATGGTGTGTACGTGACGCGTTCTCGCGGCGCTCTCTAATTTCTCGCACCCTCTCGCAGTCCATCCTGACGCTGTCGCTCTCGTACATGGTGTGTGCGTGACAAGCTCTTGCGGCGCTCTCTAATTTCTCGCACCCTCTCGCAGTCCATCCTGACGCTGTCGCTCTCGTACATGGTGTGTGCGTGACGCGCTCTCTAATTTCTCGCACCCTCTCGCAGTCCATCCTGACGCTGTCGCTCTCGTACATGGTGTGTGCGTGACGCGCTCTCTAATTTCTCGCACGCTCCCGCAGTCCATCCTGACGCTGTCGCTCTCGTACATGGTGTGTACGTGACGCGTTCTCGCGGCGCTCTCTAATTTCTCGCACCCTCTCGCAGTCCATCCTGACGCTGTCGCTCTCGTACATGGTGTGTGCGTGACGCGCTCTCTAATTTCTCGCACGCTCCCGCAGTCCATCCTGACGCTGTCGCTCTCGTACATGGTGTGTGTGTGTGACGCGCTCTGGCGGCGCTCTCTAATTTCTCGCACCCTCTCGCAGTCCATCCTGACGCTGTCGCTCTCGTACATGGTGTGTGTGTGTGACGCGTTCTCGCGTCGCTCTCTAATTTCTCGCACTCTCTCGCAGTCCATCCTGACGCTGTCGCTCTCGTACATGGTTGGGATGATCGCCAGCTTCTATGACACGGAAGCCGTCATCATGGCGGTGGGGATCACGGCCGCCGTCTGCTTCACTGTGGTGATCTTCTCCATGCAGGTGAGTGATTGGGCCCCGGGTGGGCGGGAGGAGGAGGTGGAGCTCTGTGATTGGCCGGGCACTGACGCCTGCTCTCGCCCCGCAGACCAAGTATGACTTCACGTCGTGTATGGGAGTCCTGATGGTCAGCCTGGTCGTCCTCATCATCTTCTCCATCCTCTGCATCTTCATCCGCAACAAGATCCTGCAGATCGTCTACGCCGCGCTCGGGGCCCTGCTCTTCACCTGCGTAAGTGCCGAGCCCCACCCACATCCTCTGCAAAGGAGGAGGAGCCCCACCCACATCCTCTGCAAAGGAGGAGGAGCCCCACCCACATCCTCTACAGAGAGGGAGGAGCCCCACCCACATCCTCTACAGAGAGGGAGGAGCCCCACCCACATCCTCTACAGAGAGGGAGGAGCCCCACCCACATCCTCTGCAAAGGAGGAGGAGCCCCACCCACATCCTCTGCAAAGGAGGAGGAGCCCCACCCACATCCTCTGCAAAGGAGGAGGAGCCCCACCCACATCCTCTGCAAAGGAAGAGGAGCCCCACCCACATCCTCTGCAAAGGAGGAGGAGCCCCACCCACATCCTCTGCAAAGGAGGAGGAGCCCCACCCACATCCTCTGCAAAGGAGGAGGAGCCCCACCCACATCCTCTGCAAAGGAGGAGGAGCCCCACCCACATCCTCTGCAAAGGAGGAGGAGCCCCACCCACATCCTCTGCAAAGGAGGAGGAGCCCCACCCACATCTTCTACAGAGAGGGGGGAGGGCATGTGTTCCATGTGAGCTCCCCACTGGCCCCGCCTCCACTGCTTGTGACTAGGGAGATGCCCTGCTTCGCTCGCTGTGCCCCAGCATGCCGCGCCCCTGTATTGTGATGGACAGGAGGGTAACATGGGGCGGGCCTGGGGGGGTAACATGGGGTGGGGCCTGGGGGGGGTCTGGGGGATGCTGCACTCCCCTGCGAGCAGAAGCTGATAAGGTGGAAGTGAAGCAATTGCAGATAATTACCTTGTCATGGCGGATGATGATGTCATGGCCGCGGGGATCCCTGTGGCTTTGCTCCGCCCCCCCCTCCCTCCCCTAATGGGAGGGTGACATCAGAGTGATTGCGGCATGTGATTGGTCGGCTCGGACATTGGAGAGCTGGAGGTGTGTGCAGCAGGGGCGTGTTTCCTGTCCCCCGATACCTCGGTTAGTTATTGGCTGAGGGTCGCGGTGTTGCGGCTTTGGCCCGTCAGCGGGTTCACGCTCCTCTGACACTTTTAGGTCACATGTGATGAGTGGCGGTGAGCCGGGGATTATGGGTAATCTGCTGGAGTCTTAGCTCTTATGCGGCTTAACCCCTCGTCTGCTGGAGGCCGCAGGGCGGGGGCGTGCACCTGATCTGCAGTCACCTGACAATGGCCGGGCACCAACCTGCTGTAACCATGGAAACCACTGCTCAGGAGCCAACCCTGAGGCCCGGAACCTAAGGGTCACCCTGGTCTCGCCCCCACTAGAGACAATAGATCTGATGCAGGGAAGTGTCGGTCCTGAGCAGGCAGAAGCCTGGTAAAGATGAGACGGTTGCCGGGGGCCATACGCAGGTAGCCGAGGTCACAGGTAGCCGGAGGGTCATACGCAGGTAGCCAAGGTCACAGGTAGCCGGGAGGGTCATACGCAGGTAGCCGGGAGGGTCATACGCAGGTAGCCGAGGTCACAGGTAGCCGGGAGGGTCATACGCAGGTAGCCAAGGTCACAGGTTGCCGGGAGGGTCATACGCAGGTAGCCAAGGTCACAGGTAGCCGGGAGGGTCATACGCAGGTAGCCAAGGTCACAGGTAGCCAGGAGGGTCATACGCAGGTAGCCGATGCCACAGGTAGCCGGGAGGGTCATACGCAGGTAGCCGGGAGGGTCATACGCAGGTAGCCGGGAGGGTCATACGCAGGTAGCCGGGAGGGTCATACGCAGGTAGCCAAGGTCACAGGTAGCCGGGAGGGTCATACGCAGGTAGCCGATGCCACAGGAAGCCGGGAGGGTCATACGCAGGTAGCCAAGGTCACAGGTAGCCGGGAGGGTCATACGCAGGTAGCCAAGGTCACAGGTAGCCGGGAGGGTCATACACAGGTAGCCAAGGTCACAGGTAGCCGGGAGGGTCATACGCAGGTAGCCGGGAGGGTCATACGCAGGTAGCCGGGAGGGTCATACGCAGGTAGCCGGGAGGGTCATACGCAGGTAGCCAAGGTCACAGGTAGCCAGGAGGGTCATACGCAGGTAGCCAAGGTCACAGGTAGCCAGGAGGGTCATACCCAGATAGCCAAGGTCACAGGTAGCCGGGAGGGTCATACGCGGGTAGCCGAGGTCACAGGTAGCCGGGAGGGTCATACGCAGGTAGCCAAGGTCACAGGTAGCCAGGAGGGTCATACACAGGTAGCCAAGGTCACAGGTAGCCAGGAGGGTCATACACAGGTAGCCAAGGTCACAGGTAGCCAGGAGGGTCATACGCAGGTAGCCAAGGTCACAGGTAGCCAGGAGGGTCATACACAGGTAGCCAAGGTCACAGGTAGCCAGGAGGGTCATACGCAGGTAGCCAAGGTCACAGGTAGCCAGGAGGGTCATACGCAGGTAGCCGAGGTCACAGGTAGCCGGGAGGGTCATACGCAGGTAGCCAAGGTCACAGGTAGCCAGGAGGGTCATACACAGGTAGCCAAGGTCACAGGTAGCCAGGAGGGTCATACGCAGGTAGCCGAGGTCACAGGTAGCCAGGAGGGTCATACGCAGGTAGCCAAGGTCACAGGTAGCCAGGAGGGTCATACGCAGGTAACCAAGGTCACAGGTAGCCGGGAGGGTCATACGCAGGTAGCCGAGGTCACAGATAGCCGGGAGGGTCATACGCAGGTAGCCAAGGTCACAGGTAGCCAGGAGGGTCATACGCAGGTAGCCAAGGTCACAGGTAGCCGGGAGGGTCATACGCAGGTAGCCAAGGTCACAGGTAGCCGGGAGGGTCATACGCAGGTAGCCGAGGTCACAGATAGCCGGGAGGGTCATACGCAGGTAGCCGAGGTCACAGGTAGCCGGGAGGGTCATACGCAGGTAGCCAAGGTCACAGGTAGCCAGGAGGGTCATACGCAGGTAGCCGAGGTCACAGGTAGCCGAGGTCACAGGTAGCCAGGAGGGTCATACGCAGGTAGCCGAGGTCACAGGTAGCCGAGGTCACAGGTGCCGGGAGGGTCATACGCAGGTAGCCGAGGTCACAGGTAGCCGGAGGGTCATACGCAGGTAGCCGAGGTCACAGGTAGCCGAGGTCACAGGTGCCGGGAGGGTCATACGCAGGTAGCCGAGGTCACAGGTAGCCGGGAGGGTCATACGCAGGTAGCCGAGGTCACAGGTACCGGGAGGGTCATACGCAGGTAGCCGAGGTCACAGGTAGCCGGGAGGGTCATACGAAGGTAGCCAAGGTCACAGGTAGCCAGGAGGGTCATACGCAGGTAGCCGAGGTCACAGGTAGCCGGAGGGTCATACGCAGGTAGCCGAGGTCACAGGTAGCCAGGAGGGTCATACGCAGGTAGCCGAGGTCACAGGTAGCCGAGGTCACAGGTAGCCAGGAGGGTCATACGCAGGTAGCCGAGGTCACAGGTAGCCGAGGTCACAGGTGCCGGGAGGGTCATACGCAGGTAGCCGAGGTCACAGGTAGCCGGAGGGTCATACGCAGGTAGCCGAGGTCACAGGTAGCCGGGAGGGTCATACGCAGGTAGCCGAGGTCACAGGTAGCCGAGGTCACAGGTGCCGGGAGGGTCATACGCAGGTAGCCGAGGTCACAGGTAGCCGGAGGGTCATACGCAGGTAGCCGAGGTCACAGGTAGCCGGGAGGGTCATACGCAGGTAGCCGAGGTCCCAGGTAGCCGAGGTCCCAGGTAGCCGAGGTCACAGGTAGCCGGGAGGGTCATACGCAGGTAGCCAAGGTCACAGGTGCCGGGAGGGTCATACGCAGGTAGCCGGAGGGTCATACGCAGGTAGCCGAGGTCACAGGTAGCCGGGAGGGTCATACGCAGGTAGCCGAGGTCCCAGGTAGCCGAGGTCCCAGGTAGCCGAGGTCACAGGTAGCCGGGAGGGTCATACGCAGGTAGCCAAGGTCACAGGTGCCGGGAGGGTCATACGCAGGTAGCCGGAGGGTCATACGCAGGTAGCCGAGGTCACAGGTGCCGGGAGGGTCATACGCAGGTAGCCGAGGTCACAGGTAGCCGGAGGGTCATACGCAGGTAGCCGAGGTCACAGGTAGCCGGGAGGGTCATACGCAGGTAGCCGATGCCACAGGTAGCCGAGGTCACAGGTACCGGGAGGGTCATACGCAGGTAGCCGAGGTCCCAGGTAGCCGAGGTCCCAGGTAGCCGAGGTCACAGGTAGCCGGGAGGGTCATACGCAGGTAGCCAAGGTCACAGGTGCCGGGAGGGTCATACGCAGGTAGCCGGAGGGTCATACGCAGGTAGCCGAGGTCACAGGTAGCCGGGAGGGTCATACGCAGGTAGCCGAGGTCCCAGGTAGCCGAGGTCCCAGGTAGCCGAGGTCACAGGTAGCCGGGAGGGTCATACGCAGGTAGCCAAGGTCACAGGTGCCGGGAGGGTCATACGCAGGTAGCCGGAGGGTCATACGCAGGTAGCCGAGGTCCCAGGTGCCGGGAGGGTCATACGCAGGTAGCCGAGGTCACAGGTAGCCGGGAGGGTCATACGCAGGTAGCCAAGGTCACAGGTAGCCGAGGTCACAGGTAGCCGGGAGGGTCATACGCAGGTAGCCGAGGTCACAGGTAGCCGGGAGGGTCATACGCAGGTAGCCAAGGTCACAGGTAGCCGAGGTCACAGGTAGCCGGGAGGGTCATACGCAGGTAGCCGAGGTCACAGGTGCCGGGAGGGTCATACGCAGGGAGCCGAGGTCACAGGTAGCCGTGAGGGTCATACGCAGGTAGCCAAGGTCACAGGTAGCCGGGGGGCCGTATGCGGGTAGCCGGGGGGCCGTATGCGGGTAGCCGGGGGGCCGTATGCGGGTAGCCGGGGGGCCGTATGCGGGTAGCCGGGGGGCCGTATGCGGGTAGCCGGGGGGCCGTATGCGGGTAGCCGGGGGGCCGTATGCGGGTAGCCGGGGGGCCGTATGCGGGTTGCCAGGGGGCTGTACGCAGGTAGCCGGGGGCCAGGTGAGCAGTCCAGCAAGGGGTTAATGGTGAGCCGTCCAGGTGTGGTCAGCCAAAGGTCGTAAACAGTTGAGTAATCCGAGGAACACACGGGAGCAGAGTAACATAGGAATCTTCTGGCGCTGTCTTGTTGTCAGGGACTTCCTTATCAAGTGCCTAGAGGAGCAGGATTGGATCTCTGAGTCAGCTGACCTGACCACCTGACTAGCCAAGCTGTAAAATATTAACTCCAGTCACAATATGCCCCTCCCCCCCTCGCATGTCACCCTACCCTGGTGCTGGGGCAGGACGGGGGTTATCTGATGCCAGGACCGGCTCCACTCCCCCGCTTACCTCTGAGCATGACAGGAAGTGACATCCCCCAGGTCCACACACGCTGCTGCCGGAGGATGGGCCAAGATGGCGGCATCCAGAATCCGGAGCTGCGCTGGCCCGGGGGGGGGTCAGGTAAGAGGTTTTTATTTCACCTTTACTCCTCCATCCTAGCGTGAGGGGGCGGGGCTTATTGTGACTGGTCTTCCATTTTAATTGTACATGCACAATGGCCACCGCTGCAACCAAACTTGTGCATTAGTGACCGGATGAGATGAATTGCATCATGGGTAAGCGACGCATCTCATCTGCATACTGATTGGATGCTTGGACACAAAATCATCCTACTGGACAATTCATACAATAAGGTCGGAGTCCCTCTTTATAGTCCCAGTCAGGACAGGAGACCCTCCCTCCATTCTCCATTCCATTCACCGGACAGAGGCACCGGGAAGGGGCGGAGAATGGCGCGGGACTGTGGGTGGGCGGGGCCTCTCTGATGTAACCCCTCCCCTTTCTTCCCATAATTCCTGGCGGTGGACACGCAGATGATCCTGGGGAACAAGCAGATGATCCTGGGTGGGGCAATGGGTGGGTGGAGCCTCTGATGTAACTCCTCCCCTTTTCTTCCCATAGTTCCTGGCGGTGGACACGCAGATGATCCTGGGTGTTTGGGTGGATGGCTGGGCGGGGTCTCTGATGCAACCCCTCCCCTTTTCTCCTGGAAGTTCCTGGCAGTTGGTGGGCATGGCCTCTGGTGTAACTCCTCCCCTTTTCTTCCCATAGTTCCTGGCGGTGGACACGCAGATGATCCTGGGTGGATGGCTGGGCGGGGTCTCTGATGCAACCCCTCCCTCCCCTTTTCTCCTGGAAGTTCCTGGCAGTTGGTGGGCATGGCCTCTGATGTAACTCCTCCCCTTTTCTTCCCATAGTTCCTGGAGGTGGACACGCAGACGATCCTGGGTGGCTGGGCGGGGCCTCTGATGTAACTCCTCCCCCTTTCTTCCTACAGTTCTGGAGGTGGACATGCAGATGATCCTGGGTGGCTGGGTGTGGCCTCTGATGTAACTCCTCCCCTTTTCTTCCTATAGTTCCTGGCGGTGGACACGCAGATGATCCTGGGTGGGTGTTTGGGTGGGTGGCTGGGCGGGGTCTCTGATCTAACTCCTCCCCCTTTTTCTAGTGCATGACACGGCCTGCTTCATGAAGTCATTACATCTGGGATATTCTGCCACAAGGTGGCGCAGTGCACTGCAGAAGAGCTGTGGCTCCTCCCGGCCCCATATAAAAACGGGATTAACCATAGAGTTCCCAGTGTTTCCTCTGCAGTGATTCTGCGAAGTTAGCAGATGTCTCTCTATATTGCGCAGGTGAGCGGGGCAACCAAGCCTGCGGCCCAGCATGTCTATTTCCACCCGTTTCCGGACCCTCTGTACCTCCCAGCCTCGGCTGATGGATCGGGTGAGGGTAGAGGAGCACTAGGGTCAGGTGATCGGGGAGCGCTGCTCCAAGCCACAGACCCTGGACCACAAAGAGGAGCCGGCCATAGGCTTTATGGTGAGCCTGCTAGGGATGCCGAGTTCCTGTCCTGGATTCTGAGGGGGTGAGTGTTTTTGGACATGTTTTCTATGTTCTACCCTGGGCTTCGCCGCTCCCTGCTCGCTCTCTCCCCCCCCCCCTTCTCTCCCCGGGTGTTCGAGGGGGGGGGGTGGCAGTGTGTGTGTGTGTTTTTTGACTGTTTTTTGTGTACTTTGCCGCCACCTTCGTACAGCGCTCCGCGGCGGGCGGTGCAATATTTGTGAGCCCTTTTTTTACTATGTGGATGACGTCAGCGAGGTCACATAAGCGCCGTTTTCACGCTCTTCGGAGGCGACGGGGCCGGCGGATGACGCGTACCGCGTCGTTCTCCCGCGGCCTGCCCCTCAAGGTTCCTCTGTCGGCGCCATCTTGCTTCTGCTGCGTGTCTGGGACCCTCTCCATTCCTGGGCTGCGGCGGTGATTTCTGCCTGCGTCGCTTCCTCCGGTGGTCTGGCGGCTGGTTATCCTTGGGGCATGGGCTGCGGGATACTTATGTATGTTTTGCTTATGTCTTTCAGGCGGGACACCCGTGGGTTGTGGTTTCTCCGGGTCCTGCTCCTTACTCCCCCCATTCATCTCCCCTTACTGATTCTGGGGGCATCCCTCGGGGGGGGGGCATCCCGGGTGGCTTTATTAGCCTTTACCCTGTGCTGGTATATTGCTCCTGTATTAATCACCATATGGAGGCTTCTGGGGATAACGTGCTCGGGGGTCCGGTCCTTCGGGACAATCCCAGCTGTGTTCCATGTGTGGGGTATCCCCTATCAGTAATGACATCACGGTGTGCGGGACGTGCGCCCAGGCTGTCCTTTTGATTGTCTGGGCTGCCTGCTTCTTTACCAAGCTCTGCGCCCCCTTCGGCATCATCTACCCCCCCGCGCCTGTATTTAGCGCCCAGTGAGGGGGATACTAGCAGGGGGTCACAGTCTGATCTGGCACTGCGTGTGGCCAGCATTGAAAGGCAGCTTGCCAGGCCTGTTCAGCGTAAGGCCTCTAGCAAGAGGCAGCACCTGGCTTCCTCACCTGCGCGGTTTACTGAGGAGCAGGAGGAAATTGATCTTTTTGATGACCGTTACTCCCTAGAGGAGGGGGAGCTTTTCCCGGGCTCCGATTCCTCTGGGGACCAGCAGGTGGGCCGCGACAGTGACCCTGGGTCTGAGTCTGAGGATTCCTGGTTTCCTGAAGATACTGCTAATCTGTTGTCTCACATTTTTGAGGTTTTGCACATTGCCCCCCCCTGAAGTGGCTAAGAGGAAGCAGGGTGAGCTTTTCATACCATTAAGCAGCGTCTGGAGTTCCCTGAGCAGAGGCATGTCACTAATATGGTGCTCAAGGAGTGGGAATGTCCTAGTAGATTGCCTGCGGTGCCTAAAGGTTTGGATAAGAAGCATCCCTTTCCTGCTGATTTGGTTAAGCGGTGGTCGGGTCCCCCCGAAGTTGACACGCTTGTTCTTGGATTGTCCAACGCTTCTGTTATGCCTTCCCCTGACACTACTACACTGCGGGACAGCGAGGACCGGCGTATGGATCAGCTGGCCTGCCATGCCTTTGCATTTGTGGGGGCTGGTTTGCATCCGTCCTGTGCCGCTGCCATAACTATTGCTCTTAGAGACAGATCAATCGTCTCCTTGCTGGCGCTACAGCTGGTAGGGAGGAGTATAGGACCCTCCTTGCTTTGCTCTGATTTGTTGCCTTTATACTTACTGCCATGGATGATGTAGTACGGCTGTGTGGTAGGGCTTCTGCCCTTTTGGTGGCTATGCGCCGCTCTGTTTGGTTGCGTCAGTGGGCGGCTGCCGCTAAGAAGGCTCTCACTGGCCTCCCCTTTGCGGGGCTGCGTCTCTTAGGTGAGCGTCTGGATGTTTAGGCCAAGGATGGTAGGCTGCCCCAGCGTAGGAGGCAGCCTCAGCCTTTTCGGGGGCCATCCGCTTCAGTCTCCTCCTTTCGTACCCCCAGAGGAGGTCGAGGCTCCCTCTTTTCAGGTACCCGCAGGGGTTCTTGGGGCCGTGGCAGATCCCGTGGTCGCCCCGGTCTCTCATGGGACTCCAAGCCCAAGCCTTCTCCCAAGCCCCCTCAGGCATGAGGAGGCGCCCTCACCCATCCGGGTGGGGGGACAGCTTCGGCTCTTTGCTCACGTCTGGAGGCTCCGCGTCTCAGACCGGTGGATTCAGGAGGTGGTGTCCTCCGGTTACAAGATAGAGTTAGCAGCCTGGCCGCCCCCAAGATTCATCAGATCCCGGATGCCTCACAACCCTCTGTCAGCTCAGGGGTTGCGCCTTGCGGTTCAGCGTCTGCTGGAGTCAGGAGTCATTTGACTGGTGCCTTCACAGGAACGGGGTCAGGGTTTCTACTCCAATCTGTTCACGGTCCCCAAAAAGGACGCGTCCCTGAGGCCCATCCTGGACTTGAAGGGTCTCAACAGGTTTGTCAGATTCAAGCACTTTCGCATGGAGATGCTACGCTCGGCTGTCAGTACCCTTCGTCCGGGCGATTTCATGATCACCATGGACATCAAGGATGCCTATCTTCATGTGCCAATCTTTCCAGGTCATCAGAGATTTCTCAGGTTCGCTCTAGAGGATCAGCATTACCAGTTTGTGGCTTTACCATTCAGTATCACCTCAGCGCCTCGGGTGTTCACCAAGGTGCTGGCGGGTGTGATGGCTCTGCTGCGGAATCAGGGCATTCGCATCCTTCCTTACCTGGACGACATTCTGATTGCGGCTCAGTCTCTTCATCAGGCCGAGGAGGATACTCAGGTGGTGACCTCTACTCTCGAGTCCTTCGGCTGGGTGATCAACTATCCCAAGTCTTCACTATCTCCGTCTTTGGTGAGGTCCTTTCTGGGCATGACTCTGGATACCTCTCAGGTCAAGATATTCCTGCCTCAGCAGAAGGTGGAGGGCCTTCAGAAGCAGGCTCGGACTCTGCTCTTGTGTCCTCATCCCTCCATCCCGCAAGGGATGCAGTTAGTGGGCTTGATGGTGTCTTGCTTCGAGGCGGTCCCCTTTTTGCTCAGTTTCACATGAGGCCTCTTCAGTTGCACCGTCTGTCTGTTTGGAATCGGGACCCTGTGTCCCTGGATCAGGAATTTGCTCTGTCCCCCCTGGCAAGACAGTCCCTCTTGTGGTGGCTGTACTCAGGGAACCTTCTAGTGGGCAGGGCATTTCTGCCCCAGTGTTGGGAGACTGTCACCACAGATGCCAGTCTGACAGTTTGGGGGGGGCTTTTGGAAGTCTCTGCAGTTCCAGGGTCGGTGGGCCCCCCAGGAGGCCCATGCTCCCATCAATGTTCTGGAACTGAGGGCGATCAGGTTGGTTCTTGCTCACCTGACCTCACACCTTCGGGGTTGGGCTGTTCAGATCCGCTCGGACAACCAGACGGCAGTTCATCAGGGAGGGACTAGGAGCAAGCGAGCCCTCAAGGAAGTGTCCCTGATACTGTCCTGGGCGAAAGAGAATGTCCCCTGCATCTCAGCGGTTTACATTCCGGGGGTGGAGAACCTGGAGGCAGACTCCCTGAGCAGGGGGACGTCTCGGCTGGGGGAATGGTCCCTCAGCAACAAGGTATTTCACTCCCTGTGTCACCGCTGGGGTCTTCCGGATGTGGACCTGTTCGTGTCCCGCCACAATCACAAGCTTCCCAGGTTTGTCTCCCTGTCGCAGGATCCTCTGGCCTTCGCCACGGATGCGCTAGCAATGCCTTGGGCGGAGTTTTGACTCCTCTATGTGTTCCCTCCCCTTCCTCTGCTGGGCAGGGTGCTGCGCAAGATAGCCCAGGAGGGGGCACCAGCCATTCTGGTGGCCCCCTGTTGGCCAAGGAGGGTGTGGTTTGCAGACGTCGTGCAGTTGGCAGTAGATCAGTACGTCTTGCCCAAAGATCCAGATCTGCTCACTCAGGGACAGCTACGCCATCCCAATTTACAAACGCTGGCTTTAACGGCTTGGCTGCTGAAACCTCCATCTTGATGGATAAGGGTTTGCCGGCTTCTGTTGTTGATACCATGATTCGGGCTAGGAAGAAGTCCTCGTCCTTTATCTACTACAGGATGTGGCATGCTTACATTGCCTGGTGTGAGTCCAAGTCTCTTCCTTGTCGGGTGTTTTCTATTCCCAGGATTCTGGAATTTTTGCAACATGGTTTGGATTCGGGCCTTCAGCTTAGTACCCTCAAGGGACAGGTGTCAGCTCTGGCAATTTTTTTCCAAAGATCCTTTGCCAATCACCGGTTGGTTAAGACCTTCTTTCAGGGTGTTTCTCATGTGCGTCCGCCACGTAAGCCTATGCTACCGGTTTGGGACCTAAATCTGGTGTTGTCTGCTCTGCAGGGTCCTCCCTTTGAGCCTATCCGTGGGGCCTGCGTTGCCCATTCTGACTCTTAAGGTGGCCTTTTTGGTGGCTATTACTTCTGTCAGGCGAGTTTCTGAGCTGGCGGCGCTTTCCATCAAACCTCCTTATTTTAAGAGGCATCAGGATAAGGTGGAGTTTCGGTTTAAGCCGGATTTCTTGCCTAGGGTTGTGTCTGCTTTTCATCTCAATCAGGACATTGTTTTGCCTTCTTTGTGTCCTAACCCTGCTAATTCTAAGGAGCGGACCCTTCACCCTTTGGATGTTGTCAGGGCTCTGAAGTTTTATTTGGTTGCTACTGAGTCTTGCAGGAAATCTAATGCTCTTTTTGTTCTCTCTTCTGGACCTAGGAAGGGTTTGCCTCCTGCTAAATCCACTATCAGCAAGTGGATCCGTCAGGCGGTGGTTCAGGCCTATTCTGCTAAGGGGAAGGAACCTCCCTTTAGAATTACTGCTCATTCCACTCGTGCTATTGGTGCGTCTTGGGCTTTTCAGCACCAGGCTTCTGTTGAACAGGTTTCTAAGGTCGCTACTTGGTCTTCTGTTCATACTTTTTCCAAGTTTTACAAGGTTGATGTTAGGGCCTCAGCTGAGGCTGTTTTTGGCCGCAAGGTACTTCAGGCGGCAGTGGTTTAAACTGTCTGCTGCTGATTCTACCTTATGGACACTGCTGTTGGACGTCCCATACGTAAGGACTTCTTGAAGCAGGCCGTGCCATGCAATAGGAAAAATACAATTCTGTGAGCACTCACCTGTAGAATTGCTTGTACTATGCATGGCACGGTCTGCTTCGCGAAGTCATTACATCTGGGGTATTCCGCCACAAGGTGGCGCAGTGCACTGCAGAAGAGTTGTGGCTCCTCCCGGCCCCATATAAAAACGGAATCACCATAGACTTATCCAGTGTTGACAAGCAGTTATTCAAGAAACCGGAAGATAATAAAAGTAACAAGAAAAACCCAACTAATTTGGAACAATCACCAAACAGAGGCAACCAAGAATAACGATAACAAGGGTGGGGTGAAGCAGGCCGCGCCATGCATAGTAAAAGCAATTCTACAGGTGAGTGCTCACAGAATTGTCTTTTTTTTCCCACAGTTCCTGGCGGTGGACACGCAGATGATCCTGGGTTGGGCAGTGGGTGGGCGTGGCAGTATGTGGGTGTGGCCTCTGATGTAACTCCTTCCCCTTTCTTCTCATAGTTCCTGGCCGTGGACACGCAGATGATTCTGGGTGGGGCAGTGGGTGGGTGGGCGTGGCAGTATGTGGGTGTGGCCTCTGATGTAACTCCTTCCCCTTTCTTCTCATAGTTCCTGGCGGTGGACACGCAGATGATTCTGGGTGGGGCAGTGGGTGGGTGGGCATGGCAGTATGTGGGTGTGGCCTCTGATGTAACTCCCCCCCCCCTTTCTTCCCATAGTTCCTGGCGGTGGACACGCAGATGATTCTGGGTGGGGCAGTGGGTGGGTGGGCGTGGCAGTATGTGGGTATGGCCTCTGATGTAACTCCTTCCCCTTTCTTCTCATAGTTCCTGGCGGTGGACACGCAGATGATCCTGGGGAACAAGCAGATGATTCTGGGTGGGGCAGTGGGTGGGCGTGGCAGTATGTGGGTGTGGCCTCTGATGTAACTCCTCCCCCTTTCTTCCCATAGTTCCTGGCGGTGGACACGCAGATGATCCTGGGGAACAAGCAGTTGGCGCTCAGCCCGGAGGAATACGTCTTTGCGGCTCTGAACCTTTACACCGACATCATCAACATCTTCCTGTACATCTTGGCGATAATCGGCAAAGCCAAGGACTAGGGGGGCGTGGCCACCTACGCTGCCCCGCCCCCTACCAGGAAATGATATGCGCTCCTATGGTGATTGTGACCCCGCCCCCTCCTGCTTCTGTTACTTGTGAAGGATGCTGTGCAGCTGTTTCTGCTGCTGCCTGAGCCACTCACCTGGGGCCCCGCCCCCACCCCCCCAGGGTCACTAACTGCACTTTACTGGACCTTCCTCCGGGTATCTCCGCCTCCATTCCGGCTGTACATGGCCCCGCCCCCGTCATCCCTGTTCCCTGTTTGTATATAATCCTATGGCTGCTCCCAGTGTAGGAAACATTTTGATAGTAAGACTGTTGTACATTTCTTTTACCCATCATGCCCCTGCCGAGGAGGCTGCAAGGCATTGTGGGTCCAGCGGGGTCGCGCTACCTGCATTCCTTACACAAGGACCAAGTAGTATTTCATGTGTCGCTGAAGCTTAGCTGATGAATTAAAGTATAGGATGGGGGGCGTGACACTCCCCGCCCATCCCCATAGGTGATGAATTAAGGTATGTGATGGGGGCGTGACACTCCCCGCCCATCCCCATAGGTGATGAATTAAGGTATGTGATGGGGGGCGTGACACTCCTTGCCCATCCCCACAGTGCTGATATTAGAGGCTGAGCCAGGCCACATGCACCTGCCAGCCAGGCTCCTCCTCCTAACGGGTGGCAGGTGCCCTCTGAGGTCTTTGGGCCATGAGCACCCGCCAGCCAGGCTCTTCCTCCTAGCGGGTGGCAGGTGCCCTCTGAGGTCTTTGGGCCACGCGCACCCACCAGCCCAGCTCCTCCCCCTAGCGGGTGGCAGGTGCCCTCTGAAGCTTATGTGGAGTCATCCATTGATGAATTAGGTATGTGATGGGGCGTGACACTCCCCGCCCGTCCCCACAGTGCTGATATTAGAGGCTGGGCCAGGCCACACGCACCCGCCAGCCAGGCTCCTCCCCCTAGCGGGTGGCACATGCCCTCTGAGGTCATTGGGAACACTACATTAAAGTGTTTATATTTATTATTCTGTGATGCAGCCAAATGTGAATAGATGAATAGCCTCATGAATATGCAAATAGCCTGCATGTGAGGCCCCGCCCCTGTCATACCCCAGGCCAGGGTCTGACCGACGAGTGGAAACTGGGCATTGTGGGTAAGGTCAGGCTCTGGGGCTCCTGTTACTGGACCCTGCATGGCGGGGGCGGGGCCACATTCTGCATCAGGCCACGCCCCCACCAGCAGCGTCACGCCCCTGCGGCTGCTCCACTCTCTGCATGTTGGCTGTGATGACTGTTTCTGAATAAAAGATTTTCCTGTGTTGTCGGAGTGCCCCCTTATTTGGGTTGGTTGGCTGGGGGTAAGTCTCCCAGGAGGACGCTTACCATAAGGGGTCGGTGTCTGAGCTGTGGGGTAGGTGCCCCCTGCTACTGATCAGGAAAGGAGACCTTAAAGCGGGCCCACACCCTATTTCCAAGTATACAGCACGTCCTGTTCCAGTAAATTCCTTACACTTTATTCCGCCACAAGGTGGCGCTGTGGACTGCAGAAAGACTTGTGGCCACTCCCGGCCCCATAAATAGC
This sequence comes from Gastrophryne carolinensis, assembly GCA_027917425.1. Taxonomy (NCBI): domain Eukaryota; kingdom Metazoa; phylum Chordata; class Amphibia; order Anura; family Microhylidae; genus Gastrophryne; species Gastrophryne carolinensis. The sequence goes on along the minus strand of JAQIHN010000048.1, from coordinate 317,495 downwards.
CAAGAACCTCCCACCAATTTCGAGGTTAGTTCTGCAATCTGAACTGCGAAGATAGAAGATGTCCCTCTACTGCGCAGGGAGCGGGCTTTCCAAGCCTAGGGCCCTGCAGGCTTATTTCCACCCGTTCCGGACCCACTGCCTCCCAGCCATGGCTGACGGTTCGGGTGAAGGTAGGACAGCACTAGGGTCAGGTGCTGAAGGAGCGCTGCTCCTGTACCAAAGGGCAGCCGGCGACAGGCTTTGTTATGGTGAGCCTCTTTGGGATGCCCCTAAATCTTGGGTCCCCTTTTTTAATATCCCCCTTCCCTCCCTTTCCCTAGAGGTTGTCGGGACACCCTCACTATGGCCCGCGCGGCTGGCAGGGGGTGCCCGGGGGAGTCCATTATTGTGTGTGTGATTTTAGTGTTACGTTTATTGCTATGGCGTGCGTGCGGGCCGTTGTACGGCGCTCCGCGGGTGTTGGTGCTTTTTACTGTCTTTTGGCTTCAGTCATGGCGCCGGCGCCCCTCGTGATCTCAGTTTCACGCTCTTCGGGGGGGGGGGGGGGGGGAGAGGGACCGCGGTTTGACGCGTTCTGCTTCATGCGCTTGCGGTCAGCCCCTCTAGATACTGCTGCCAGCGCCATTTTGTGGCCACGTCCTTGTGGTGCTGTGACGCGGTCTGGCTGTTCTGCTTCTTCGTGCTTCTGTCCGCTTGGTCCCTGAGTCCCTTACGGGGGGTTTTTATATGGATTTACTCTGTATGCGCTGGGGATGCTTATTTTATGCTTGTTGTGTCTTGCTGGTGGGTCACCTTTGACTGTGGTTCTCCCGGCCCTGCCCCTTACCAATCTCCCACCTTCCCTAGCGGGCTATGGGGGGCATCCCAAAAGGGTGGCTATTGCTAGCTGTGTCCCTGTACTGGCCGATACGCCTGTATCTAAAATCACCATATGGAGGCTTCCGGGGACAATGTGCTTGGGGTTCCTTCGGGACATGCCCAGCTGTGTGTAGCATGTGGGTTATCCCCTGTTAGTGACGGTGTCAGGGTATGTTTGCCCTGCGCCCAGCATGTACTTGCGCTGCAGCCTGGGTCGTCTGCTACGGGTCCCGGTGCTGCGCCCCCTTCTGCTTCGCCTACCCCCCATGCTTGCATCTGACTCCCAGTGAGGGGCACACTAGCGGGGAGTCTCAATATGACTTGGCTTCACGGGTGGCCAGCATTGAAAAGCATATTGCTGGGTCAGCCCCGCGTAAGGCTTCTGCCAAGAAGCGGCATTTATCTCCCGCTGCTTCCCTCTTTCCTGTGGAGGATGAGGGACTTTACTCACTTTCTGGCCTTTACCCCCTTGAGGAGGGGAAATTATTCTCTGATTCAGAATCCTCTGAGGAACAACCTAAGTTATATGGTGGTACCGGGTCTCCCTTTGGAGAAGACCCATGGTCCTCAGATGACACTGACTCACATTTTTGAAGTGCTTTGTATTTCCCCTCCTGCCGTGGCTCCACAGCAGCAGGGTGAGCTTCTCCATACTGTTAAACCTCGCTTGGAGTTCCCTGAGCAGAATCACTTTAATAATCTGGTGCTCAAAGAGTGGGAACGGCCTATTAAACTTCCCGGGGTGCCCAAGAGTTGGGACAGGCGTTATCCTTTTCCCGCTGATTAAGTGTTGGTCATGTCCTCCCGAGGTGGACATGCTCGTTTTAGGGTTGTCTAATATATCTGTCATGCATTCATTTGACACTACTACCTTGCAGGATTGTGAGGACCGGCGCATGGACCAGCTGTCCTGTCGTGCCTTTGCCTATGTGGGCACTGCGCTGCGTCCGGTTTGTGCCTCTGCCATTACGGCTATTGCTATTAAAGGGCTGCTTAAGTGTCTCTTAGATGGGGCCTCTGATGACGCGGGAGGAGAAGAGTATAGATCTCTCCTGCTTTGCTATGAATTTGTTGCATATGTTCTTTCTGCCATGGATGATGCCATTCCATTAGAATGTGTGGTAAGACTTCTGCCCTGTTGGTGACTATACGACGCTCTGTCTGGCTACGTCAGTGGGTAGCTGATAATGCTGCTAAAATGGCTCTCTGGGTTTCCTTTTAAGGGGCTGCGGCTCTTTGGTGAACGCTTAGACCTGTTTGCCAGGGGAGGCAGGTTACCTCAACGTAGGAGGCCGTCTCTGCCCTTTTGGGGGGCTGGTGCCTCTCTCCCCTCCTTCCGCACTTCCAGGGCTGGTCGAGGAGTTTCCTTTGCTGGAGCACGCGGAGACTATTGGGGCAGGGGTAGAGGACGTGGCCGGCCTGGCCTCTCATGGGGTCCCAAGCCCAAATCCTCCCCCAAGCCTCCTCAGGCATGAAGAGGCGCCCTCACCCATCCGGGTGAGGGGAAGGCTTCGGCTCTTTGCTCACGTTTGGAGGCTACGTGTAGCAGACAGGAGGCAGTGTCCACTGGATACAAGATAGTTTGCAGCCTGGCCGCCCCCAAGATTTATCAGATCCCAGATGGCTCAAAACCCCCTGTCAGCCCAGGGATTGCGGCTTGCGGTCCAAAATCTTCTGGAGTTGGGAGTCATCTGCCCTGTGCCTCTCAGGGAAAGGGGCAGAGGCTTCTACTCCAATCTATTCACTGTTCCCAAAAAGGACGGGTCCCACAGGCCCATCCTGGATCTAAAGCACCTCAACAAGTTTGTCAGATTCAAGCATTTTCGCACGGAGACCCTACGCTCAGCAGTTGCTACTCTGCGCCCGGGCGACTTCATGACCTCAGTAGACATCAAGGACGCTTACCTTCATGTACCAATCTTCCCAGGTCATCAGAAATTTCTCAGGTTTGCTCTGGAGGATTAGCACTACCAATTTGTGGCCTTGCCTTTCGGTATCACCTCCGCTCCCAGGGTATTCACCAAGGTGTGTTGGCGGGTGTGATGGTTCTGTTGAGATCTCGGGGCATTCGCATCCTTCCTTATTTGGACGACATTCTGATCTCATCTCTGTCCTTCCGTCAGGCAGAACTGGATACCCAGATGGTGGTGTCCACACTAGAGTCCTTCGGCTGGGTGATCAACCATCCCAAGTCTTTTCTGTCTCCGTCACTGGTGAGGTATTTTCTGGGCATGACTCTGGATACATCTCACGTCAAGGTTTTTCTCCCTCAACAGAAGGTGGAGAGTCTTCAAGCTCAGGCCCAGTTTCTTTTTTCTTGTCCTCATCCCTCCATCCGGCAGGGAATGCAGCTGGTGGGCCTGATGGTGTCTTGCTTCGAGGCGGTCCCCTTTGCTCAGTTTCACATGAGACCTTTGCAGCTACACCTCTTATCAGTGTGGGATCGGGACACCGTGTCCCTGGATCAGGTGTTTGCTCTGTCCCCCCTGGCCAGACGGTCCCTCTCGTGGTGGCTGGTCTCAAGGAACCTCTTGGTGGGCAGAACCTTTCTGTCCCCTTTCTGGGAGATTGTCACCACAGATGCCAGTCTGACAGGTTGGGAGGGCTTCTGGAACTGAGGGTGGTAAGGTTGGTTCTCGCCCAATTGACCCCTCACCTTCGGGGTCGGGCTGTTCAGATTCGCTCGGACAACCAGACGGCGGTTGCCTACATCAATCATCAGGGAGGGACCCGGAGCAAGAGGGCCCTCAAGGAAGTGTCTCTGATACTGTCCTGGGTGGAGGAGAATGTCCCCTGCATATCGGCAGTTTACATCCCGGGAGTGGAAAATCTGGAGGCAGACTCCTTGAGCAGGGGGACTTCTCGTCTGGGGGAATGGTCCCTCAGCAGCAGGGTGTTTTGCTCCCTGTGCCACCGCTGGGGTCAGCCGGATGTGGATCTGTTTGCGTCCCGTCACAATCACAAACCTCCAGTCTTTGTCTCTCTGTCCCAGGACCCTCTGGCCTTAGCCATGGATGCACTAGCATTGTCTTGGAAGAGCTTTCGGCTCCTCTATGTGCTCCCTCCGTTTCCTCTGTTGGGCAGGGTACTGTGCAAGATAGCCCAGGAAGGGGTGCCAGCCATCCTGGTGGCCCCCTGTTGGCCACGAAGGGTTTGGTTCGCAGACATCGTGCAGTTGGCAGTAGATCAATACGTCCTGCCCAAGGTTCCAGACCTGCTCACTCAGGGACAGCTACGCCATCCCAATTTACAAACGCTGGCTTTAACGGCCTGGCTGCTGAGACCTCCATTTTGATGGAAAAGTGGTTGCCTGCCCCTGTTGTTAATACCATGATTTGGGCTAGGAAGAAGTCCTCGTCATCCATCTACTATAGGGTATGGCATGCTTACCTTGCCTGGTGTGAGTCTAAATCTCTTCCCTGTCGGGTGTTTTCTATTCCCAGGATCCTGGAATTCTTCCTCCTTTTGAGCCTCTACATGAGGCTGCTTTGCCTATTTTTACTCTTAAGGTGGCCTTTTTGGTGGCTATCACTTCTGTTAGGCGTGTGTCTGAGTTTCGCACTTTCCATTAAACCTCCTTACTTTGAGCGACACAAGGAAAAGGTGGTGTTTCGGTATAAGCAAGATTTCCTGCCTAAGGTTGTGTCTGCATTTCATCTCAATCAGGACATTGTTTTGCCTTCATTGTGTCCTAATCCTGCTAATTCCAAGGAGTGGACTCTGCATTCCTTGGATGTGGTCAGAAGTTCTATTTGGTGGCTACTGAATCATTCAGGAAATCTGATGCTCTTTTTGTGGTCCCTTCTGGACCTAGGAAGGGTCCAGCAAGTGGATCCGTCAGGCTGTGATTCAGGCCTATTCTGCTAAGGGGAAGAATCCTCCCTTCCGCCTTACTGCTCATTCCACTCGTGCTATTGGAGCCTCTTGGGCCTTCCAGCACCAGGCTTCTGTTGAACAATTTTGCAAGGCCGCTACTTGGTCTTCTGTTCATACTTTTTCCAAGTTTTACAAGGTTGATGTTAGGGCCTCAGCTGATGCTGCTTTTGGCTGCAAGGTTTTTCAGGCGGCAGTGGTCTAAACTGCCCGCCATTGCTCTTTGGGGATCCCACCCTACCTTACGGACACTGCTATTGGATGTCCCAAGTGTAAGGAATTTTCTGGAACAGGAAGTGCTGTATACTTGGAAAAATACAATTCTGTGAGTACTCACCTGTAGAATTGATTTTGTAGTATACAGCACGTCCTGTTCCATCCCTCCCTTGTTATTATTTTTACTGGAATTTACAGGAATTTACTGGAACAGGACGTGCTGTATACTATAAAATCAATTCTACAGGTGAGTACTCACAGAATTGTATATTCTAAGTATGTCACACACCCCACTTCAATCATTAATTATTACACTTGGGTAACTCCACCAGCAGGTGGCGACGTGCAGAGAAGTCATGAAAAACGAGCCCCTCCTGGTCCATCCATTCCTGGTACCTCTCACTCATTCCCCAGTTTTTCTTCTCTGCAAGATGGTGACAAGACAGAAGAAAGAAGTCTCCTGCTTGCAGGTAGCCTGGGTAACACCCCGCCCCCCCCCCCCCCCCCTCCCCATGGTCTATTTCTGCCCGGTTCTTTTGTTTTTAATCCCCTGATTGTTTGGTAGCCTCCCAGCTTAGGCTGTAGGCCGGGCAAGGGTAGATGGCACTCATGGTGCCCAGGAGATTAGCTCCTCCGCTCGACCCCATATTATGGGGCATAGCGGTGATCCGGTTGGTGATCCGGACGTGGGATGCCCCAGCCCTCATTTGCCCTTAGGACCACAACAAATAGTACAGTGGCTAGAAGAGTGAACTCTGAGTGATGACCAACAGTAGATCACTGGTTCAAGACCCTGTTCATGCCAGTCCTAACAGTTGTTAGTTTTATGTGTTTGGATGTGACTGGTTGTGGCGCTTGGCCTGTTTGTGTGTGTGGACGGGTGTCTGTGCTGTGTTGGGCCGTTGGCATCCGTTTTTACTTGTGGATCCTCTCGCTTTATTTTTATTTTTTAGGCCTAGCTGGCATATTGTCCGGGCGGTCGGGCGAGGGCTTTGCCGGCCCGCCACCTTGGTGTTCCACTTGGGCGCCCGTCCTTTGAGGTGATCGGGGATGGGGGCGGAGGGGCCTGGATGTGAGCGCCGAGGACCTCCTCGGCGCTCGCAGCGTTCCCTTGTCAGCGGGGGTGGACCGGGCGGCACGTGTGCGTCCGTCGTTTTTTTGTTTCTTCTGCGGCGACGGGGACGGGCGGGGCCGCGTCTTGCGCGGCCCGCGCCGTTACTGGCCAGTTGGGAAGGGGGCGGGGCCGCTGCGCTCCCGCGTTTCTGTGGGCCTGCCCCTCATCTCCCCTTCGCTCCTTGGCGGTGCTGCTCGGGTCTGGTCGGGGCCTCCATCTAGCTGCGGGACTTAGGAGGCCTTCGTTATCTCTGCGGGGTCTTTGCTATGCAGGGCTTGAGGTCGGCTGTTGTTTAAGGTAGCCCTGCAGATTGATTATTATTATTATGCTTGGATTGCGCCCCCCCTCCCCCCCCCCTGTGGGGGTGATGGCAGGGGTATTTAGCCAGTGTTCTGGCATGTGGGCTCTTTATTTATTGTACGGTATTTCCCCTGTGTGTGTTGTGCTGGAATGTTTGTTGTCCTTTTTGTTTTACAGATCTTGGGATCCCATCCTTCAGGGCTCTCCCGGTCTTATATACCTGGCTAGTTTGGGCTTTTTAGGTTATCACATTCCTTATTTGGTCCCATGATCAGGACTTTTAAATTTATATCTGTATATTGAATTATAAAGGGGCATCCCAGGTCGCTTACGGCGTAAATCCCTGGGTTCAGTAAATAACCATAAATTCACCATAGGGAGGCTACCTCAGATATTGGGAATGGTCCTGCGGGGCAGTCCAAGATGTGCGGGGGGTGTGGGACTCCGCTCCCAGGGGATGATGTCATTATTTGCATTCCATGTGCTCGGCGGAACATTGAGCGCCAGTCCGGCACCCTGGTGCCCGGTACTTCGTCATCCGCGCCATCTCCCTCTCCTCCTCGCCTGTTCAGGACCCCGTGTGACGTGGTCACTGGGGGTGATCTGCAATCGGACGTATGTGCCCGATTGGCCATCCTGAGTGGCACAGGACCAGTGTAAGATGCCCACCATGCCACACGTTTAAGTCTTGAGAAGATGTTCTCCGCTGTGGTCGCTCAGAAGGTTTCGGCTAAACGGAAGCACCTGTCTCCGCCTACGCCGGACTCAGATGAGGAGGTTATTGAGGATCTGGATTGGCCAGATCGTCCTCTTGAAGAAGGTGAGCTGGTCAGCAGTTGCTGGGCGATGAAGGTGGCCCAACCGAGGGGTCCGTTCCTGATACGTCGTCCATTCTGGCCCAGATGTTTGAAGTTTTGGATTTGGTTCCTCCTGAAGCTGCTCCTCGACCTAAGGGTCAGCTTTTTGGATTGTCCAAGCCGCGCTTGGAGTTTCCCAGTCAACAGCATTTCGAGGATGTTATCCTTAAGGAATGGGAGCAGCCTACGCGTCTCGTTGGGGTGTCTCCTAGCTGGGATAGGATGTATCCCTTTCCGGCGGACATGGTGAAGTGTTGGTCTGTCCCTCCCGAGGTTGATGCCCCGGTTTTGGGACTATTTAATACGGCGGTTGTACATTCTCCTGACACAACTTCTCTTAAGGACGGCGAGGATCGCCGGATTGATCAGCTGGCCCGCCATGGTCTTGTCTGTGCGGGTTCGGTATTGAGGCCTGTTTGTGCTTCGGCACTTTTATCATTGGCGGTTAGGTCTATTGTCAGGGATTTATGTGTGGATCTTGATCCTACTTGTGTTGAGTTTCTTGCCCTTAAGCGTTGTGAATCCTTCGTTTCATTTATTCTTGCCGCTCAGGATGATGCCATGTTAATGTGTGGCAGGGCAACGGCTCTGTTGGTAGCTATCTGCCGCTCAGTGTGGTTGAGGCAGTGGACTGCTGATTTTAATTCCAAGAGATCGCTCACGGCTCTTCCCTTTCTGGGTTTGAGACTTTTCAGGAGAGGAGCTTGATTCTGTTGCCAAGGGAGGTAAGTTTCCTCAGCGCAAGAAATTTCGTCGTTCCTTTCGGGGAGCCAGAGCCGGCAGGGGTGCGGGCTTCTCGGCTTCCAGGGGTGCCAGCTGGAACAGGGGTAAAAGGCCGTGGCCGTCCCGTTCACGTCTGGGGCGCCAAGCCCAAGCCAGCTGCCAAGCCCGCTCAGCAATGAGGGGGCGCCCTCACCCTTACGGGTGGGGGGACGGCTACGACTCTTCTCCCGGGTATGGGACCAGGAGGTCTCGGACAGATGGATCCGGGAGGTGGTGTTGGCTTGTTTCAAGCTGGAGTTCGAGTTCCGCCCTCCTCCAAGGTTTCTTCAGGTATCGTGTCCCTTCAGATCCTTTGGTCGCGCAGGGGCTCCTGGCAGCGGTAAGGAATCTTCTGGAATTGGCAGTCATCTGCCCGGTCCCTCCTTCGGAGGTGGGGCGCGGGTATTATTCCAATCTCTTCACTGTACCCATAAAGGATGGGTCGTTCCGCCCCATCCTGGATTTGAAGTTTGCTCAACCGGTTTATTCGTCCCCGGAGGTTTCGCATTGAAAATCTGCGGTCTGCGATCAGTTCTCTTCGGCAGGGGGACTTTATGACGTCCACAGACATCAAGGATGCATACCTTCACATTCCGATTTTTCCGGCTCACCAGAGGTTGCTTCGCTTTGTGGTGGAGGATCGGAGTTTTCAGTTTGTAGCTCTTCCATTCGGCCTCACCTCGGCTCCGAGAGTGTTCACCAAGGTGCTGGCGGGCGTGATGGCTCTGCTCTGAGCTCAGGGAATTCGCATTGTGCTTTATTTGGACGATCTTCTCATCATGGCTCCGTCATTCAGTAAAAGCGGAAGTGGACACCAGCACGGTGGTGTCTATGCTGGAGAGGTTCGGCTGGGTGATCAGCTACCCCAAGTCCTCTCTGGTTCCGGCCAGGGTGGTGACCTTTCTGGGGATGTCCTTGGACTCTTGCCAGCACAGAGTTTTCTACCTCAGGCCAAGGTTCTTTTGATTCAGGAATTGGTTCAGCTTGTGGTGGATGGTCTTCTTTCCAATCCTCGCCCGTCCATCCGGCTAGTAATGAGATTGGTGGGGTTGATGGTAGCTTCTTTCGAGGCAGTTCCCTTCGCGCAGTTTCACACGCGGGCGCTTCAGCTTCATCTGTTGGCGTCTTGGGTCCGGTGACCGCGGTCGTTGGATCGGTTCTTCCGGATGTCCCCCCGGGTTCGGCAGTCTCTTCTGTGGTGGATGGTCTTGGACAATCTTCTGACGGGCAGGTCATTTCTGACCCCGCTTTGGGAAACTGGCACCACGGACACCAGTTTGTCAGGATGGGGAGGTTTCTGGAAGGATCTTTGGTTCCGGGGGCGGTGGGGTCCTCAGGAAGCCCACTTGCCCATCAATGTTCTGAAGTTGAGAGCCATCAGGTTGGTTCTGTCTCACTTGACGCAGCATTTACAGGGCTTGCCGGTTCAGGTTCGTTCGGACAATCGGACGGCGGTTGTTTACATCACTCACCAAGGAGGGACTCGCAGTCTGGGTGCCCTCAGGGAGGTGTCTCTGATCCTGGTTTGGGCAGAGTCTCATGTCCCTTGCATCTCGGCAGTGTACATTCCAGGAGTGGAAAACACGGAGGCGGACTTTCTGAGCCGGTGTTCTTCCCGCCGGGGGGAATGGTCTCTCCATCCCCAGGTGTTTCGGTCGCTTTGTCTCTGGTGGGGGACGCCGGAGGTGGATCTGTTGGCCTCTCGTCACAATCACAAGCTTCCGACATTCGTGTCGCTTTCTCAGGATCCTCTGGCTCTGGCGGCGGATGCCATGGCTCTGAGCTGGAGGGACCTGGGGTTTCTTTTTCTGTTTCCTCCGATTCCCATGCTAGGCAGGGTGTTGCGAAAGTTGGTTCTGGAAGGGGTTCCCGCCATTCTCGTGGCTCCAAGGTGGCCAAGGCTGGTGTGGTTCACAGACATCGTTCGTCTGGCAGTGGATCAGTTCGATCTGCCTTTTCGGCCGGATCTTCTCACTCAGGGTCAACTATGTTACCCCAATTTACCAACGCTGGCTTTGACGGCTTGGCTGCTGAAACCTCCATCTTAAAGGAGGAAGGTCTTTCGGATTCGGTCATTCAGACTCTTATTAGTGCCAGGAAGAGGTCCTCTTCTACCATCTATTATAGGGCTTGGAGATCTTATATTGATTGGTGTGAGGCTAGATTTTTGCCCTGTCAGGTCTTTTCTGTTTCTAGGATTTTGGAATTTCTTCAATCTGGGCTGGACTCTTGTCTTCAGCTGAGTACTTTGAAGGGGCAGGTTTCTGCCTTATCTATCTTTTTTCAAAAGGTCATTTGCAAGCCATCCTTTGGTCAGGACTTTTTTCCAGGGGGTTTCGCATCTGCGGCCCCCTACGAAGCCTTTGCTCCCTGTTTGGGATTTGAATTTGGTTCTCTCTGCTCTTCCGGCTTCTCCTTGAGCCTTTGCAGGTTATTGTTCTTCCTACTCTGACTCAGAAGGTTGCCTTGTTGGTGGCCATCACTTCTTTTCTGCTTGTCTCGAAGTTGGCAGCCTTGTTGGTTCAGACTCTTCACTTTGAGAGACATCAGGTCAAGGTGGTTTTCCGCTTCAAACCGGACTTCCTTCTAAGGTGGTCTCTGTTTTTCATTTTAACCAGGACATTGTTCTTCCTTCCTTGTGTCCTAAGCCTAGGAATGACAAGGAGAGGGTTGAACGCTGGGTACGCTGGGTGAAGTACTGTTTGTTTACTTCTTCCTTCTACCTTTTCGTAAGACTGGTGTCTTTTTCTTGGTGCCCTGTTGGGCCTAGTAAGGGTTTGACTCCCGCTAAGTCTTCCATTAGCAAATGGATTCGTCAGGCTGTTGTTGGGGCCTATTCTACCAAGGGGAAGGTTTCCCCTTTTTTCATATCACTGCTCATTCTACTCGTGTTGTTGGAGGGCCTTAAGTTTTTCAGCACCAGGCCCATGTTGAACAAGTTTGTAAGGCTGCTACCTGGTCTTCTGTTCACACTTTTTCTAAGTTTTTACTAGGTGATGTGTGGGCTTCAGCGGATGCTGTGTCTGGCCGCAAGGCTCTGCAGGCTGCAGTGGTTTGAGTTTTGCATTATGGCCTTGTTGGATACCCGCCCTTTCTGGACACTGCTGTTGGATGTCCCAAGTGTAATAATTAATGATTGAAGTGGGGTGTGTGACATACTTAGAATAATACCATTTTGTGAATACTCACCTGTAAAATGGGTATTATAAGTATGTCACACACCCCACTTCACCCGCCCTTTTGGTATCCCGGATTCTTTATAGGGTGAAGTTTTTGTTTACAGTTTGAGGGTTTTTTTTCCTGGTACCTTGTCTTTACTGCTGTTTGAATACTGGGGAATGAGTGAGAGGTACCAGGAATGTATAGACCAGGAGGGGCTCGTTTTTCATGTTTATAATTCATGTTCATAATTAATGATTGAAGTGGGGTGTGTGACATACTTATAATACCCATTTTACAGGTGAGTATTCACAAAATGGTATTTTTTCTCATCATGTGACAGGTTGAGGGGTGGGGCATCCAGGTTGCCGGAGCCCCCTGCGCATAAGCCCCAGCAATCCCTGCTGTAACCTCGATTCCCCAGGATAAATGTGGGCCTGCGATTGGCCGCCATTGGGCACATGATACAGAGTTACTATGACGCCACCTTGTCTTTGGAACGTGAACTTAGATTTTATTTCTTTGGGAAGTGGCTTTCACCTCTGGGTTCATCGTCACATGATACTAACCCTAACCTCGATTCCCCAGGATAAATGTGGGTCTGCGATTGGCCGCCATTGGGCACATGATCCAAAAGTACTATCTCTTTTCCTATTGCATGGCACGATCTGCTTCCAGAAGTCCTTACGTATGGGTTATTCCGCCACAAGGTGGCGCAGTGTACTGCAGAAGAGTTGTGGCTCCTCCCGGCACCATATAAAAACAGGATCACCAATAGACTTCTCCAGTGTTCTCTCTGCAGTGTATACTGCGAAGATAGAAGATGTCTCTCTCTATATTGCGCAGGTGAGCGGGGCAACCAAGCCTGCGGCCCTGCAAGTCTATTTTTACCGGTTTCTGGACCCTCTGTTCCTCCCAGCCTCGGCTGACGGATCGGGTGAGGGTAGAAGAGCACTAGGGTCAAGTGCTCGGGCAGTGCTGCTCCAAGCCGCAGACCCTGTTCCACAAAGGGTAGCCGGCCATAGGCTTTATGGTGAGCCTACTAGGGATGCGGAGTTCCTGTCCTAGCTTCAGAGGGGGTGAGTGTTTTTGGGGACTGTTTACTTATTCTGACGTTTTGGGGTCCCCCCCCCCCGTCCCTGGCCTGGGCTCTCGCCGCTGCTTGCTCGCCTTCCTCTCTCCCTCCCCATCTTGTGTTCGGGGGAGGGGGGGCGGGTGGTAGTGGCGAGGGTGTTTTATGCTATTTTCAATCTGTTTTTTACTGTGTGTTTAACTGTTTTTCGCCGCTTCGCGGTGGGCGGCGCTTTATCTGTGACGCCAGCGAGGTCACATGAGCGCCGTTTTTCGCGCTCTTTAAGGTGGGAGGGGTCGGAGGATGACTTGTACCGCGTTGTCCTCCCGCGACCCGGCCCTCAAGGTTCCTCTGCCGGCGCCATTTTCATTCTGCTGCGCGTCTGGGGCCCTTCTTCATCCCGGAGCTGTGGCGGTGATCCCTGTCTGTTGTCGCTTCCTCCTGTGGTCTGGCGGCTGGTGCCCTTGTCCTACTTGGTCCGTGAGTCCCCCTTTGGGGTTTTTTTGGTCTCCTTGGGATGCTTATGTGTCTTTACTTATGTCTTTCAGGCGGGACAACTGTGGGTTGTGGTTTCTCCTGGTCCTACCCCTTACCCTCCCTCATCTCCCCTTACTGGCTTCTGGGGGCATCCCTTGGGGGTGCATCCCGGGTGGCTCTTGCTAGCCTTTACCCTGTGCTGGCTTATTGCGCCTGTGTTAATCACCATATGGAGGCTTCTGGGGATAGCGTGCTCGGGGGTCCTTCGGGGCAATCCCGGCTGTGTGCCATGTGCGGGGCATCCCCTCTGAGTAACAGTGCCGCGGTGTGCAGGCCGCGCGCTCTGGGTATCGTTGCGGCCCAGGCTGGGCTATCGCTTCGCTTCCCAGCTCTGCACCCCCTTCGGCATTGCCTACCCCCCCGCTCCTGCATTTAGCCCCCAGTGAGGGGATACTAGCGGGGGGTCACAATCTGATCTGGCCCTGTGTGTGGCCAGCATTGAAAGGCAGCTTGCCAGGCCTGCTCCACGTAAGGCCTCTGGCAAGAAGCGGCACCTGGCTCCCGTGACATCCCTCTTTCCTGAGGAGGATGAGGGACTTGTTACTTTTGTTGGCCTTTACCCCCTAGAGGAGGGGGAACTCTTCCAGGACTCCGACTCCTCTGGGGACCAGCAGGGGGGTTATGGCAGTGACCCTGGGTCTGCGTCTGGAGAGGACTCATGGTTCCCTGAGGACACTGATAGCCTGTTAGCTCACATTTTTTAAATCTTGCACATTGTCCCCCCTGAGGTGGCTAAGAAGAAGCAGGGTGAGCTCGTTTGTCCTGATAAACAGCGTCTGGAGTTCCCTGAGCAGGACCATTTTTCTAATATGGTGCTCAAGGAGTGGGAATGTCCTAGTAGATTGCCCGCGGTGCCCAAGGGGTGGGATAGGAGGTATCCCTTTCCTGCTGACCTGGTCAAGCGATGGTCGTGTCCCCCCGAGGTGGATGCTCCCGTTCTAGGGCTGTCCAACACCTCGGTCATGCCTTCCCCTGACACTACTACACTGCGGGACAGTGAGGACCGGCGCATGGATCAGCTGGCCTGCCATGCTTTCACATTTGTGGGGGCTGGGCTGCGTCCGGTCTGTGCCGCTGCCATTACAGCTATTGCCCTTAAAAGACAGCTCAAGCGTCTCCTTGATGGCGCTACGGCTGGCAACAGGGGGGAGGATTATAGGTCCCTTTTGCTTTGCTCTGATTTTGTTGCCTTTGTCCTCTGTTTGGCTGCGTCAGTGGGCGGCTGATGCTGCCGCTAAGAAGGCTCTCACTGGGCTCCCCTTTACGGGGCTGCGGCTCTTTGGTGAGGATGGTAGGCTGCCTCAGCCCTTTTGGGGGCCCTCCTCTTCCCTCCCCTCTTTTCGTGCCTCCAGAGGAGGCCGTGGCTCCCTCTTCTCGGGTACCCGCAGGGATTCTTGGGGCCGTGTAAGATCACGTGGTCTTCCCGGTCTCTCATGGGGCCCCAAGCCCAAACCTTCTCCCAAGCCCCCTCAAGCATGAGGAGGCGCCCTCACCCATCCGGGTGGGGGACGGCTTCGGCTCTTTGCTCACGTCTGGAGGCTACGCATCTCACACCGGTGGATTCAGGAGGTGGTGTCATCCGGTAACAAGATAGTTTGCAGCCTGCCCTCCCCCCAAGATTCATCAGATCCCGGATGTCTCAAAACCCTCTGTCAGCTCAGGGTTTGCGCCTTGCGGTTCAACGTCTGTTGTCAGGAGTCATTTGCCTGGTGCCTTCCCAAGAACGGGGTCAGGGGTTCTACTCCAATCTGATCACGGTCCCCAAAAAGGACAGGTCCCTGAGGCCCATCCTGGACTTGAATGGTCTCAACAAGTTTGTCAGGTTCAAGCATTTTTCGCATGGAGACTCTACGCTCTGCGGTCAGTACCCTGCGCCCGGGCGACTTCATGACCTCAGTGGACATCAAGGATGCCTACCTTCACGTGCCAATCGTTACAGGTCATCAGAGATTTCTCAGGTTCGCTCTAGAGGATCAGCATTACCAGTTTGTGGCCTTACCCTTCGGTATCACCTCGGCTCCTCGGGTGTTCACCAAGGTGCTGGCGGGTGTGATGGCTCTGCTGCGGAATCAGGGCATTCGCATCCTCCCTTACCTGGACGATATTCTGATTGCGGCTCAGTCTATTCGTCAGGCCGAGAGGGATACTCAGGTGGTGACCTCCACTCTCGAGTCCTTCGGCTGGGTGATCAACTATCCCAAGTCTTCACTGTCTCTGTCTTCGGTGAGGTCCTTTCTGGGCATGACTCTGGATACTTCTCAGGTCAAGGTGTTCCTTCCTCAGCAGAAGGTGGAGGGCCTTCAGAAGCAGGCTCGGGCTCTGCTCTTGTGTCCCCATCCCTCCATCCGGCAAGGGATGCAGTTAGTGGGCCTAATGGTGTCCTGCTTCGAGGCGGTCCCCTTTGCTCAGTTTCACATGGGACCTCTTCAATTGCACCTCTTGTCAGTTTGGGATCGGGACCCTGTGTCCCTGGATCAGGAATTTGCTCTGTCCCCCCTGGCCAGACAGTCCCTCTCGTGGTGGCTGGATTCAGGGAACCTTCTAGTTGGCAGGACCTTTCTGCCCCCGTGCTGGGAGACTATCACCACGGATGCCAGTCTGACCGGTTGGGGGGGCTTTTGGAAGTCTCTGAAGTTCCAGGGTCGGTGGGGCCCCCAGGAGGCCCATGCTCCCATCGATGTCCTGGAACTGAGGGCGATCAGGTTGGTTCTGTGTCAGCTGACCTCACATATTTGGGGTCGGGCTGTGCAGATCTGCTCGGACAACCAGACGGCAGTTGCCTACATCAATCATTAGGGAGGGACTTGGAGCAAGCAAGCCCTCAAGGAAGTGTCCCTGATACTGTCTTGGGCGGAAGAGAATGTGCCTTGCATCTCGGCGGTTTACATTCTGGGGGTGGAGAACCAGGAGGCAGACTCCCTGAGCAGGGGGACGTCTCAGCTGGGGGAATGGTCCATCAGCAACAAGATTTTTCACTCCCTGTGTCACCGCTGGGGTCAGCCGGATGTGGACCTGTTTGCGTCCCGTCACAATCACAAGCTTCCCAGGTTTGTCTCTCTGTCACAGGACCCTCTGGCCTTCGCCACGGATGCGCTAGCAATGCCTTGGACGGAGTTTCGGCACCTCTATGTGTTCCCTCCGTTCCCTCTGCTGGGCAGAGTGCTGCACAAGATAGCCCAGGAAAGGGGTACTAGCCATTCTGGTGGCCCCCTGTTGGCCAAGGAGGGTGTGGTTCACAGACGTCGTGCAGTTGGCAGTAGATCGGTACTTCTTGCCCAAGGATCCAGATCTGCTCACTCAGGGACAACTGTGCCATCCCAATTTACAAATGATGGCTTTAACGGCTTGGCTGCTGAAACCTCCATCTTGATGGATAAGGGGTTACCGGCCTCTGTTGTTGATACCATGATTCGAGCTAGGAAGCCCTCGTCTTTTATCTATTACAGGGTCTGGCATGCTTACATTGCTTGGTGTGAGTCCAAGTCTCTTCCTTGTCGGGTGTTTTCTGTCCCCAGGATTCTGGAATTTTTGCAACATGGCCTGGATTTGGGCCTTCAGCTTAGTGTCAGCTCTGGCAATATTTTTCCGAAGATCCTTTGCCAATCACCGGTTGGTTAAGACTTTTTTCCAGGGAGTTACTCATGTGCGTCCGCCACGTAAGCCTATGCTACCTGTTTGGGACCTGAATCTGGTGTTGTCTGCTCTGCAGGGTCCTCCCTTTGAGCCTATCCGTGGGGCTGCCTTGCCCATATTGACTCTTAAGGTGGCCTTTTTGGTGGCTATCACTTCTGTCAGACGTGTCTCTGAGCTGGCGGCGCTTTCCATCAAACCTCCTTATTTTGATCGGCATCAGGATAAGGTGGTGTTTCGGCTTAAGCCGGATTTCTTGCCTAAGGTTGTGTCTGCTTTTCATCTCAATCAGGACATTGTTTTGCCTTCTTTGTGTCCTAACCCTGCTAATTCCAAGGAGCGGTCCCTTCACTCTCTGGATGTTGTCAGGGCTCTGAAGTTTTATTTGGTTGCTACTGAGTCTTTCAGGAAATCTGACGCTCTTTGTTCTTCCTGCTGGACCTAGGAAGGGTTTGCCTTTAGACATATTACAGACATTTTATAGTATTATCTGGTCAGCGCATTCCACACAGGCGCAGTAGGTAAGTAATAACGTCATGTCCAGGTCTTCTCAGGGTGTGTTGTTCTCCTATGACGCAACCTTATCTTTGAAACATGAACTTAGATTTTATTTCTTTGGGAAGTGGAAGTGGCTTTCACCTCTGGGCTCATCGACCCATGATACTAACCCTAACCTCAATCACAAGGCTGCATTTCACCATGTGATCAAGGTTCAGGTAAGCAGCAAACTCATGCGGCTCGGGATGCCCCGGAGGTAGGCATGGGGACAGCCCTGGAGTCCATAATACTATAAAATGTCTGTAATAAAATGTACAGGTTGGTCCATCCTTATCTGGTCAGCGCATTCCACACAGGCGCAGTAGGTAAGTAATCACGTTATGTCTGGGCCTTCTTGGGGGTGTGTTGTTATCCTATGACACCATCTTGTCTTTGGAACGTGAACTTAGATTTTATTTCTTTGGGAAGTGGCTTTCACCTCTGGGCCCATCGACCCATGATACTAACCCTAACCTCAATCACAAGGCTGCATTTCACCATGTGATCAAGGTTCAGGTAAGCAGCAAAACTCATGCGGCTAAGGATGCCCAACCTTGTCTTTGGAACGTGAACTTAGATTTTATTTCTTATTTTTTTGGGAAGGAGCTTTCACCTCTGGGCTCATCGTTTCATGATATTGAGTTCAGCCACTGAACAGGCTTCAGAGGGATGCTGACCAGGCTTCAGTGTAGGATGGACCCGGGTGAGGAAAGCCTGGTGTAAAGCGATGTACGAGAAACACCTACAATAAAATTTTCACAGTGAGGTTATAACAAAGGAAACACTCGCTGGAAAATGTCTTTGTCTGTCTATGGCCTTGGTCACGCCCAGCTTTCCTGGAGATCAGATGCATGAATAGAAGCCCCACCCATTGGGCGTAACCCTGGTGGCACAGCGCAGCAAGCAATGTGGAGAGCACCGCACGGAGGATAATCCGAGAACTAAAACCATAACGACTGTGTGACAGCTCAGAAACTGTTATGTAACTAAATGAATATGCGGAGCAGGAGATTTTATGGTGAGTACACTAAACCTCTGTCAGGGAACCGCGTATCATGTGATCCCACTATCAGTCTGGGACCACTGGACACACAGACCCGCTTTCCCCAACCCCCTGTCCTTTGACCACCAGGCCCAAAGCCTGCGTACACAGATTCTTGGCCAAGGCAAAAAGATCGCTCAAGTTAAATAAAGGTGTTGCAATGAGCGCACACTACGCCGCGATAACAAACATTTGGCTATGATGGAATATGAATGAATACAAATGCTGTTCTGAGTGGGTTACAGGTTACAGTGAGTTACACAAAGATACAACAGTTACCTTAAGCAGTTGTAGAGTGGTGATGAAGAGCTCCCACAAGAGGTAAGTGGCAAGCTTATTGATGGGCACGTGTGCACTGTGACCTCTCCAGAGAAGTGACAAAAGCCTGGTCCAGGGTCATGCCCCTTTATGCCTCAGGATCCTTTCATTCCCTCCCTTCTGTGGGCCGGATTGTCACCTTCCACCATTGGGTAGGCTGCTTTAGCCCCTTAAACCCTTTCGGGGTTATAACTTTGAGCAGGGGGGTCGTATGGCTCTGGATACGGCACCAAAAGATCGGGCTGAGGGCCGGGTATCCGATGAGTCCAGAAATGGGGTCCCTAAATGGGTCAGAACCTTAGATCTCCATTTTTCTAGTTTTCCTATGTCACAGAGCCCGATGTAACCTACCTCTACGTGCGGGTTTGTGAGCTGGTTCTGTACCGGGCTTGGTCCTGAGACACATGGTGGTCTGATCTGTGATTGGCTCAACTCATAAATGCTAATTCTCCTTCCTGGGGAGATTAGATCCTGTGAATGTTTATGACTAGAAGCCTTAACAGGGTGAAATAATACCACTTTGTGAATACTCACCTGTAAAATGGGTATTATAAGTATGTCACACACCCCGCTTCAAGACATTCATTACATGTGGGTATACTGACCTGTAGATGGCGATCTTGCAGAGATGATATCAAAAAAAGGTCAGACCCTCCCGGCCCAAAAAATCCTGGGACCTCCCACTCATTTCCCAGTATAAAGATAGCAGTAAGATCAAGGGACAGGGAAAGCCAATTACAACTAACAAAGGTTCCATATAAAGGATCCAGAATACAAAAGGGCGGGGTGAAGCGGGGTGTGTGACATACTTATAATACCCATTTTACAGGTGAGTATTCACAAAATGGTATTATTCTAAGTATGTCACACACCCCGCTTCAAGACATTCATTACATGTGGGACATCCAATAGCAGTGTCCATAAAGGGCGGGGATCCAAAAAACAAGGCAACAAAGCACAAACTCAAACCACTGCAGCTTGCAGAACCAAACACAGCATCCGCTGAAGCCCGCACGTCAACCTTGTAAAACTTGGAAAAAGTGTGAACCGAAGACCAAGTAGCAGCCTTACAAACCTGCTCAACAGAAGCCTGGTGCTGGAAGGCCCAGGACGCCCTAACAGCACGAGTAGAATGAGCAGTAACACGAAAAGGGGGAACCTTCCCCTTGGCAGAATAGGCCCCAACAATGGCCTGGCGAATCCATTTACTAATGGAAGACTTGGCGGGAGCCAAACCCTTCCTAGGCCCAGAGGGCACCACAAAAAGGGCGTCAGTCCTACGAAAAGGGGAAGTAGCCACCAAATAGTACTTCACACAGCGAACCACATCCAAAGAATGCAAAACCCTCTCCTTGTCATTGCTGGGCTTAGGACACAAGGAGGGAAGAACAATATCCTGCTTCAGAAAAAAAGCAGAGACCACCTTAGGAAGGAAATCTGGCTTGAAGCGGAAAACAACCTTGTCCTGATGCCTCTCAAAGTAAGGGGCCTTAATAGACAAGGCTGCCAACTCCGAAACACGCCGAACAGAAGTGATGGCAACCAGAAAAACGTAGAAAGTAAGCGTAGAAAGTG
Source organism: Gastrophryne carolinensis (assembly GCA_027917425.1). Lineage (NCBI taxonomy): Eukaryota > Metazoa > Chordata > Amphibia > Anura > Microhylidae > Gastrophryne > Gastrophryne carolinensis. Next base: position 297,645 of record JAQIHN010000048.1, on the reverse strand, counting down.
AAATATCCTGCAAAGGTTCAAAAGGCGGACCCTGCAAGGCAGACAAAACCAAATTCAAATCCCAAACTGTGAGCAAAGGCTTCCTAGGAGGCCGCACATGCGTAACCCCCTGGAAAAAAGTCTTAACCAGAGGATGAAGGGCAAAAGACTTTTGAAAGAAAACCGCCAGGGCAGAAACCTGCCCTTTCAGCGTACTAAGCTGCAAACCTTGGTCCAGACCATGTTGCAGGAATTCCAAGACCCTAGGGATAGAAAACACCCTGCAAGGCAAGGCCCTGACCTCACACCAATCAATATAAGACCTCCAAGTCCTATAATAGATGGCAGAGGAAGACTGCTTTCTAGCCCTAACCAGAGTCTGAATGACAGCAACAGAAAGACCTTCCTCCCTCAAGATGGAGGTTTCAGCAACCACGCTGTCAAAGCCAGCGTTGGTAACTTGGGGTAGAGCAGTGGACCCTGAGTGAGCAGATTCGGCAGAAGGGGCAGAACTAACTGATCCTCTGCCAACCTTACCACGTCTGCGAACCAAACCTGTCTTGGTCACCTTGGAGCCCCCAGGATTGCTGACGCGCCCTCTAGGGCCAGCTTGCGCACCACTTTGCCCACCATGGGAAACGGAGGGAACAGGTATAGAAACCCCAGATCCCTCCAGTTCAGAGACATGGCATCCTGCGAGAGAGACACAAATGCCGAAAGCTTGTGATTGTGACGAGAGGCAAAGAGGTCCACCTCCGGAGTCCCCCACTGGTGGCAAAGCGACCGAAACACCTTGGGGCTGAGCGACCATTCCCCCTGGCGAGATGACCCCCTGCTCAAGGAGTCAGCCTCCGTGTTCTCCACTCCCGGAATGTACACCGCCGAGATGCATGGGACATTGCCCTCTGCCCAATCCAGTATCAAAGACACCTCCCTGAGGGCCCGCCAGCTGCGAGTCCCTCCCTGGTGATTGATGTAGGTGACCGCCATCCGACTGTCCGACCGAACCTGAACTGGTAGTCCCCGTAACTAAGGAGTCAAGTGAGCCAGAACCAACCTGATGGCTCTCAGCTCCAGAACATTGATGGGGTCGTGAGCCTCCTGAGGCCCCCACAGGCCCTGAAACTGAAGATCCTTCCAAAATCCCCTCCAACCTGACAGGATGGCATCCGTGGTGACCTTCTCCCAACGAGGGGTCAGAAAGGACCTGCCCCTCGTCAGATTGCTTGGTTTCAGCCACCATCGAAGGGAACGCCGCACCCGGGGGGACATCAGAAAGGACTGATCCAATGACAGCGGGGACCCGTCCCAGGCCGCAAAGAGATGGAGCTGGAGCGTCCTTGTGTGAAACTGGGCAAAGGGAACCGCCTCGAACGACGCCACCATCAATCCCACCAGTCACATCCCTAGCCGGATGGACGGGCGGGGGATGGATAGGAGACGCTGAGTCAATTCCTGAATCAGAAGAACCTTGGCTCGGGGGAGAAACACCCTGGCCTGAGAAGTATCCAGAGACATTCCCAGGAACTCCACCACCCTGCAGGGAGTGAGGCAGGACTTGGGATAGTTGATCACCCAACCGAAACTCTCCAGAGTGGACACCACGGTCCTGGTATCCAGCTGCGCCTGACTGAGGGAAGACGCCATGATGAGAAGATCGTCCAGATATGGCACGATGCGGATACCCCTGGCTCTGAGGATGGCCATCACTCCTGCCAACACCTTGGTAAAAACCCTTGGAGCCGAGGTAAGGCCAAACGGAAGAGCTACAAACTGAAAATGCAGATTGTCCACAACAAACCTGAGGAATCTCTGGTGTGCCGGAAATATTGGAATATGCAGATAAGCATCCTTGATGTCTATGGACGTCATGAAGTCCCCCTGACGAAGTGAATGGATGGCTGAGCGCAGAGTTTCCATACGAAACTTCCGGGGACGGACGAACCTGTTGAGCAACTTCAGATCCAGAATGGGGCGAACGGAACCGTCCTTCTTGGGCACCGTGAACAAATTAGAATAGAAGCCCAGGCCCCGGTCTGAGAGGAACACCGGACAGATGACAGCCATGTCCACGAGACTTGCTACTGCCACCCGAAGCCCCTGGGCGGCCAGATGCTCTGACGGCACCCGAGACCTGAAGAATCTGGGAGGGGGCCGGAACTCGAACTCCAGCTTGTAACCGGAAGACACCACTTCCTGAATCCACCTGTCCGAGACCTCTTGGACCCAGACCTGGCAGAAGAGTTGCAACCGTCCCCCCACCCGCAAGGGTGAGGGCGCCCCCTCATTGCTGAGCTGGCTTGGCAGCGGCTCTAGGCTTGGAGCCCCAACTGTGTCCTGGACGGGCCCGACCCCTGCCCCTGGACCAGGAATCACCTCTGGACGAAGGGAAGGCCGAACCCCTGCCAACTCTAGCCCCGCGAAAGGACTGAGAGAAGGAAGCCGCCCCCCGAAAGGGGCGACGCTGCTTCTTACGCTGAGGTAACCTCCCTTTGCCACCGAATCCAATTTTTCTCCAAAGAGCCGCAATCCCACAAAGGGAAGGGCCGTGAGCGACTTTTTGGACACAAAATCAGCCGCCCACTGGCGTAACCAAACCGAGCGGCGGATAGCCACAAGCAGAGCCGCGGCTCTGCTACACATCACCAATGTGTCATCCAGGGCGGACAAAAATAACGCACAGCGCTTAAGGTCGGCAAACTCCTCACTAGCCGGGTCAAGCCCGGACGAGGTCAACAATCCTCTAATAACTGACCTGGCAGCTACCAATACAAGCGCAGAAGCACAAACTGGCCGCAAGGCCGATCCAACACTGGCAAAACCATGACAAGCCATCTGGTCAATGCGTTTATCCTCCCCATCCTTGAGAGTAGTGCACTCCGGAGAATGGAGGACTGAGGAGCTGGATAACCCCAAAACAGGAGCATCCACCTCGGGGGGGGGGGGCGACCAGTGCTTCACCGCGTCCGCCGGAGAGGGATATTTCTAGTCCCAACCCGGTGGGACACCCGGATGCCGAGTCGGCCTCTCCCATTCCTTGAGAATGATACCATCAAAATGCTTTTGATAAGGAAATTCCAAGCGCGGCTTGGTCACCTCAAAGAACTCCGCCTTCGGCGGAGGAGCCGCCTTGGGGGGAGAAATAGCCAGGACCTCAAACATATGAGCCAGGACCCTAGAGGTATCCAAGGAATCCCCCTGGCCCTGCTCGGTATCAGCGCCCACAACTCCCCTTCCTTTCGCGGGGAACAATCAGACCAATCCAGGGAGTCAAACTCCTCCATATCAAGGGCCTGCGTGGCTGTATACAAATGTTTTCTCTATGCCGCGGCCTTTTTAGCAACAGCACTGGAAAACAATTTTTCAAGATTGGCCAATCTGGCACACACCTCAGATTGCGACTCCCCGCTAATGACCACATCACACGGGGTACGTGTCAAGCGAGGGGGAGACGGAGAGGAGACTGGCGGAGCAGAACCGGACGCCTGAGATCCGGTCTGCTGCGTAATTGACCGCTGCGCACAGGGTACACATAGAAATACATCATCCCCCAAAAGGGATACCCCACACCCCAAACACAGCCTGGATTGCCCTGAGGAGGGCACAAGCCCAGTATCCGGGGAAGCCTCCATACTGTGATTTTTTTTATAGATATATATATATATATATATATATGTGTACAATGCTCCGAGGGAATTACGCAGTAATACAACCCGGGATGCCCCTTTAAGTCCCGAGTGGGAGGAATTTTAAGCCACTAAATTTAACCAGGGACCCTAGGACCGGGAGAACCCCCCTTGAATAGTTTCAATGGTCCACCTGGAACACACAAAAAAACACACACTCAGACTATGCTGCAATGTCCCATAAGGGGTTAATAATAGAAAATCTGATGGCCACCGGCCACTCACCCGACCTTCTCCCCACCTGACTACCGCGCGCAGGCAGGAAGGAACCGTGGGGACACGAGGAGAGCAGAGGAGGAGGGAGGGAGGGCCGGCGCGGTTCGTGCGTTGCGCCTGGCCCCGCCCCTCCCCCGTATCTCCCGGCCAGAAGCCGGGACCTAACGACAGCGTCCGCAGCACGGGGCCGCAGGCGTGCGCGCTAGCGCCCAGCCCCCCCGCCCCAAGGAGGAGAAACGCCTCATGGACGCCCACAGGCGCCATTACCAAACGCAGGAGCCCGGCGGCGCGGAGGCCCCCGGCGCCGCGGCCCCAGCACCAGTCTGAACCACACACACACACTAAGTTATGCACCAAACACCCACACACATACACCAAATAAAGAATTCCTAAGGGACCCGCCCCCCCCCTCTAAGAGTATCCGGGAGAGGGGGAATCCATGCCAGGGAAGGGCCAAGGGACAGGGCATCCCAAACCGGGGTCACCAACCCGGATAGCCGCCTACCCCTTGTTATGGGGTCTCACGGCTCCTAAGCACCAGGGGTGCCAACTACCTTTGCCCGGACCAGCAGCCTAGGCTGGGAGGCAAGCAATTTAAATAAGGGGATCTGGGCAGAAATAGAAGAATAGAGGGCCGGGAGTTACCCCGCTACCTGCAAGGAGGAGACATCATCTTCTGACTTGCTCGCCGTCTGCAGAGATGAAAGACTGGGGAGTGAGTGGAAGGTCCCAGGTATTTATGGACCGGGAGGGTCTTACCTTTTTTTATTGACATCTCTGCAAGATCGCCATCTACAGGTCAGTATACCCACATGTAATGAATGTCTTGAAGCGGGGTGTGTGACATACTTAGAATAAAGGGGAACTCTGGACTTGTATCTGTGGGTTTTTCACATTTGAACTGGATCGTTCCTTCACAACCTCTATTCTGAGTCATTCTCAGCTTCTACACTAACTGGGACGTCCTAAAGCAGCTCCAACAACGATGGGTGGAAATGGGAAGGACAGGAAGCGGCATCGCCCAGGGTAGGTGACGTGAGGGGGCGGGGCTTATTGCGACTGGTGTTCCACTTTAATTGTATGTGCATAATGGCCACTGCTGCAACCAAACTTGTGCATTAGTTACCGGATGAGATGAATTGCATCATGGGTACGCGACGCATCTCATCTGCATCCTGATTGGCTGCTTGGACACATCATCATCCTATTGGAAGACTCATACAATAAAGTCGGAGTCCCTCTTTATAGTCCCAGACAGGGCAGGAGACCCCTCCCCCCCCCCCAGCTGTTCTGCCCGGCTCCGGTGTTTATCAGAGAGATAGAGCTTTGGGCAGGGGTGGAGAATGGAGCAGGACTGTGGGTGGGCGGGGCCTCTCTGATGTAACTCCTCCCCTATGATGTAACCTGTAGCGATAACCTTTATCGCCGGAGGGCTTCCCCGCCAGAGACGTCCTATTCCCAATGGTGAGAGGTGCTGCAGGGATCCCAGAGTCATCCGTGAGGGAACAGGAACAGCTCTTACAAGGGCTAGTGAATTGTAATATAGCGTTTCCCCCAATAAGAGACAGAACTCAGTATTGAGGGTGAAGATGAACTCACTTTATTAGTGCCACCCTGTGCCTTATATGCAAGGCTCCATGCAAGGGGACCTCCCCCGTGGACCTGATGGAGAACTGCATGACAAACACCCAGACCAATGGGAGCAGGGCACACAATCCCTCAACTCTGCCGGTAACACAATCAGTAGAACAATAGCAGTCTGTAACACAATCAGTAGAACAATAGCAGTCTGTAATACAATCAATAACACAATGGCAGTCTGTAACACAATCAATAACACAATGACAGTCTGTAATACAATCAATAACACAATGGCAGTCTGTAACACAATCAATAACACAATGGCAGTCTGTCTGGGACATGCTCAAGAAAATGAAAGTAATGAGTCTATGCAAAAACAGTGCCTTTAAAATCCAAAGGCAGAGAGTCTGTCACAATGCCCCCTTTTTGTGGAACACCCTGCAGACCCGGATTGACCCTGTTCGGGTTAACGTGGGGCTGTCCGGACTCTTGTTATGGGCAGAGTTCTGTGTAAGGACAAGTCTGCAAATAGAGAGTAACCGGACTAAACATTGACGTGGGCTGTACATAGGAATCGGTCATGGGTGGGGTCCAAACACTGGGATATTGTGGCGTTGGTGAGTTCAGCACCAAAGTCCTTGGTTGGATGTGTGCACAGGTGCTTTGCTTTCTTATAGCTGGTCCAAGTTTCAATCTCTTTCCATGGAAGCTGATCGGAGAATCCACAAGCTTCTGCACATCGACATCATCGTAAAAGGAGACAAAACCATAACCCTTAGAAATGCCAGAGGCATCCCTAATAATTTTGACATTCTTTACAGCGCCATACTTTGAAAAAACATCCTTAATTTCAGGCTGATCAATCCGACGGCCAATGCCCCCAACAAAAATAGTGTTCGGCATAAGTTTCCCTTCTGGAAGGACGTAACCTGACGGCTGATCCTCTTCTTGGCTTCTTATAACAGACATGACGTGATGCAGACGAAACCCCTGGGTCTCCCCGACCAGTGGGCTGGAGTCGGCAGCTCGGGCTGGAGACCGGGTTGTAACAGGGTTGACGCTGGCTGGTCCAGAGGTAGCGTAGGCAGAAGTCATTGGTCCTAGATCATTTCCCAATAGTACTTCTGCTGGTAAGTTGTCCATAAGTCCCACCTGTACCCTGCCGGATCCAGCGCCCCAGTCAAGATGTACTCGGGCGGTGGGGAGTCGAAACACAGCTCCTCCCGCCACCCTTACTGCAACGGTGTGTCCGGTGCGGTCTTTGTTCTTGACCAAATGAGGTTGGAGCAAGGTAAGTGTGGCTCCGGTGTCGCGTAATCCTTGCGCGGTGCGCCCATTGACTCGTACCTCCTGGCAATGGTGCTGTCGGTTGTCTTGGATGGCCGCTTGTACGGGATCAGCTTCATACAGTACCCCCAGATACTTTTCCGAACTGCTCTCAGCTTCCAAACAGTGTGCCACAGGAGTACGGGAGGTGGAAGGTTGCTTTTGCCCCCACGTGTTTCGGGGAGGCTCTAGGGCGCAATCACTGCGATAATGTCCCCATTGTTTGCAACGATGGCACTGAACTGTGGAGAGGTTCGGTTGCTGCGCTGGCCTATGTGGCCCAGAGTCACGAGTTGGCGCTGAAGCCACAGGTGCTTGAAATTTGATGGGAGGTGGTGGTTTTGAAGCGGACTGTTCTGTCCGGCGCGCATCGGTGTACTCGTCGGCTAGACGAGCAGCCTCAGGTAGCGTTAGAGGCCTCCGGTCACGTACCCACTCTCTTAGCTCTGGTTGCAGGGCATTGAGAAAGTGTTCTAGTAAAAACAACTGTAGTACATCCTCCGCGGTCGTGGCTTTGCATCCAGTGACCCAGCGTGATGCTGTACGATGGAGGCGACATGCCCACTCCGTGTAAGAATCCCCTCCCTTCTTTTGGGATTCCCAAAATCGTCGCCTGTAGGCTTCCGGGGTGACAGCGTACCGGGCTAACAAAGCCTCCTTTACCAGATGGTAGTGTGGTAAGTCCGCATCAGGGATGGCCCGGAAAGCATCGGAAGCTTTCCCAGATAGTTTCCCTGATAATATGGTGACCCATTCCTCCGTGGGTACCCGGTGTAAAGCGCACTGCCGTTCAAAATCGGCCAAAAATCCGTCAATCTCGTCGTCACTTTCCTGGAAGGACTTAAATGCTGCAAATGGAATCTTTCTCCCCCCAGTGTAACTGAGGCTGAGAGGCTGCTGGGTTGAAAGTCGCCGATCTTCCCTTCGCTTACTGGCCTCTGCCTCCGCTGCGGCGAAGACTCGGTCGATCAGTTCCTGTGATGGATTCGGGCCATAGACCGACAATCTGTTCCAAACCGCTTGAACGAGAGCAGCATCTTCATCGATCTCTATATTGGTTTCGGTCCTCACTGCTGCACGATCCATTTCGATCAGCTCGGCTATCAGTTCCCGACGTGGGCGGTTGCTAGCTGACCTTCCCCGGCTCTCGAGTAGATCCTTCAGGGTCAGCCTTTTCAACTTGTCATACTGACTCTCCATCAGGGTAGCAATCTCTCTGGGTACAAAGGACCATCCGACCGCTTGCCACCAATTGTAGCGATAACCCTTATCGCCGGAGGGCTTCACCGCCCGAGACGTCCTTTTCCCAATCGTAAGAGGTGCTGCAGGAATTCCAGAGTCGTCCGTGAGGAAACAGGAACAGCCCTTACAAGAGCTAGTGAACTGTAATATAGCGTTTCCCCCAATAAGAGACAGAACTCAGTATTGAGGGTGAAGGTGAAGTGTTTTTATTAGTGCCACTCTAGGCCTTATATACACAAGTCTCCATGCAATGACAACCACACTGACCAATAGCAGCAGGGCACACAATCCCTCAACTCTGCCGGTGACGCAATCAGCAACACAATAGACGTCTGTAACACAATCATTCAGAACAATGCCATTGTCTGTGACGTAATCAATCAACACAATGGCAGTCTGTAATACAATCCAAACTACAATGACATTGCCTGTAACAGTATCAAAATACAATGACATTGTCTGGAACCTAATTAAGAAAAGGCCAGTGAATGACCCGGTGGGCAACTGAATAGTGATGACATCCAAAAGACAGAGCGTCTGTCACAGCATGCTGTCCCTCTTCCTTGTCCGTCCATTTGCATGCTGTCCCTTTTCCTTGTCCGTCCATTAGCATGCTGTCCCTCTTGCTTGTCCGTCCATTAGCATGCTGTCCCTCTTGCTTGTCCGTCCATTTGCATGCTGTCCCTCTTCCTCGTCCATCCATTAGCATGCTGTCCCTCTTGCTTGTCGTCCATTTGCATGCTGTCCCTCTTGCTTGTCCGTCCATTTGCAAGCTGTCCCTCTTCCTCGTCCGTCCATTTGCATGCTGTCCCTCTTGCTTGTCCGTCCATTAGCATACTGTCCCTCTTCCTTTTTCGTCCATTTGCATGCTGTCCCTCTTCCTCGTCCGTCCATTATCATGCTGTCCCTCTTCCTTGTCCGTCCATTTGCATGCTGTCCCTCTTCCTTGTCCGTCCATTTGCATGATGTCCCTCTTCCTTGTCCATCCATTTGCATGCTGTTCCTCTTCCTTGTCCGTCCATTAGCATGCTGTCCCTCTTGCTTGTCTGTCCATTTGCATGCTGTCCCTCTTCCTCGTCCGTCCATTAGCATGCTGTCCCTCTTCCTTGTCCGTCTATTTGCATGCTGTCCCTCTTCCTTGTCCGTCTATTTGCATGCTGTCCCTCTTCCTCATCCGTCCATTAGCATGCTGTCCCTCTTCCTTGTCCGTCTATTTGCATGCTGTCCCTCTTCCTCGTCCGTCCATTAGCATGCTGTCCCTCTTCCTTGTCCGTCCATTTGCATGCTGTCCCTCTTGCTTGTCCGTTCATTTGCATGCTGTCCCTCTTGCTTCTCCGTTCATTTGCATGCTGTCCCTCTTCCTTGTCCGTCCATTTGCATGCTGTCCCTCTTGCTTCTCCGTTCATTTGCATGCTGTCCTTCTTCCTTGTCCGTCCATTAGCATGCTGTCCCTCTTCCTTGTCCGTCCATTAGCATGCTGTCCGTCTTCCTTGTCCGTCCATTTGCATGCTGTCCCTCTTGCTTGTCCGTTCATTTGCATGCTGTCCCTCTTGCTTGTCCGTTCATTTGCATGCTGTCCCTCTTGCTTGTCCGTTCATTTGCATGCTGTCCCTCTTGCTTGTCCGTTTATTTGCATGCTGTCCCTCTTGCTTGTCCGTCCATTTGCATGCTGTCCCTCTTCCTTGTCCGTCCATTTGCATGCTGTCCCTCTTCCTTGTCCGTTCATTAGCATGTTGTCCCTCTTGCTTGTCCGTTCATTTGCATGCTGTCCCTCTTGCTTGTCCGTTCATTTGCATGCTGTCCCTCTTCCTTGTCCGTTCATTAGCATGCTGTCCCTCTTGCTTGTCCGTTCATTTGCATGCTGTCCCTCTTCCTTGTCCGTCCATTAGCATGCTGTCCCTCTTGCTTGTCCGTCCATTAGTATGCTGTCCCTCTTGCTTGTCCGTTCATTTGCATGCTGTCCCTCTTGCTTGTCCGTCCATTTGCATGCTGTCCCTCTTCCTTGTCCGTCCATTAGCATGTTGTCCCTCTTGCTTGTCCGTTCATTTGCATGCTGTCCCTCTTGCTTGTCCGTTCATTTGCATGCTGTCCCTCTTCCTTGTCCGTTCATTAGCATGCTGTCCCTCTTGCTTGTCCGTCCATTAGCATGCTGTCCCTCTTGCTTGTCCGTTCATTTGCATGCTGTCCCTCTTCCTTGTCCGTCCATTAGCATGCTGTCCCTCTTGCTTGTCCGTCCATTAGTATGCTGTCCCTCTTGCTTGTCCGTTCATTTGCATGCTGTCCCTCTTTCTTGTCCGGCCATTAGCATGCTGTCCCTCTTCCTTGTCCGGCCATTAGCATGCTGTCCCTCTTTCTTGTCCGGCCATTAGCATGCTGTCCCTCTTCCTTGTCCGTCCATTAGCATGCTGTCCCTCTTGCTTGTCCGTTCATTTGCATGCTGTCCCTCTTGCTTGTCCGTCCATTTGCATGCTGTCCCTCTTGCTTCTCCGTTCATTAGCATGCTGTCCCTCTTCCTTCTCCGTCCATTTGCATGCTGTCCCTCTTCCTTGTCCGTCCATTTGCATGCTGTCCCTCCTCCTTGTCCGTCCATTTGCATGCTGTCCCTCTTGCTTGTCTGTCCATTAGCATGCTGTCCCTCTTCCTTCTCCGTCCATTAGCATGCTGTCCCTCTTCCTTCTCCGTCCATTTGCATGCTGTCCCTCTTCCTTCTCCGTCCATTAGCATGCTGTCCCTCTTCCTTCTCCGTCCATTAGCATGCTGTCCCTCTTCCTTCTCCGTCCATTTGAATGCTGTCCCTCCTCCATGTCCGTCCATTTGCGTGCTGTCCCTCTTGCTTGTCCGTTCATTTGCATGCTGTCCCTCTTGCTTGTCCGTTTATTTGCATGCTGTTCATCTTGCTTGTCCGTCCATTTGCATGCTGTCCCTCTTGCTTGTCCGTTCATTTGCATGCTGTCCCTCTTCCTTGTCCGTCCATTAGCATGCTGTCCCTCTTCCTTGTCCGTCCATTAGTATGCTGTCCCTCTTGCTTGTTCGTGGATAAGCTGTCCTCTTTACTTGCGTGATTTCACTTTCTTCTCCACGTTATCAGGGGGCGTGGCCTCTGTCTTCTCTCGGCGCTCACCTAAAGAAAGAAAAAAACGTGTATGCGCAGTAGCGCCGCTTGCAGCGGGAGTGAGCAGCGCGTCACTTTATCTAAGCGGCGCTACTGCACATGTGCGAGAATTGCAGGAGGAAGAGGTCAGACGATCCCTTACATGAAAATCAAAGATGGCGATGTGAAAATAAAAGCGACGCGGCGCAGGATCATGGACGGGAAGGTTTTCTCATTATCTTCATCGTGTTCTGGGGCAGAACTCGGGTTATTATTCTTTGTGTGTCACACACCGCGCTTCCTGTAGTAATAACGATCGGGTAATACATCGCCAGATGCCATTGGCCCCTCCCAGTCTATATATACCTGGCCCCTCCCAGTCTATAGATACCTGGCCCCTCCCAGTCTATATATACCTGGCCCCTCCCAGTCTATATATACCTGGCCCCTCCCAGTCTATATATACCTGGAACCTCCCAGTCTATATATACCTGGCCCCTCCCAGTCTATATATACCTGGCCCCTCCCAGTCTATATATACCTGGCCCCTCCCAGTCTATATATACCTGGAACCTCCCAGTCTATATATACCTGGCCCCTCCCAGTCTATATATACCTGGCCCCTCCCAGTCTATATATACCTGGCCCCTCCCAGTCTATATATACCTGGCCCCTCCCAGTCTATATATACCTGGCCCCTCCCAGTCTATATATACCTGGCCCCTCCCAGTCTATATATACCTGGCCCCTCCCAGTCTATATATACCTGGAACCTCCCAGTCTATATATACCTGGCCCCTCCCAGTCTATATATACCTGGCCCCTCCCAGTCTATATATACCTGGCCCCTCCCAGTCTATATATACCTGGCCCCTCCCAGTCTATATATACCTGGAACCTCCCAGTCTATATATACCTGGCCCCTCCCAGTCTATATATACCTGGCCCCTCCCAGTCTATATATACCTGGCCCCTCCCAGTCTATATATACCTGGCCCCTCCCAGTCTATATATACCTGGCCCCTCCCAGTCTATATATACCTGGCCCCTCCCAGTCTATATATACCTGGAACCTCCCAGTCTATATATACCTGGCCCCTCCCAGTCTATATATACCTGGCCCCTCCCAGTCTATATATACCTGGCCCCTCCCAGTCTATATATACCTGGCCCCTCCCAGTCTATATATACCTGGAACCTCCCAGTCTATATATACCTGGCCCCTCCCAGTCTATATATACCTGGCCCCTCCCAGTCTATATATACCTGGCCCCTCCCAGTCTATATATACCTGGCCCCTCCCAGTCTATATATACCTGGCCCCTCCCAGTCTATATATACCTGGCCCCTCCCAGTCTATATATACCTGGCCCCTCCCAGTCTATATATACCTGGCCCCTCCCAGTCTATATATACCTGGCCCCTCCCAGTCTATATATACCTGGCCCCTCCCAGTCTATATATACCTGGCCCCTCCCAGTCTATATATACCTGGCCCCTCCCAGTCTATATATACCTGGCCCCTCCCAGTCTATATATACCTGGCCCCTCCCAGTCTATATATACCTGGCCCCTCCCAGTCTATATATACCTGGCACCTCCCAGTCTATATATACCTGGCACCTCCCAGTCTATATATACCTGGCCCCTCCCAGTCTATATATACCTGGCACCTCCCACTTATTCCCCAGTGTTCTCTCTCTGCAAGATGCGTCAAGACAGAAGAAAGAAGTCTCCTGCTTGCAGGTAGCGGGTTACACCCCGCCGCCCCTGGTTACACCCCGCCCCCCCGGTTACACCCCCCCCCCTGGTTACACCCCGCCCCCCCCGGTTACACCCCCCCCTGGTTACACCCCGCCCCCCCCGGTCTATTTCTGCCCAGTTCTTGTTTACTTGTATTTTGTAATTATCGGAAGCCTCCCAGCCTCGGCTGCTGACTGGGTAATGGTGGTCGGCACCCGGTGGTGCCTAGGAGCTTATCTCCTCCACTAGTCCCCATTATTGGGGCAGAGTGGTTATCCGGTTGGTGACCCGGATTTTGGGATGCCCCGTCCCGTTGTCCCCATATCTCTTCTCTCCTTCTCAGGGTCTCCCCTTTTTGGTGGGGAAGTCCGTTAGGGGGGAGGGGGGGGGGAGTTGAGGGGTCTTTTCTGCCTTATGCTACTCTTTTTATCCTGAGGTAATTTTGGTACTGATATATGTGGGCGTCGGTGCGCGCGTGTCTGTGTGTGCGTCTTTAATCTGTGTGTGTGTCTGTGTGCGGCGTTCCCAGCTCAGACCGGGTCCGGTTTTTTGTTTTTTTTCTTTTTTTACCTCTCTGAGGTAAATCTGTGCTTAAGGGGCGGGGCCACGCTCGGCGCGGGCCATGCTGTGCGGTGATTGGCTGGCGGGGCGGAGTTAGAAGCACTTTGCGCGCGCTCTCTGGCCTGCCTGTCTTCTCTCGGCTGTGGGAACGCTCGCACCGGCCTCTGAGGTGATTTCTGTGCTCTGTTCCTGCTGCCTCTTCTGCTGCGGTCATTTAAATAAGGTCTTTTATTATAGCTCCTTGTCTTCTATATCGCATTCAATGAATCCTTATTCCCATCAGGGGACTTTATGCTGTGCTCCATATAAGTATAGAATGGAGGTTTTTTGTACAGTTATAATAAGCCATTGTGGCTTTCTTTTCCTAATGCATTGTTTCTCATGCTTGATCCTTTACTCAGGCAGCAGCATGATTCAACTGTATGTGACCATATTTATTTGAACTCATATTTATATATTTGTTTTTTTTATTGGATAATATTGTGTTTTTTCTCTGTGTGCATGTGCGGTCTATTTATGAATTTTTACAGTGTTTTCTCTGTCTTTCCAGATTTGGGATACCCCTGCTGCATGGGTCTCCCAGTCTGATATACCTGGCTAGTCTTATTTGGGGTTACAAAAAATCCTCCCACTCCCGGGACTCTAATTAATGAATAAGGGGCATCCCGGGTAGCTTATAGAATAAATCCCAGGGCCTTGTGAATTCCAAAAAAGTTTCACCGAATGGAGGCTTCCAAGGATGCCGGAAATGGCTCTTCGGGGCAATCTAGGCAGTGTGGGGGTTGTGGGGTTCCGTTCCCAGGGGATGATGTCATTTTGTGCGTTCCTTGCGCACAGCAGAATATTGTGCGCCAGTCTGGTACTCCGGCTCCTGGCTCTTCGCAACCTCAGTCATCGCCTGCCCCTCCACTTTTATTCCGGACCCAGGGTGATGTTGTCACAGGTGGGGATTCGCAATCTGAGTTGTGCGCTCGAGTGGCCACTCTCGAGAAGTTGTTGTCAGCACAGGTAGCTCAAAAGGCTACGGCTAAAAGGAAACACATTGCTTCTCCTCCTCTGACTCCTGCTGTGGAGGCAGCGGAAGTTTTAGACTGGTCAGATTGTCCTTTGTATGAGGAAGGGGAAATTTTGGAAGATTTGGATGATATTGATGCTCCCCTGTTGACTGATACTTCGGCAGATTTGACTACAGGGGTGTCTTGTGATACTCCCTCTATCCTCTCCAAGGTTTTTGAAATGTTGTCTCTGGATCCACCTGCGACGGTCCCTCCGCCTAAGGGTGAACTTTTTGATATGCCTAAGCCGCGTTTAGCGTTCCCTGGTCAGCTACATTTTGAAAGGGTTGTGCTTAAGGAATGGGAACAGCCGACCCGCCTGGTTGGCTCCCCTGCTAATTGGGACAGGCGGTATCCTTTTCGGAGGAATTGGTTAAACTTTGGACGGTACCCCCAGACGTTGATGCTCCGGTTTTGGGGCTCTCTAACACGTCGGTGCTGCATTCACCAGACACTACTACAATTAAGGATGTTGAGGATCGTAGAATCGATCAACTGGCTCGTCATGGTTTCATCAGTGCCGGTTCGACCTTGCGTCCGGTCTGCGCTTCTTCCATTGTCCTATTGGCTCTTAAAGCCTTGATCAAAAATTTGTACGCGGATCTTGATCCGGAATGTGAGGAGTTTACCTCTCTTCAATTGTGTGAGTCTTTTGCTTCTTATGTTCTGGCCGCCCAAGATGATGCTATGGCTATGTGCGGCAGGACATCTGCTCTTTTGGTTGCTATTCGGCGGTCAGTGTGGCTCCGCCAATGGACGGCGGATGTTGGTGCTAAAAGATCACTTACAGCCCTTCCTTTTCTGGGTTTACGCCTGTTTGGTGACAAGTTGGATTCAGTCACCAAGGGAGGCAAGTTGCGTCAGCGCAGGAAGCCGCGGCGTCTTTTTCGAGGAACCTCTTCTTTCAATCCTCCCTTTCGGGGTGCCAGGGCAGGCAGAGGGGCCTCCTTTCCTGCTACCAGGGGCACGAGCTGGAACCGGGGGCGAGGTCGCGGCCGTTCCGCATTCGTGGGGCCTAAGCCTAAGTCCATGCCCAAGCCTGCTCAGCAATGAGGGGGCGCCCTCACCCGTGCGGGTGGGGGGACGGTTGCGACACTTCTCCCAGACTTGGGTCCAGGCGGTCCCGGACAGATGGATTCGGGAGGTGGTGTCGTCCGGTTACAAGCTGGAGTTCCAGTCCCGTCCTCCCTCAAGGTTTCTCAGGTCCCGAATACCTACCGATCCTTTGGACGCCCAAGAACTCCGAGTGTCGGTAGGGAATCTTCTAGATATGGCGGTCATCCATCCAGTGCCAACTTTGGAATTGGGTCTCGGTTTCTATTCCAAACTTTTCACGGTGCCCAAGAGGGACGGATCGGTGCGCCCTATCCTAGATCTGAAGTTCCTCAACAGGTTCATTCGTCAACTGAAGTTTCACATGGAAACTCTGCGCTCGGCTATCACTTCTCTTCGGCAGGGGGACTTCATGACGTCCATAGACATAAAGGATGCTTATCTGCATGTTCCCGTCTGCCCGGTCCATCAGCGTTTTCTGCGCTTCATGGTAGAGGATCGGCATTTTCAATTCGTGGCGCTTCCGTTTGGTCTTACCTCGGCGCCAAGGGTGTTCACCAAGGTTCTAGCAGGGGTGATGGCCATTCTCAGAACTCAAGGCATTCGGATTTTGCCTTACCTGGACGACCTTCTCATCATGGCTCCTTCCTTCAATCAAGCGGAGAAGGACACCAGCATGGTGGTTTCTACGCTGGAAAGCTTCGGTTGGGTAATCAACTATCCCAAGTCCTCCCCGACTCCGGCCAGGGTGGCGTCCTTCTTGGGGATGACAATAGACTCTCGTTAGCACAGTGTTTTTCTACCTCAGTCGAAGATACGTTTGATTCAGGATTTGGTTCGGCTTCTTCTCTCCAATCCTCGACCGTCCATCCGTCTGGGGATGAGGCTGGTGGGGTTGATGGTAGCCTCCTTCGAGGCAGTTCCCTTTGCTCAGTTCCACACTCAGACGCTTCAGATGCATCTGTTGGCGTCTTGGGACCGTTGTCCACTTTCATTGGACCAACCCTTCCAGTTGTCCTCCCGGGTCCGGCAGTCTCTTCGGTGGTGGTTGGTTTCGAACAATCTCTTGAAGGGCAAGTCCTTTCTGACTCCTCTATGGGAGACTGTCACCACGGACGCCAGCCTTTCGGGTTGGGGGGGATTCTGGAAGGATCTTCAGTTCCAGGGGCAGTGGGGTCCTCGAGAGGCTCACTTGCCCATCAATGTTCTGGAGCTGAGAGCTATCCGTCTGGTTCTTTCTCTTCTGACTCAGCATGTCCGGGGCCTTCCGGTTCAGGTGCGTTCAGACAACAGGACGGCGGTTGCCTACATCAATCATCAGGGAGGGACTCGCAGTCTGGGAGCTCTCAGAGAGGTTTCCCTGATTCTGACCTGGGCGGAGGCCCATGTTTCTTGCCTGTCGGCAGTTTACATTCCGGGGGTGGAAAACATGGAAGCGGACCTTCTAAGCAGATGCTCCTCCGTCTGGGGGAATCCATCCTCTGGTTTTTCAGGCTCTGTGTCTTCGGTGGGGAACACCGGAGGTGGACCTGTTTGCCTCTCGTCACAATTACAAACTTCCGACCTTTGTGTCAATGTCTCAGGATCCTCTGGCTCTGGCGGTGGACGCCATGTCTCTGAGCTGGGGGAAACTGGGGTTCCTGTATCTGTTCCCTCCGATTCCCTTGCTAGGAAGAGTGTTAAGAAAGTTGATTCTGGAAAAGGTCCCCGCCATTCTCGTGGCTCCAAGGTGGCCAAGAAGAATGTGGTTCGCGGACGTCGTTTGGATGGCAGTGGATCAGTTCGAGCTTCCTCTGCGGCCAGATCTTCTCACTCAGGGTCGGCTGCGTTACCCCAATTTACCAACGCTGGCTTTGACGGCTTGGCTGCTGAAACCTCCATCTTAAAGGAGGAGGGTTTTTCTGATTCAGTTATTAAGACTCTTATTTGTGCTCGAAAGAGGTCTTCTTCTGCTATCTATTATAGAACCTGGTGTTCTTACATCGATTGGTGCAAGGTTAGGTCTTTGCCCTGCAGAGTCTTTTCTGTTTCCAGAATTCTGGATTTTCTTCAATCTGGACTGGATGCTGGTCTCCAGCTTAGTACCTTAAAGGCGCAGGTTTCTGCCTTGTCTATTTTCTTTCAGAAGGCTTTTGCGCTTCATCCTTTGGTCAAGACTTTTTTCCAGGGGGTTTCGCATCTGCGGCCTCCTAGGAAGGCGTTGCTACCTGTTTGGGATCTGAATTTGGTTCTGTCTGCTCTTCAGGCTCCTCCTTTTGAGCCTTTGTCGGATATTGCTCTTTCTACTTTGACTCAGAAGGCTTTCTAGTGGCTATCACTTCTGTTCGGCGTGTGTCTCTGAGTTGGCGGCCTTGTCCATTCAGGCGCCCTACCTTGAGAAACATCAAGATAAGGTGGTATTTCGGTTCAAATCGTACTTTCTTCCTAAGTTGTTTCTGCATTCCATCTGAATCAGGACATTGTTCTTCCCTCCTTGTGTCCTAACCCCAGGAATGACAAGGAGAAGGTTTTGCACTGTTTGGACGTT
The DNA here is from genome assembly GCA_027917425.1 of Gastrophryne carolinensis. NCBI lineage: Eukaryota > Metazoa > Chordata > Amphibia > Anura > Microhylidae > Gastrophryne > Gastrophryne carolinensis. The sequence continues at coordinate 279,585 of JAQIHN010000048.1, read as the reverse complement.
GTTCGCTGTGTTGATTTTTATTTGCGCGCTACGTCTTCTTTCCGTAAGACTGATGCTTTTTTCGTTGTGCCTTGTGGGCCTAGGAAGGGTTTGGCCCCGGCTAAATCCTCCATTAGTAAATGGATTCGTCAAGCCATTATTGGCGCCTATACGGCTAAGGGGAAAGTTCCTCCCTTCCGTATCACTGCTCATTCTACTCGCGCTATTGGTGCGTCCTGGGCTTTTCAGCACCAGGCTTCTGTTGAACAAGTTTGTATGGCGGCTACTTGGTCTTCGGTTCATACCTTTTCGAAGTTTTATAAGGTTGATGTGCGGGCCTCAGCGGACGCTGTGTTTGGCCGCAAAGTTCTGCAAACTGCAGTGGTTTGAGTTATGCTTCATCTTCCTGCTGGATACCCACCCTTTAGGGACACTGCTTTTGGATGTCCCGAACGTTATTACTACAGGAAGCGGGGTGTGTGTGACACACAAAGAATAATACCATTTTGTGAATACTCACCAGTAAAATGGATATTATTGGTGTGTCACACACCCCGCTTCACCCGCCCTTTTTAGTATCCTGGTTTTCTCTATTTGGTGAAGCTATAATTTTGTTGAGGGTTAATTTCCTGGTACCTTGTCTTACTGCTTTTCAATTACACTGGGGATTAGGTGGGAGGGGCCAGGTAGATATAGACTGGGAGGGGCCAGGTATATATAGACTGGGAGGGGCCAGGTATATATAGACTGGGAGGGGCCAGGTATATATAGACTGGGAGGGGCCAGTTTCAAGATCTCTCTCTCTCTGCAATGGCATCTGGAGATGGTTTACCCGATCGTTATTACTACAGGAAGCGGTGTGTGTGACACACCAATAATATCCATTTTACTGGTGAGTATTCACAAAATTATTATTGGAATAAAAAAAAAAACCCGTCAGGGTGTTGTTCCACTTTAAAAGGGAACCCAAAAAATCGGATCATAGCAGAAGAGGGACTGTGAAAGTGACAATCGGGACGTCATCCGCTCATATGCAAAGCGTCAGGAGCCCTCCTTAAAGCGAACCAACACCCAGGATTTTCACTATCGGGGGGAGGGAGGGCCGCTGTGTGAAACCCCCCAGAATGCCCGGGAAAACTCACCTCACCCCCTCCTACTGCGCATGCGCGGGCCTCGTCCAATCAGAGCGCTCAGAGCCACTGTGGTATGCATGGACAAGCGACGGACAAACACTGAGCGCGCTGGAGGCCCGCACCAGCCATTCACAAACGGTGACCTGCTAGAGAGAAGCGCGAGATGCGGCCGCGGCCCGCGCATGTGCTGTTGTAACGGGGATAAGGTGAAGTTTGTGGGCGTCCTGGAGGGTGTCACACAGCGGGGCATCCCAATTTCCGACGCCCCGTGGGGAGGGATCTGATCGCCCCGGGAATCTTATCCATCAGCCTGGGTGTTGCTCCACTTTGGTGTGCGCCCCGCTGTGTGACACCCCCCAGAAAGCCCCGAATACTCACCTGTCCCCGCTGCAGCCAATCCCCGCCCACGGACAAGCAAGCGCGCCCACCTCCGCCTCCCGCGCGTCACTCTTACAGGGAGCATTTGTGAATGGCCAGCGCGGGTGCACGCTCTGCTAGAGGGATGCGCGAGTGGCGGCGGATCACGCATGCGCCGCTGGATCGAGGAGCAAGTAGGGATTTCGGGGCCTTCACACAGCGGGGCATCCCGATTTCAGACGCCCCGCAGACCCAATGCTGATCAGCCCGGGTGTTGCTCTACTTATCTCCTTCCTTCCGCCATGACAATCATCATGAAGAAACAACACTGACATAATGCCGCAGCACGCACTAGGAGGAGCTGACAAGGCCGCGTCATATAACCCCGCCCCTCTTAACCCGGGAACCAATCAGCTTGCACTAGCTATCTCGGGATCGTGGCCCCGTGCGCCGGCCTTCCCCGAACTCTATGGCGTCTGAGCAATCGCCATGTTGGGGTTGGCCGGGCCCCGCCCCGCCTGGTGATGTCACAGGCCGGCCCGGAAAAGCCCGCCATTAGGTCCGTATCTAAATACCCTCAGCCTCTCACTAGCATCGCTCTTCAGTGTAACCACGCCCCCTATTTGTGTTTATCATGGCGGCCGCGTCCCTGCAACCACGCCCCCTATTTGTGTCTATCATGGCGGCCGCGTCCCTGCAACCACGCCCCCTATTTGTGTTTATCATGGCGGCCGCGTCCCTGTAACCACGCCCCCTATTTGTGTTTATCATGGCGGCCGCGTCCCTGTAACCACGCCCCCTATTTGCGTTTTTCATGGAGGCCGCGTCCCTGTAACCACGCCCCTATTTGTGTTCATCATGGCAGGCGCGTCACTGTAATCACGCCCCTTTGTATTTATCATGGCGGCCGCGTCCCTGTAACCACGCCCCTTATTTGTGTCTATCATGGCGGCCGCGTCACTGTAACCACGCCCCTTCTTTGTGTCTATCATGGCGGCCGCGTCACTGTAACCACGCCCCCTATTTGTGTCTATCATGGCGGCCGCGGCCCTGTAACCACGCCCCCTATTTGTGTCTATCATGGCGGGCGCGTCACTGTTACCACGCCTCCTATTTGTGTCTATCATGGCGGGCGCGTCACTGTAACCACGCCCCCTATATGAGTCTATTATGGCGGCTCATCGCTGTAGCCCCGCCCTTGTTATCGTCATCGTCATGAAAGCTCAGCCCCCTGTTTCCGGTGACTACTGGCGCCCCTCCCCCTGTGTTTGTTTGCGCATTCTTCTGTAGCCCCGCCCTCCTCCGATGACGCCGGACCAATCAGGCGCGCGGGTGAGGCAGAGGAGGAGGGGCGGTGCGGAATGGCATCGACGTCATCACGCTGGCTGCGTCTCCTGTGAAGAGGTCGCTGGTTGTTTATAACGGGAGCTGAGGCGTTAGTGACCGGGGAGAAGCGGAAGTGACCCGGGAGAAGCAGAGAGGCGGCGGGTGAGCGGCCGGAACCCGTTATATAGACTCTATAGATTATGTATCTATATTATACCTGTGTATAATGGCGCTATATATATAAAACGGGAGCTGGGGCGGAAGTGACCCGGGAGAAGCGGCGGGTGAGCGGCCGGAACCCGTTATATAGACTCTATAGATTATGTATCTATATTATACCTGTGTATAATGGCGCTATATATATAAAACGGGAGCTGAGGCGGAAGTGACCCGGGTGAGCGGCCGGAGCCCGATATATAGTCTCTCTATAGATTATATATATATATCATACCAGTATAGCGCTTCTCTTTATAGGATATATATATATATATATAGCCTTGCCCCTGAGGCCATAGCAGAGCGGGGGGAGGGGCGGCGCTGGGTTTCTTGTTGGGCCGATATTTAGCTCCTCTGTGGGGGCGGAGTCATTGTGTGGGGGTGGGGTGTGTTTTTGTTTTGTCTTTCTCTTGAGCTGAAGGGCTCTGTGTGGGAGGGGCCTGGAGGGGTGTCTCTGTGTGGGAGGGGCCTGGAGGGGGTGTCTCTGTGTGGGAGGGGCCTGGAGGGGGTGTCTCTGTGTGGGAGGGGCCTGGAGGGGGTGTCTCTGTGTGGGAGGGGCCCGGAGGGGTGTCTCTGGGTGGGAGGGGCCCGGAGGGGCGTCTCTGGGTGGGAGGGGCCCGGAGGGGCGTCTCTGGGTGGGAGGGGCGTCTCTGGGTGGGAGGGGCCCGGAGGGGCGGCCCCGTGTGTGAGGAGGGGCGGCCCCGTGTGTGGGAGGGGGGGCCTGGAGGGGCGGCTCTGTGTGTGGGGGGGGGCCTGGAGGGGTGGCTCTGTGTGTGGGGGGGCCTGGAGGGGCGGCCCTGTGTGTGAGGGGCGGCCCTGTGTGTGAGGGGCGGCCCTGTGTGTGAGGGGCGGCCCTGTGTGTGGGAGGGGCCTGGAGGGGCGGCCCTGTGTGTGAGGGGGGGGCCTGGAGGGGCGGCCCCGCGTGTGAGGAGGGACGGCCCCGCGTGTGAGGAGGGACGGCCCCGTGTGTGGGAGGGGCCTGGAGGGATGGCTCTGTGTGGGAGGGTTTGGGGAAGAGCCTGAGGCTTGGTCTGTGGGCGGGACCCAAAGCTCCCTTTGTGTTAGTGTTGAGGGCGGGGCCTGAAGCTCTGGGCGTGAGCATTGTAGGAGGGGCCTAAGACGCTCATGCGCGGGCTCTCGGCTGCGCTCATCTATTTCGGCTAAGGCCCGATTCTAGAGCATCCCTCGCTCCCCTTTAACGCGGTGCCACAAGTGAGGTACGTGGGCTCGCACATGCTCTGTTCTTATCGGCACCTTGATTCGGGATCCCCCGCAGAGAGGGAATCGGGCAGCCCTTGAATCCATAAGACTGTGGGTTAAAGCAAATCTAAACTTTTTGGTGCCGGCCCTGGCATCTAAAAGACCCCAGGGTCACTGACTGCTCCCCTCTAGCTGTGCCTGTCTGGCCAGAGCATTGCATGATGGGTAAAAGCACCTCCTTCCATCAGAAGCCCGTTCCTATGCCGGGGGGGGGGGGTTCAGCATTCCTCCCCTGTAATAGCAGACAGGTTTGGTTGAGCCGTGTGTGTCGCCCCCTGCAGGCTGCGTGTGGAATGGCGGCTGTGAGGAAGCAGGTCGCTCCGTCTGCCGTGTTTTCGGGCCCCTGTAGAGCGTCGTCCAGAGAGAGAACGAGCCAGTGAGCAGGAGGAGCGTGTGGGGGACAAGAAACGCACAGCCACTGCACACCGGTGAGTATGGTGTATGCCCAGCCAATGATGCTGTGGGGGCGGGGTCTCTGCTGACCTATCACCTCTCTGCTTCTTCCAGGTGTCGCCCTATTGGAGGAGAGCAGGATGAAGCTTCTGGAAAATTCCCGATTTGAAGCCGTCAACTCCCAGCTGTGTGTGGAGACCGGGGACTCGCATATAATCGGGAGGTGAGGGGAGGGGCTTCTGGCAGGGGGCGGAGTCAGGCTATGACTATGTTTCTGCTTCCAGGATTGAGAGCTGCTTGTGTAATATGGACAGGGGGGTGGGGCTTCTGCCAGGGGGCGGGGCGGGCTTCTGTCAAGGGGTGGGAGGGGAAGATGGCCAGAGATGACAGGGGGAGGGGCTTCTGGCAGGGGGAGGGGCTTCTGGCAGTGGGGGGCTTCTGACTATGTTTGTTTGCAGTATTGAGAGCTACGCATGTAAGATGGCCAGAGATGACGGGGAGGGGCTTCTGGCATGGGTGGGGGAGGGGCTTCTGGCAATGGGCGGGGTCAGGCACTGACTATGTTTGCAGTATTGAGAGCTACTCATGTAAGATGGCCAGATATGACGGGGAGGGGCTTCTGGCAGGGATGAGGAGGGCTTCTGGCTGGGGGCGGGGCCAGGCACTGACTGTTTATCTTCCAATCCATTCCAGGCCGTCCCTTCATTACATCTGGGTCTTCTCCACCCTGAGGGGCTGATGCCTCCTCAGCTTTGGCTGTGTCTGGGGTCCGTGACGGTCGGGTGACACGCCGGGGTCTGGGGCGATTGTCGGGGCCTCTGGGATCCGTGACGGTCGGGTGACACGCCGGGGTCTGGGGCGATTGTCGGGGCCTCTGGGATCCGTGACGGTCAGGTGACACGCCGGGGTCTGGGGCGATTGTCGGGGCCTCTGGGATCCATGACGGTCGGGTGACACGCCGGGGTCTGGGGCGATTGTCAGGGCCTCTGGGATCCATGACGTTGGGGTGACACGCCGGGGTCTGGGGCGATTGTCAGGGCCTCTGGGATCCGTGACGTTGGGGTGACACGCCGGGGTCTGGGGCGATTGTCAGGGCCTCTGGGATCCGTGACGTTAGGGTGACACGCCGGGGTCTGGGGCGATTGTCAGGGCCTCTGGGATCCGTGACGTTGGGGTGACACGCCGGGGTCTGGGGCGATTGTCAGGGCCTCTGGGATCCGTGACGTTGGGGTGACACGCCGGGGTCTGGGGCGATTGTCAGGGCCTCTGGGATCCATGACGGTCGGGTGACACGCCGGGGTCTGGGGCGATTGTCAGGGCCTCTGGGATCCATGACGTTGGGGTGACACGCCGGGGTCTGGGGCGTTTGTCGGGGCCTCTGGGATCCATGACGTTAGGGTGACACGCCGGGGTCTGGGGCGATTGTCGGGGCCTCTGGGATCCGTGACGTTGGGGTGACACGCCGGGGTCTGGGGCGATTGTCGGGGCCTCTATGCTCTGGGCCTCTATGCTCTGGGCCTCTATGCTCTGGGCCTCTATGCTCGGGGCCTCTATGCTCGGGGCCTCTATGCTCGGGGCCTCTATGCTCTGGGCCTCTATGCTCTGGGCCTCTATGCTCTGGGCCCTCTATGCTCGGGGCCTCTATGCTCTGGGCCCTCTATGCTCGGGGCCTCTATGCTCTGGGCCTCTATGCTCTGGGCCTCTATGCTCTGGGCCCTCTATGCTCTGGGCCCTCTATGCTCGGGGCCTCTATGCTCTGGGCCTCTATGCTCTGGGCCTCTATGCTCTGGGCCTCTATGCTCTGGGCCTCTATGCTCTGGGCCTCTATGCTCTGGGCCTCTATGCTCTGGGCCTCTATGCTCTGGGCCTCTATGCTCTGGGCCTCTATGCTCGGGGCCTCTATGCTCTGGGGCTCTATGCTCTGGGGCTCTATGCTCTGGGGCTCTATGCTCTGGGCCCTCTATGCTCTGGGCCCTCTATGCTCTGGGCCCTCTATGCTCTGGGCCCTCTATGCTCTGGGCCCTCTATGCTCTGGGCCTCTATGCTCTGGGCCTCTATGCTCTGGGCCCTCTATGCTCTGGGCCCTCTATGCTCGGGGCCTCTATGCTCGGGGCCTCTATGCTCGGGGCCTCTATGCTCTGGGCCCTCTATGCTCGGGGCCTCTATGCTCGGGGCCTCTATGCTCGGGGCCTCTATGCTCGGGGCCCTCTATGCTCTGGGCCCTCTATGCTCTGGGCCCTCTATGCTCTGGGCCCTCTATGCTCTGGGCCCTCTATGCTCTGGGCCCTCTATGCTCTGGGCCCTCTATGCTCGGGGCCTCTATGCTCGGGGCCTCTATGCTCGGGGCCTCTATGCTCGGGGCCTCTATGCTCTGGGCCCTCTATGCTCTGGGCCCTCTATGCTCTGGGCCTCTATGCTCTGGGCCTCTATGCTCTGGGCCCTCTATGCTCTGGGCCTCTATGCTCTGGGCCTCTATGCTCGGGGCCTCTATGCTCGGGGCCTCTATGCTCGGGGCCTCTATGCTCTGGGCCTCTATGCTCTGGGCCTCTATGCTCTGGGCCTCTATGCTCGGGGCCTCTATGCTCGGGGCCTCTATGCTCGGGGCCTCTATGCTCGGGGCCTCTATGCTCCTCTATGCTCCTCTATGCTCGGGGCCTCTATGCTCGGGGCCTCTATGCTCGGGGCCTCTATGCTCGGGGCCTCTATGCTCGGGGCCTCTATGCTCGGGGCCTCTATGCTCGGGGCCTCTATGCTCTGGGCCCTCTATGCTCTGGGCCTCTATGCTCGGGGCCTCTATGCTCGGGGCCTCTATGCTCGGGGCCTCTATGCTCGGGGCCTCTATGCTCGGGGCCTCTATGCTCGGGGCCTCTATGCTCGGGGCCTCTATGCTCGGGGCCTCTATGCTCGGGGCCTCTATGCTCGGGGCCTCTATGCTCTGGGCCTCTATGCTCTGGGCCTCTATGCTCGGGGCCTCTATGCTCGGGGCCTCTATGCTCGGGGCCTCTATGCTCGGGGCCTCTATGCTCGGGGCCTCTATGCTCTGGGGCCTCTATGCTCGGGGCCTCTATGCTCGGGGCCTCTATGCTCGGGGCCTCTATGCTCGGGGCCTCTATGCTCGGGGCCTCTATGCTCTGGGCCTCTTGGGCCTCTATGCTCTGGGCCTCTATGCTCTGGGCCTCTATGCTCGGGGCCTCTATGCTCGGGGCCTCTATGCTCGGGGCCTCTATGCTCGGGGCCTCTATGCTCGGGGCCTCTATGCTCGGGGCCTCTATGCTCGGGGCCTCTATGCTCGGGGCCTCTATGCTCGGGGCCTCTATGCTCTGGGCCTCTATGCTCGGGGCCTCTATGCTCTGGGCCTCTATGCTCGGGGCCTCTATGCTCTGGGCCTCTATGCTCTGGGCCTCTATGCTCTGGGCCTCTTGGGCCTCTATGCTCGGGGCCTCTATGCTCGGGGCCTCTATGCTCGGGGCCTCTATGCTCGGGGCCTCTATGCTCTGGGCCCTCTATGCTCTGGGCCTCTATGCTCGGGGCCTCTATGCTCGGGGCCTCTATGCTCTGGGCCCTCTATGCTCGGGGCCTCTATGCTCGGGGCCTCTATGCTCGGGGCCTCTATGCTCGGGGCCTCTATGCTCGGGGCCTCTATGCTCGGGGCCTCTATGCTCGGGGCCTCTATGCTCGGGGCCTCTATGCTCGGGGCCTCTATGCTCGGGGCCTCTATGCTCGGGGCCTCTATGCTCTGGGCCTCTATGCTCTGGGCCCTCTATGCTCGGGGCCTCTATGCTCGGGGCCTCTATGCTCGGGGCCTCTATGCTCGGGGCCTCTATGCTCGGGGCCTCTATGCTCTGGGCCTCTTGGGCCTCTATGCTCGGGGCCTCTATGCTCGGGGCCTCTATGCTCGGGGCCTCTATGCTCGGGGCCTCTATGCTCGGGGCCTCTATGCTCGGGGCCTCTATGCTCGGGGCCTCTATGCTCGGGGCCTCTATGCTCTGGGGCCTCTATGCTCGGGGCCTCTATGCTCGGGGCCTCTATGCTCGGGGCCTCTTGGGCCTCTATGCTCGGGGCCTCTATGCTCGGGGCCTCTATGCTCGGGGCCTCTATGCTCGGGCCCTCTATGCTCGGGGCCGCAGGCTTCTCTATAACAAGCAGGTTTATATGGTGAACCTGCTGAGACCTGATCTATTTATATATCTCCTCCCTTCTCCCACATGTATTTATTTGTGTAATGTGCTTATTACTGGCGGGGGGGGGGGGGGGCAGAGAGATCTCCGTCACCATAGGGACAACAGCGAGGAGCTGTCTGCTGTCCCTCCTCCTCTATACTTACCACCCCCGTTCCCTCGCCGATGGCGGCCTTGCTCGGGGGCGCGGGCCTGCGGGCTCCTGCTACTGCTGTTTGCTCCAATCTGGAGACATCATGTCTCGGATCTTTGGATTCAGGAGGTGGTGTCGTCAGGTTACAAAATCGAGCTGGCAGCCAGACCAGCCACAAGATTTCTATGGTCAAGGGCATCCCGAAACCTGCTAAAAGTGGAGGCTTTGAGAGCCGCTGTTCTGCACCTCCTACGGACAGGGGTGATATGTCATGTGCCCGGCAGGAGGAGGGTCAAGGATTTTACTCCAACCTATTCACGGTTCCCAAGAAGGATGGATCGGTGCGGCCGATCTTGGACCTAAAGAGCCTCAACAAGTTTATAAGGGCGAGGCATTTCCGCATGGAAACATTGCGGTTGGCTGTGAGGTCGCTTCGTGCCTGCGACTTTATGACTACGGTGGACATCAGGGATGCGTATCTACACATCCCTATTTTTCCGGGGCATCAGAAGTTTTTGAGGTTTGCATTGAAGGGTCGGCATGTCCAGTTTGTGGCACTCCCCTTCGGCATATCCTCAGCTCGCAGGGTGTTCACCAAGGTGCTGGCGGGCCTCATGGCTATCCTGAGGAGTCAGGGTATTCGTGTATTACCCTATCTGGACGACCTTCTGATCTTGGCCCGGTCCCTTCAGGAGGCCGAGATCGACACCCGGACCGTGCTGTCAACTCTGGAAGCTTTCTATTGAGTGATCAACTACCCCAAGTTGCATGTCACTGCGTCAACGGTGAGATCCTTCCTGGGTATGACCCTAGACACCGTTCAAGTCAAAGTCTCCGGTAGAGTCTCCGGACGCAGGTAGTGTCTTTGCTGGCTTGTCCACAGCCATCGGTGCGCCTAGGGATGAGACTGGTTGGCCTAATGGTGGCTTGCTTCCAGGCAGTGCCCTTTGGCCAATTCCACATGAGGTCTCTTCAGCTGAACCTGCTTTCCAGCTGGGATCGGTCCCCGGAATCCCTGGAATCTCACAGAATTGCGTTTTCTGCTTGCAGGATTGAGAGCTACTCGTGCAGCATGGCCAGATATGGCAGGGGGTGGGAGGGGCTTCTGGCTTTGATGTGGGAGAGGCTTCTGGCAGGGGGCGGGGTCAGGCTCTGACATGTGACGTTTTTTCTTGCAGGATTGAGAGCTATTCATGTAAGATGGCTGGAGATGACAGGGGGAGTGGCTTCTGGCAGGGGTGGGGGAGTGGCTTCTGGCTTGGGGTGGGAGAGGCTTCTGGCAGGGGGCGGGGTCAGGCTCTGACATGTGACGTGTTTCTTATTGCAGGATTGAGAGCTACTCGTGTAAGATGGCTGGAGATGACAGGGGGAGTGGCTTCTGGCAGCGGTGGGGGAGGGGCTTCTGGCTTGGGGTGGGAGAGGCTTCTGGCAGGGGGCGGGGTCAGGCTCTGACATGTGACGTGTTTCTTCTTGCAGGATTGAGAGCTATTCGTGTAAGATGGCCGGAGATGATAAGCACATGTTCAAGCAGTTCTGCCAGGAGGGGCAGCCGCACGTGCTAGAGGCTCTGTCACCCCCGCAGACGGGCGGGGTCAGTCCCAGCAGGTAATGGGGGGGGGGGCGGGGCCAGTCCCAGCAGGTAATAGGGGGGGCGGGGTCAGTCCCAGCAGGTAATAGGGGGGGCGGGGGTCAGTCCCAGCAGGTAATAGGGGGGGCGGGGTCAGTCCCAGCAGGTAATGGGGGGGGGGGGGGGGGGTGAGGCCAGTCCCAGCAGGTGATGGGGGGGGGGGGGGGGTGAGGCCAGTCCCAGCAGGTAATGGGGGGGGGGGAGGGGGGTGAGGCCAGTCCCAGCAGGTAATGGGGGGGGGGGGAGGGGGGTGAGGCCAGTCCCAGCAGGTAATGGGGGGGGGAGGAGGGGGGTGAGGCCAGTCCCAGCAGGTAATTGGGGGGGGGGGGAGTCCCGCCCGGCAGGTGGGGGGTGGTTTCAGTCCTGGCAGGTAATAGGGGGGCGGAGCCAGTCCCGGCACGTGGGGGGGTGGTCTCAGTCCCAGCTGGTAATGGGGGGGGCGGGGCCAGTCCCGGCAGGTGGGGGGGTGGTCTCAGTCCCAGCTGGTAATGGGGGGGGGCGGGGCCAGTCCCGGCAGGTGGGGGGTGGTCTCAGTGGGTGGGGCTGATCTTGGTTGTCTTGTAGGCGGAGCGGTGACCGTGTCTTTCCACTGCAGGATGGGGAAGAGTCTGGGGGCCGAGGAGGAGGGGCCTCTGAGTGACAAATGCAGCCGCAAGACCCTCTTCTATCTGATCGCCACCCTCAACGAATCCTTCCGCCCCGACTACGACTTCAGCGCGGCCCGCAGCCACGAGTTCAGCCGCGAGCCCAGCCTCAACTGGGTGAGTACCGAGCCCCGCCCCCCTGATAGCCCCACCCCCGATCTGTGCGCTCCCCTGATAGGCCAGCCTCAACTGGGTGAGTACCGAGCCCCGCCCCCCTGATAGCCCACCCCCCAATCTGTGCGCTCCCCTGATAGGGCCCAGCCCCGCCCCCTGATAGGCCCAGCCTCAACTGGGTGAGTACCGAGCCCCGCCCCTGATAGCCCCACCCCCCGATCTGTGCACTCCCCTGATAGGCCCAGCCTCAACTGGGTGAGTACCGAGCCCCGCCCCCTGATAGCCCCACCCCCGATCTGTGCACTCCCCTGATAGGCCCAGCCTCAACTGGCTGAGTACTGAGCCCCGCCCCCTGATAGCCCCACCCCCGATCTGTGCGCTCGCCTGATGGGCCCAGCCTCAACTGGGTGAGTGCCAAGCCCTGCCCCACCCCCGATCTGTGCGCTCCCCTGATAGGCCCAGCCTCGCCCCCTGATAGGCCCAGCCTGAACTGGGTGAGTGCCAAACCCCGCCCCCTTATAGGCTCAGCCTCAACTGGGTGAGTACCGAGCCCCGCCCCCCTGATAGCCCCACCCCCCGATCTGTGCGCTCCCCTGATAGGCCCAGCCTCGCCCCCTGATAGGCCCAGCCTGAACTGGGTGAGTGGCAAGCCCCGCCCCCTGATAGGCCCAGCCTGAACTGGGTGAGTGGCAAGCCCCGCCCCCTGATAGGCCCAGCCTGAACTGGGTGAGTGGCAAGCCTTCTTAGTGGTGCCCCAGACAGGGGGTGTGTCGTCCTCTTGAAGGCCTGTCGGGTGTATAAAGCAAAAGGCTTTATATAGAATGAGAAGGATGAAAATGAAAATAACTCGTGTGGGACATAAACGCCTCTATAAGAGAATCTCTTGTGCGTTATTTAGCAGCGCAATAGTATAACTTACTAATACCGGTTAGAGATAAATGATTTATTCTAAGTATACAGCACGTCCTGTTCCACTTGAATCCTTACTCCTGGGTATTACTCTGCCAGATGACGCTGCACTGCAGAGACATGGAAGACAGGCTCCTCCCGGCCCCTCAAATGCCCGGGAACCTCCCACAATCCCCAGATTTCTCTGCAGTCTGGCTGCGAAGGACGAGAAATGTCTCTACTCGCAGGTGAGCGGCGCTATTACTGTAGGACTATTCCCACCCGTTCATTATTAACATGCCTCCCACCCTCGAGGTATATGCGGCCGCCATTTTGGAGCTCCTGTGCTGCGTGTCTGGCGTCTCCCTATCGCGGTCTATAGTGGGCACCGCGCTGCGTCCGGTCTGTGCCTCTGCCATTACTGCTGTTGCTCTCCGGAGCCTGCTCAGGGGTATCTTAGATGGTGCCCCTGAGGATGGTGCCCCTGAGGATGGTGCCCCTGAGGATGGTGCCCCTGAGGATGGTGCCCCTGAGGATGCCAGTGGTGAAGCGTATTCAGCTCTTACGCGCTGTGAGACTTTGGTTGCGTATGTCCTTTCTGCTTTGGATGACACCATTAGAATATGTGGCAGGGCCTCGGCCCTTGTGGTGGCGATACGCCGCTCGGTTTGGCTGCGCCAGTGGGCAGCTGCCAAAAAGGCTCTCATTGCTTTTCCCTTTAAGGGGCTGAGCCTCTTTGGGGAACGTTTGGATTTGTTTGCCAAGGGATGTAAATTACCTCAGCGTAAAAAAGCAGTCCCGGCCCTTTAGGGGTTCAGGTGCATTTTCCCCCTCCTTTCGTGGATCCAGAATTGGACGGGGAGCTTCCTGAAGCCTGTGGAGATTTTTGGGGCAGAGGACGTGGCTGATCTGGTCCCTCCTGGGGTCCCAAGGCTAAGTCCTCCTCCAAGCCCCCTCAGGCATGAAGGGGCGCCCTCACCCATCCGGGTGGGGGGACGGCTTCGGCTCTTTGCTCACGTCTGGAGGCGTCATGTCTCAGACCGGTGGATTCAGGAGGTGGTGTCCTCTGATTACAAGATGGTTTGCAGCCTGCCGCCCCCCCCCCCCCCCCCCCCAGATTCATCAGATCCCGGATTCCTCAAAACTCCCTGTCAGCTCAGGGTCTGTCCCTGGCTGCCCGAGGCCTTCTGGAGTTGGGGGTCATCTGCCCGGTGCCTTTCAGGGAAAGGGGCAGAGGCTACTATTCCAATCTTTTCACTGTCCCCAAAAAAGACAGGTCCATCAGACCCATCCTGGATTTAAAGCTCTTCAACAAGTTTGTCAGGTTCAGGCACTTTCGCATGGAGACTCTGTGCTACTCTGTGAATTCACTACGCCCGGGGGACTTCATGACCTCTGTAGACATCAAGGATGCTTACCTTCACATGTCTATCTTTCCAGGTCATCAGAGATTCCTCAGGTTCGCCCTGGAGGATCAGCACTACCAGTTTGTAGCCTTGCCTTTGTCTCGCCTCTGCTCCCAGGGTTTTCACCAAGGTGCTGGCGGGAGTGATGGCTCTGCTGAGATCTCAGGGCATTCGCATTCTTCCCTATTTGGACGACATTCTCATCACTTCTCAGTCCTTCCATCAGGCAGAGCTGGACACTCAGCGGGTGGTGTCCACACTGGAGTCATTCGGCTGGGTGATCAACCACCCCAAATCTTCCCTGTCTCCTTCCATGGTGAGGTCCTTCCTGAGAATGACTCTGGATACTTCTCAGGTCAGAATCTTTCTTCCTCAGCAGAAGGTAGAGAATCTTCAAGCGCAAGCACAGCTTCTTCTGTCTCTTGGCCATCCCTCCATCAGGCAGGGAATGCAGCTGGTGGGCCTGATGGTGTCCTGCTTCGAGGCGCTTCCATATGCTCAGTTCCACATGAGGCCTCTTCAGCTTCACCTCTTGTCAGTATGGGATTGGGACCCTGTGTCCCTGGATCAGGTGTTTATTCTGTCCCCTCTGGCCAGGCGGTCTGTCTCGTGGTGGCTGGACTCAAGGAACCTGTTGGGGGGCAGATCCCTTACTGGGAGACAGTCACCACAGATGCCAGTCTGACAGGTTGGGGGGCTTTTCGAAATCCCTGCAATTCCAGGGTCAGTGGGGCCCTCAGGAGGCTCACACCCCTATCAACATTCTGGAATTAAGGGCGATCAGGTTGGTTCTGGTCCACCTAACCCCTCACCTTCGGGGTCGGGCTGTTCAGATCCGCTCGGACAACCGGACGGCGGTTGCCTACATCAATCATCAGGGAGGGACCCGGAGCAAGAAGGCCCTCAAGGAAGTGTCCCTGATACTGTCTTGGGCGGAGGAGAATGTTCCCTGCATCTCAGCAGTGTACATCCTGGGGGGTGAAGAATCTGGAGGCAGATTCCCTCAGCAGGGGGACTTCTCGTCTGGGGGAATGGTCCCTCAGCAGCAGGGTGTTTCGCTCTCTGTGTCACCGTTGGGGTCAGCCAGATGTGGATCTGTTTGCGTCCCGTCACAATCACAAGCTTCCAGTATTTGTCTCTCTGTCCCAGGACCCCCTGGCCATGGCCATGGATGCGCTAGCAATGTCCTGGACGAGTTTTCAGCTCCTGTATGTTTTTCCCCCGTTTCCTCTGCTGGGCAGGGTGCTGCGCAAGATAGTTCAGGAGGGGGTGCCAACCATCCTGTTGGCCCCCTGTTGGCCAAGAAGAGTGTTGTTTGCAGACATCGTGCAGTTGGCAGTAGATCAGTACATCCTGCCCAAGGATCCAGACCTTCTCACTCAGGGCCCCTTACGCCATCCCAATTTACAAACGCTGGCTTTAACGGCCTGGCTGCTGAAACCTCCATCTTGATGAATAAGGGGTTACCGGCCTCTGTTGTTAGTCCATGATTCTGTCTAGGAAGAAGTCCTCCTCTTCTGTCTACTATAGGGTTTGGCATACCTACATTGACTGGTGGGAGGCCTCTTCCCTGTCGTGTGTTTTCTATTTCTAGGATTCTGGAATTTCTCCAACATGGTTTGGGTCTGGGGCTTCAACTCTGCACTTGAAGGGTCATGTTTCTGCTTTGGCCATTTTCTTCCAAAGATCCTTTGCTCAGCATCCCTTGGTCAAGACCTTCTTCCAGGGGGTTACTCACGTGCGTCCCCCACGTAAACCTGTCTGGGACTGGTGTTATCTGCCCTGCAGGGGTCTCCCTTCGAGCCCTTGCAGGGGGCCCCTTTGTCCATTCTTACACTTAAGGTGGCCTTTTTGGTGGCTATCACTTCTGTGAGGCGTGTTTCTGAGCTGGCGGCGTTTTCCATGAAGCCTCCTTACTTTGAGAGGCATCAGGTTAAGGTGGTGTTTTGTTTTAAGCCAGATTTTCTGCCTAAGGTTGTGTCTGCCTTTCATCTCAATCAGGACATTGTTTTGCCTTCTCTGTGCCCTAATCCTTGTAACCCTAAGATGAGGGTTTTTCATTCTTTGGACATGGTCAGGATTCTGAAGTTCTATTTGGTGGCTACTGAGTCCTTCAGGAAGACTGATGCTCTTTTTGTGCTTCCGTCTGGACCTAAGAAGGGTTTGGCTCCAGCTAAGTCCACTATCAGCAGGTGGATCCGTCAGGCTGTGTTTCTGAGTTGGCGGCACTTTCCATCAAGCCTCCTTATTTTCTGCCTAAGCTTGTTTCTGTCTTTCATCTCAATCAGGACATTGTGTTGCCTTCTCTGTGCCCTATTCCTAGTAACACTAAGGAGAGGGTCTTACATTCTCTGGATGTGGTCAGGACTTTTTTCTATTTGGTGGCTACTGAATCCTTCAGGAAATCTGATGCTCTTTTTGTTCTCCCTTCTGGACCTAACCAGGGTTTGGCTCCGGCTAAATCCACTATCAGCAGGTGGATCCGTCAGGCGGTGGTTCAGGCCTATTCTGCTAAGGGGAAGAATCCTCCCTTTAGAATTACTGCTCATTCTACTCGTGCTGTTGGAGCGTCCTGGGCTTTTCAGCACCAGGCTTCTGTTGAACAAATTTGTAAGGCCGCTACTTGGTCTTCTGTTCATACTTTTTTAAAGTTTTACAAGGTTGATGTTAGGGCCTCAGCTGATGCTGTTTTTAGTCGCAAAGTTCTGCAGGCTGCAGTGGTTTGAACTGCCCGCTGTTACTTTTTGGGGATCCCACCCTACCTTACGGACACTGCTATTTGGATGTCCCAGGAGTAAGTATTATAGTGGAACAGGACGTACTGTATACTTAGAATAAGTATATTCACTCAATCCTGTAACCATCTGAAGAATAGCATATTCTAAGTATGTCACACACCCCGCTTCAGATATCCATAACACATGGGTAATACCGACCTGAAGGGGCGTTCCTGCAGAGATGATGCAAAGAGAAAAGCCCCTCCCTGATCCATAAATACCTGGGACCTCCCACTCATCTCCCAGTTTTCCATCTCTGCAAGACGGCGAGCAAGTCAGAAGATGATGCCTCCTCCTTGCTCAGGGGGAGTTCAGGTAGCCGGGGTAACTCCCGGCCCGTTATTTATTTATTTCCGCTCGGACATCTTTTATCTTGTCTTACCCCTTACTAACTTGCCTCCACAGTTTCGGCTGCAAGTCCGGGTGAGGGTAGATCAGCACCTAGGGTGCTTAGGAGCTGAGCTCCGCCGTGAGACCCTATATGAGAGGGTAGGCGGCTATACCGGTTGGGTGAACCCGGTTTGGGATGCCCTGTCCCCTGGTAATTTTCCCTGGAGGGCCCTTTCCCCCCCCCCACCACAGTCTCCTCACATTCTTAGGGGGCGCGTCTGCTTTGGGGGGTTGGGAGTCATTGCCCCTGGCCCTGAGCCCTTTGTGTGTAGTGTGTGTGTGTTTGTGTGTGTCTCAGCGCCGCGGCCGCATTGCCGCCGCGGCGCCGTTTATACTTTGCAGCCTTTTTTTGTGAGGGGAGTCTTCTCCCCTCACACACTTGGGGGGCGGGGCCGGCGCGCGGCGCGCTGCCGCGGCCAGCCCCCGTCTTCTTCTCCTATTCTGGGCGCTGGATCGGCGGGGCGGGTGCCCGCCGTCCATGCGCCCTATGTACTGTCTGATTACCGGCGCCGCGGGCTTTTGCGGCGCCGGTACTTCATGCTGCTCGGGGTCGCGGGAGGGTTCTCCCTCCTCCCGCGTTTGTTTAGGAGGGGGCGGGGCCGGGCGTTAGGCGCGTCGCCGCGACCCGCCCCCTCTGCTCTGGCGCCGCCGAGGAGCATAGTGCTTCGCTGTCTATCAACAGGAGGGGGGGCGGCGCGGGGGTTTTCGCGCCTGACGCGCTGCCACGCCCCTCTCCTTCTCTATCTGTTCCCTCGCTAGGAGGATGTCCTGAGGCGCCATAACGACTCCGTTCCCGACGCAGTGAGTGGCCCTGTGGGCCTATACCCTTGTTTTTGCTGCTTATCCTTCTCATATGTGGGGTTAATATATTGGTGGTTTTTGTTGTGTTTGCAGTGCTGTGGATCCGTCAGAGGGACTTTCATCAGCATTTAGAGGGTTTCCCCCTGGTCCTGGGTACCTGGGTCCTTTTTATTCACTAAAAATCCTCCCACTCGGGACATTAAAGGGGCATCCCGGGTTGCTTACCGGCGTAATTCCCTGGGTCATAGTGACCACACAAAATCACCTTTATGGAGGCATCCCCTGATACTGGGGCGGGCACCCCTTCGGGGCATCCCAAAAAGTGCATGGTGTGCGGTGTTTCTATTACTGGGGACGATGTACTGCTATGTGTTCCCTGTGCACAGCAAACTATTGCGCGGCAGTCCGGATCCCAGGCTACGGGATCAGCACCGCCGGCCGATTCATCTCCGCCTCCCACCCTGACGCGTGCTCCGTGTGACGTGGTCATGGGTAGGGATCTACAAGCTGAGATGTGTGCCAGATTGGCCACCCTTAAAAAAAAAAAAAAAAAAATTTGTTTCCGGCTCGGCCGCCCGTAAGGCTCCGGCTAAGAGGAAACATTTGTCCCCGGCCCCGCCGGTGGATGACTGTGATGAATTTAATAATCTTGATTGGTCCGATTATTCTGTACTAGAGGACGGAGAGGTGTCCGACGGTTCAGAGGTTACTGACGATGGGTATTCTGCGGGCGCTGATGCCGAGTTTAGTGAGTTGGGAAGATCGTCGGACTCCCCTCAAGCCCTGGCCTTGATGTTGGAGGTTCTGAATATCTCTCCTCCTGAAACGGCATCGCAGCAGGATGGTGAGCTGTTTGAGGAATCCAGGCCACGCTTGGAGTTTCCTACGCAGCGGCATTTTGACAAAATCATTGACAAGGAATGGGACAGGCCGGCGCGGCTCCCGGGTATCCCTCAGGGGTGGGATAGGAAATATCCCTTCCCTGCTGAGGTGGTCAAGCGCTGGGCATCCCCGCCCGAGGTGGACGCTCCGGTTTTGGGGTTATCCAATTCCTCGGTCCTGAATAGACCGGATTGTTCCACCCTCAAGGATGGGGAGGATAAACGCATTGATCAGATGGCTTGTCATGGTTTCACTAGCGTCGGGTCGGCCATGCGGCCTGTCTGTGCCTCTGAGCTTATGGTGTTGGCGGCCAGATCCTTGGTTAGGGAACTGCTGACATCTTTCGGACTTCGTCCTGGGAGTAATGAGTTCCTTAGTCTCAAACGCTGTGAGCTGTTTTTATCCTTCGTCTTGACAGCCCTGGATGACACCTTAATGATGTGTGGTAGAACGTTGGCCTTACTGGTGACTATTCGACGGTCGGTATGGTTGCGCCGGTGGGCGGCAGACTTTATGTCCAAAAAGTCTATGACGGCCCTACCCTTTGTGGGGTTGAGGCTCTTTGGAGAAACCTTGGACTCAGTTACTCAGGGCGGTAGGCTACCGCAGCGTAAGAAGCAGCGTCGTTCCTTTCGGGGGGCGACCACTGCTGCCCCTTCCTTTCGTGGGGCCAGACCTGGAAGAGGATCTACATTTCGTTCTTCCAGAGGTGACTCGGGGAGCAGGGGCAGAGGACGTGCCCGCTCTGGATACAATTGGGGTTCCAAGCCCAAGCCGGCTGTCAAGCCAGCTCAGCAATGAGGGGGCGCCCTCACCCTTGCGGGTGGGGGGACGGCTCAAGCACTTCTCCCAGATTTGGGATCAAGAAGTCTCGGACAGGTGGATTCGGGAAGTGGTGTCTTATGGTTACAAGCTAGAGTTCGAGCTCCGCCCCCCCTCCAGGTTTCTCAGGTCTCGGTTGCCTTCGGAACCCCTGGCGGCACAGGGGCTCCTGGTGGCAGTAAAGAGTCTTCTGGACATGGCTGTCATTTGCCCCGTGCCTCCATCAGAGCAGGGCAAGGGCTTCTATTCCAATCTGTTCACGGTTCCCAAGAAGGACGGGTCGATCCGTCCTATCTTGGACCTCAAGCTTCTCAACAGGTTTGTCAGGCCGCGCAAATTCCGCATGGAGACCTTGCGCTCGGCCATTCAGTCTCTTCGTCAGGGAGATTTTCTGACGTCCATAGACATCAAAGATGCTTATCTACACATTTCGATTTTTCCAGCACACCAGAGGTTTCTCAGGTTTGTCGTAGAGGATCGTCACTTTCAGTTTGTGGCTCTTCCTTTCGGTCTCACCTCGGCACCTCGGGTGTTCACCAAGGTGCTGGCGGGGGTGATGGCACTGCTCAGAGTTCAGGGCATTCGCATTGTGCCCTATCTGGACGATCTGCTGATCATGACAGATTCCTTCAGCCAAGCGGAGTCGGACACCGGTGTGGTGGTGTCCACTCTGGAGAGGTTTGGTTGGGTGATCAACCACCCCAAGTCTTCCCTTTGTCCATCCAGGTTTGTGACGTTTCTGGGGATGTCTCTGGACACCTTGCAGGCCAGGGTTTTTCTGCCCCAGGCCAAGATTCTTTTGATCCAGGAGTTAGTGCGGCTGCTCTTGTCAGCTCCTCACCCGTCCATCCGGTTAGGGATGAGGCTGGTGGGATTAATGGTGGCCTCATTCGAGGCAGTTCCCTTTGCACAATTCCATACGAGGACGCTTCAGCTTCATCTGCTGAAGGTTTGGGACAAGTCGCCACTGTCGTTGGACCAGTCCTTCCGGTTGACCCCTCAAGTTCGTCGATCCCTACAATGGTGGATGGGGTCTGTCAATCTGTTTAAGGGCAAATCCTTCCTGGCCCCGTGCTGGGAGACGGTCACCACGGATGCCAGTCTATCAGGCTGGGGGGGTGTTTGGAAGGATTGCCAGTTTCAGGGTCTATGGAGTCCGCAGGAGGCTCACGAGCCCATCAACATTCTGGAATTGAGAGCCATCAGGCTGGTTCTGTTTCGCTTGACTCATCAGTTGAGGGGCCGGCCAGTTCAGGTCCGGTCGGACAACAGGACGGCGGTGGCTTACATCAATCACCAAGGAGGGACTCGCAGCAGGAGTGCCCTCAGGGAAGTGTCTTTGATTCTGGACTGGGCGGAGGCCCACGTCCCGTGTATCTCAGCAGTCTACATTCCGGGAGTGGAGAACACGGAGGCGGACTCGCTGAGCAGGGCCTCCTCTCGTCAGGGGAGTGGTCTCTCAGTCCCAAGGTGTTTCGTTTGATTTGTCTCAGGTGGGGGTTCCCAGCGGTGGACCTCTTTGCCTCTCGACACAATCACAAGCTTCCAGTCTTTGTGTCGCTCTCGCAGGATCCTCTGGCTCAGGCGGTGGATGCCATGTCTCTGAACTGGAGGGATCTGGGCTTGCTGTACCTGTTTCCCCCGTTCCCGTTGCTAGCCAGGGTGGTGCGCAAGCTGGCGCTGGAAGGCGCATCAGTGATCCTGGTGGCCCCGAGGTGGCCAAGGCGCGTTTGGTTCGCAGATCTGGTAAGGCTGGCAAAAGACCAGTTCGTGCTGCCTCTGAGTCCGGATCTGCTCACTCAGGGTCGGCTGCGTCATCCCAATTTACAATCGCTGGCTTTGACGGCGTGGCTGCTGAGTCCACTATCTTGAAAGAGGAAGGTCTTTCTGATGCTGTTATTCAGACACTTATCAGTGCCAGGAAACGGTCTTCATCAACCATTTATTATAGGTCATGGAAGTCCTATATTGACTGGTGTGAGGGTAGGTCCCTTTCTTGCCGGGAATTCTCTATTCCCAGGCTCTTGGAGTTTCTTCAACATGGTCTGGATCTGGGGCTCCAGATTAGTACCTTAAAGGGGCAGGTTTCTGCCCTGGCGGTTTTCTTCCAAAGGTCCTTTGCACTTCATCCATTAGTCAGGACCTTCTTCCAAGGAGTTATGCATATACGGCCTCCTAGGAAGCCTTTTGTTCCGGTTTGGGATTTAAACTTGGTTCTTTCTGCTCTTCAGGGGCCTCCGTTTGAGCCCATGCATGAGGCTGCCTTGTCGTCCCTTACTCAGAAGGTGGCCTTTTTGGTGGCTATCACTTCTGTGAGGCGTGTTTCTGAGTTGGCAGCTTTATCCATTACAGCTCCGTATTTTGAAAGGCATCAGGATAAGGTTGTTTTTCGTTTCAAACCAGATTTTCTTCCTAAGGTGGTTTCGGCATTCCATTTAAATCAGGACATTGTTCTGCTCTCTCTTTGTCCCAATCCTAGCAACGAGAAGGAGAGGGTGTTGCATTCCTTGGACGTTGTCCGCGCTGTGAAATATTACCTGGTGGACGGAAGACGGATGCCTTCTTTGTGGTGCCCTCTGGGCCTAGGAAGGGTTTGGCTCCTGCCAAATCTTCTATCAGTAAATGGATTCGTCAGGCCATTTTTGGGGCCTATTCTGCCAAGGGGAGGAGTCCCCCTTTTCGTGTTACTGCTCATTCTACTCGTGCTCTTGGAGCGTCCTGGGCCTTCCAGCACCAGGCCTCTGTTGAGCAGGTTTGTAAGGCCGCTACTTGGTCTTCTGTTCACACTTTTTCCAAGTTTTACAAGGTTGATGTTCGGGCCTCAGCGGATGCTGGTTTTGGCCGCCTGGTTTTACAAACTGTTGTGGCATAGGTTGTGCCTTGTTACCTTGTTTTGGATTCCCGCCCTTTTATGGACACTGCTGTTGGATGTCCCATGTGTTATGGATATCTGAAGCGGGGTGTGTGACATACTTAGAATAATACCATTTTGTGAAATACTCACCTGTAAAATGGGTATTATAAGTATGTCACACACCCCGCTTCACCCGCCCTTGTTTGGTACTATGGATACTCTATATTGGGCATTTTGCGTGGTTCTTGGTTTTACTATTGCCTCTTCCTGGTCCCTTACTTACTGCTTCTGTATACTGGGTGATGAGTGGGAGGTCCCAGGTATTTATGGATCAGGGAGGGGCTTTTCTCTTTGCATCATCTCTGCAGGAACGCCCCTTCAGGTCGGTATTACCCATGTGTTATGGATATCTGAAGCGGGGTGTGTGACATACTTATAATACCCATTTTACAGGTGAGTATTTCACAAAATGGTATTATTTTGTTTATCACCTGTAACATTTCATATTACTTCATAGTTAAATGCTTGTTAACTCTGCCTAGTGTGCTCATAGCAATTAAAACGTGTATTTAATTTGAGTGGTCTGCTTTGCCTTAAGCCAAGAATCGTTGTGTCCGAAGGCTGTGAGCCGGGTAGCCCTGATAGGAGAGGGATCGGACAAAGGGTTTTTGGGAACGCGATCGGTGTGCACGGAGGTCCCTGGTTGTAGTCGGACCTCGTGACGCCCCAGTTCCCTGACAGAGGTGTTACACCATAATTGATGAGGAGAGAAATAATAATAATTATAATTAATTATAATTTATAATAATAATAATAATAATTTATCTCCTCATCGATTATTATTATCAATGAGTAGAGAAACATATTGTATTCCTCTCCATTTTATTCTTTTGATAACCCAATAAAGAACTTTGTATATTTTACTAATTCTGTGGCAATTCCCAACTTATTGGCTGTCAAACTCTGAGGTCTTATAAATTGGGCTTTACCTATAGCCAATAAAAATGTGAATT
This sequence comes from Gastrophryne carolinensis, assembly GCA_027917425.1. Classification (NCBI taxonomy): domain Eukaryota; kingdom Metazoa; phylum Chordata; class Amphibia; order Anura; family Microhylidae; genus Gastrophryne; species Gastrophryne carolinensis. The sequence goes on along the minus strand of JAQIHN010000048.1, from coordinate 256,392 downwards.
CCTACTTGTATAAGGTTAAGCAGATGGTAAAGTGTGGCCTTAGACTTACAGGAGTAAGGATTAAAGTGTAACAGGACGTGCTGTATACTTAGAATAATACAATTCTGTGATTACTCACCTGTAGAATTTGGTATTATATGTATACAGCACGTCCTGTTCCACCCCACCCTTGTTATCATTATTCTTAGTACCTCTTTATAGTGATTGTGTTTGTTTACAAATAAAAAAAAATGTAAATTTGGTTATGGTTCTATTCTCCCGGCTTCTTGTCAACTGCTTTTCAATACTGGGGAATTTGTGGGAGGTCCCTGGTATATATGGGGCCGGGAGGAGCCACTTTTTTTGCTGTCTCTGCAGTCCAGCGACGTATAATAATAATTCTACAGGTGAGTAATCACAGAATTGTATTTTTTCTCAGGTTGGGCAAATGTCTAGTCTGGGGCTTGGCAATGAGCTTAACCAAACATGTCTTGTATAAGGTTAAAGCTTAGTAGAAGATGGGGGGGGGGGTGTAAGTGTCCAGTTGGGCACATCACACCTGCCCCTGATTTTGTGACCCACACCAGTAAAGACAATGGGTTAGGCTGGTACATGCGCGGGTCTTGTTCCAGCAGCAGGTAGGGATTCATATAGGTAAACCCCAATTTATAAGACCTCAGAGTTTGACCAGATAATAAGTTGGTAATTGCTACATAATTCTTTATTGGGAGAGGAATACACCATAATCGATGAGGAGAGAAACATTGTAACACTTTAAATGTTATAGTGCTTCAAACAATCATGTATATGGTAATTTCCTTAGGTCATACAATACAGTACAAGGGAAAATTACATAATTCATGGATGGTATTCGACACCTTTACCTATATAAATTATTTCTACTGTGTCTAATACCATCCATGAATTATTATCCATGTCCCTCAAATTAACATTCAGATAGTGGTCCCACATCCTGCCATGTCTATAAGAAAACAGACCATGACAATAGACGCCTATAACACCAAGCTGGACTTGTAAAGGAATCCTTCCTCAGACTCAGACATTCCAATACACGTTGGGCATATGGGCACTGGATGTTATTTCTGGGAAGTATTGTAATTCTTGAAATATGTCAGTTATGACTATATTAATGAGAGGGTCTTATTCAGGACTATGAGATCTTTCATTTGATATCAAACATGCCATGTGTGTATTGTCCAGAGACTGATAATCCACATAGTATCAGATTCTGTATGATATATATTTGGTGTTTGGGCTCATTTAACTAAGTAATTAATGGGGATCATGAATCTTTTGGTTACAATATGATAACCTGCATATTGTGGGAGTTATATACTTAGAGTTAGTATATAACCTAAATATACATCTAATCTCATAAGAGACCTGGCAGACACTCCCATGAGGCGGGGACTGCTGGCCACTCCCCCTATTCATACATTAGGAAGCTGTGTGCAGAGGCAGGCAGTCGATGAATGGATGGACACCTTACCTGAATGACCATGAAATATAAGTATCTGTCTCTCTCTATATCCACTATATCATTGATGTAACAACTGCCTGTAATAAAAGGTTATCTGGGGGACTTTAGGAACATATTGGGTTAGTAAGGTTATTTACTGTGCTGCTAATTAAACCCGTCTTTAATATATACATCTCACTGTGTGTGCTGGATAACTTCTCCCACAATAGATTGTAGTTGCAAAGTATTTAAGTTAAATAATATATTTCTTCTTAGGACAAGTCACTGGATGTGGGAGGAGCCTTAGCGGCCATCGCTTTGTATCAGATTAGTGGCCGTTGGGCTGATATTTATCATATTAACCTCGTAGAAATACTGGAGATTAAATATTAATTATAAATCATTTTTCCTTTTTCAGTTATGTAATTTTCCCTTGTACTGTATTGTATGAACCAAGGAAATGAAATGCAATGTTAGTGCTTCAAACAATCACGTATATCCTAAAGAAACTATAAATGAGGTGTTACACCATAATCGATGAGGAGAGAAATAATAATTATTATTATTATTATCCATGAGTAGAGAAACATATTGTATTCCTCTCCATTTTATTCTTTTGATAACCTAATAAAGAACTTTGTATATTTTACTAATTCTGTGGCAATTCCCAACTTATTGTCTGGTCAGACTCTGAGGTCTTATAAATTGGGCTTTACCTATAGCCAATAAAAATGTGAATTCCTACTTGTATAAGGTTAAGCAGATGGTAAAGTGTGGCCTTAGCCTTACACCACAGGTTCCACAAAAACAAGACAATTCTAAATCAAAGCCCTGAATAAAATCCCACTAAGCAAAAAAAATAAGATGATTTATATAGATTTATCCATTTTAACTATGAATAAGCATGACAGGCCAATGCTGCATAATGGTTGCCTTGGCAGGGGGCGTGTCCTCACCTGATAGGCGGGGTAAGTGTTGCACCTTGCTGATAGAGGAAGGTGGGTGTGTCTTGTAGCAGCCAATGAGCATGCGGTTTTGTTGCCCCCAGGTGGTGAACGCTGTGAATAGCAGCCTGGTTCCGGCCCTGGGTGAACCTTTCTCCTCCCTGAAGTCGGATCTGTGGGACGCGGTGGACGAGGAGATCTGCCTGTCTGAATGCGACATCTACAGGTGAGGCCGAGGGGGCAGAGCTATGCAGAGAGGGGGCGGGGCATCACACTGACAGTTACTTTTCCTTCTTGCAGTTATAATCCGGATCTGGACTCGGATCCGTTTGGAGAAGACGGGAACTTGTGGTCCTTCAACTATTTCTTCTACAACAAGAAGCTGAAGAGGATCGTCTTCTTTACCTGCCGCTCCATCAGGTGAGGCCCCGCCTGCAGAGGGTCATGTGATGAGGGTACCGCTTACCCCGCCTGCAGAGGTTCATGTGATGAGGGTACTGGCCACTCCACCTACACTCACATAAGGGCCCCGCCCTCCGCACCCGCAGAGGGTCACATGAGGAGGGCCCCACCCATCCCACCTGCAGAGGGCCCCGTGATAAGGGCTCTGCACCTGCAGAGGGCCCCGTGATAAGGGCTCTGCACCTGCAGAGGGCCCCGTGGACCGGGATAGGTGGTGAGTTTTTAGGCGACCTGGGGGGTGTCACACAGCGGAGCCTCCCGATTTTGGATGCCCTGTGGGGAGGGGATGGATCTATAAGATTCCTGGGCCGATCCAGCAGGGTTTTGGTCCACTTTAAGTGGTATGAAGTGTGGTGCTGTGGGCGGGGCTGATTCCTTCTCCTCCATGTTTCCCGGCAGCGGATATTCCTATAAGCGCTCGGACGTGGGCTCGGAGCTGGATATGGATCTGGAGGAGGACCTGGAGGATGACGAGTGTGGCCACCTCAGGGGAGACAGGTGAGTGACACTGCTCCTCCCCCACAATCCAATGCTGCACAGCGATGAAGGTGTTAATAGAACAAACTCCTCCTCATGGGCTTGGCCCCGCCTCCTGCCGCCGCCTCACTTTGCCAGAGACCTGGGATTCTGACTATACCGGGGCTTGGTTCTGGGGCATCCTGATTCGGACCCTCCCACCAGTTGGCCTGTAAGGACTTGGCTCTTCCTGGTCCTACAAAAAGCTACAAGATTATCCCGCACTGCTTAATAGTGGAAACGTATATAGTGCCGGCGGAGGCCACTATTGGGCATAAACGCAATACCTACAGCAAGTGTCAGTACAGTCCACAAATCCTTACTAACAAAAGGTGGTCACACAACATATGAATATTCAAAGCGTAACAACTGAGATTTTTTGAGGAAAAAATCGCATATGGGCGTAACATTGAAAACAGAGAAACTGACCTTATGTCAATTATGTACCATCTGGACAATGATGACATTGAAAACAGAGAATTTATAAACCGTTAAAGATGCAAATGAGGAAATGGATCTATTAATACCAAACTATGATTAATATATTGTGTTGGGGTAAATTGCCTCCGGGGAGTCTCTGCGTAGCTCGAGCTAGGAACTCATATGATGTGTGAAGGGACAGTGAATACAACAGCTTTCATCGTACAACTTCAGTTTAATGAAGAGAAGCTTATAATTTTTTTTTTTTTGTTTTTTTTCTACTTTATTTTCCATTTTCAAAGAAAAAGAAGCAATTTTACAAACAATCAAAATAAGGGTAAGAATAAAGCAAAGGACATTCCAAAGTACAGCTAGAGCAGAGCGTCGTCAGGCATGTACAAAACAATACTACATTACATAACAGATCGAATAGGAAGCCGCCGGACCCCCGCACCAGACAGTCTGTTTCATTCTGCGTTGGGGCGGAAACCGCCTCTACCGTGCCACGCATGACTCAGCCAAGGACCAAGGGGGCGAGTTGGCCCCCTGGGGGGGAAGTCTCCTCTCCGAAATATCCCGAAATCACACCACCAGGCGCCCAAGCGGGGAGTCCGGCCCTAACACCACTGCCGCGGGATAGGAAGTCCAGGGAGTGTAGGGGGAGGGGCTAAAGCTGGCCCAGAAACCAGAGGGGGTAAGAAAAGAGAGAAAGGGGGGGGCAAGTGGGTTGGATCTCACAACCGACTCTAACTGGTCTCTAGCAACGTCTTAAAATCCTGTGATTCTGAAAAGATAACCCAGCTGGTCCACTTAATGCGGTGGTCCTCAGAGGAGTCGTTGTGTAGCAATCAGCCCCTCGTACCTCTCTGCCGCCTTACTCTGCCACAGAGACATACTGGGGGGTGTGGGGCTTTTCCAGAGTGAAGGGATGCATGCCCTTGCGGCATTCACCATCTGACGAAGGACAGAACTTTGGTATCTTTTGGTGGGCAACTCCGAGTGGTGGAGCAGGAAGAAGGCCGGACCCTCGGGGATATCCCAGTCCGTCACATGTTGCATCGTGGTTCTGACCCTTGTTCAGAAATCCATTAACATAGGACACATGCAAGAGCCGGCACATGGGGGAGACGGTGGGGAACCATTTGTGGAGTAGTGCGGGGACCCTGTACCACCTCGTAAGTATTTTAAAGTTACATTCTTTGTACCTGGTGCAGGTGGCAGTTTTGTGTGCCAGGCGAATAATGCGACTCCTGTGGTTGTTCGAGAGAGTAACTCCCAAATCTTCCTCCCATTTTGCCAGGGATTTTGGCAGGGGGTCCTGGGTCGGGGGGGGGGGGGGGGGGGTTTGCCAGGATTTTATAAGTAAGTGATAACACATGTTCCTCACACAGGAAGAGAAGCTTATAATCTTATACCCCGCTCGCAGCGCGCAGCCGTCGCCCCCACCTTTCCAAAGCAAAGTCTCACGCAGGACACAGCAACTCGCAAAAAGAAAACGGAAAGCTGCGCGGCCTTGTAGATGGAGACATTTTGCTCAGGGAGGAGAGAGAATATACAGAGAAAAGACAAACGGGCACATTCCGTTACATCGTGACCTAATAACTAAAAAGCATTTCTCCTATTATAAAGCTTAACTCTCAGCGTCTATTCTAGGTTTAGCAAGCCTTGGCATATAGTGGGTTATATCCCCCCCCCCCCCCCCCCCCTCATGGTGGAGTTCATAAAGCTGTTTACATTTCTATGGTGTCAATAGAATAGGATAAAAAATGGTGCAAAAAGTAATTCCCTATACGGGGACACGAAGGGCGCAAGAAGAGAGAAACCCTTAGGGGAACCTTTTATAAGAAGAGTGCATCCGTGCAGTGTGTAATAGAAAGTGGCAATAGTGCAAACTACAGATAAATGACATAACCATGAAATGCCAATCAGAACCAATGTAAATGTGTCACCAAATGTAGGAAGTTGGGGCCAGGTCCTGTGTTTGAATTGTCTCTGTTTTCAATGTTCTCACGTCCATATGTGAATGTTTGTTATCATATGTTGTGCGACCACCTTATTTTAGCAAGGATTTGTGGACTGTACTGACACTAGGTTTAGGTCCTAGGGGCACGGGTGCTCGTCCAATCAGGTGATTGCTGTGACTATGTCATTCGGCAGATGGCTCGGGGAGGGGGAGTGGCCACTTCTCCAGCAGCAGGTGACGGGAGCGTGCACAGGGCTCCCTATTGCAGAAGGACATATGCAGGGGTCCAAACTCCGCCCCTCAGGTCAATAGCTCCGCCTCCCGGGCGCCGGGGTCAATAGCGCCGCCTCACGGGCACCGGGGTCCAGAGCAGGGTATCTGCACCTCTAGGCTGCGCCTCTGACTGTAACATTTTGCCCCACGTCACTGAAGAGCAGGGTCGGTTGCAGAGCCCCCTGTGGGCGGGGTTATCGCATTACCTGGAATTGCAGGAACAGGTGAGTATTACAGAAGTGTAATCTGTAGATAAGCCACAGGCCCATAGAGTCACATGGTCAGTGTGGGCAGCTGAGGGTCACAGGCCCAGAGGGTCACATGGTCAGTGTGGGCAGCTGAGGGTCACATGGTCAGTGTGGGCAGCTGAGGGTCACATGGTCGGTGTGGGCAGCTGAGGGTCACATGGTCGGTGTGGGCAGCTGAGGGTCACATGGTCGGTGTGGGCAGCTGAGGGTCACATGGTCGGTGTGGGCAGCTGAGGGTCACATGGTCGGTGTGGGCAGCTGAGGGTCACATGGTCGGTGTGGGCAGCTGAGGGTCACATGGTCGGTGTGGGCAGCTGAGGGTCACATGGTCGGTGTGGGCAGCTGAGGGTCACATGGTCGGTGTGGGCAGCTGAGGGTCACATGGTCGGTGTGGGCAGCTGAGGGTCACATGGTCGGTGTGGGCAGCTGAGGGTCACATGGTCGGTGTGGGCAGCTGAGGGTCACAGGGTCAGTGTGGGCAGCAGAGGGTCCAAGGCTGCCGACATCCTGTTGCTATTGGCAACATTCCACCAATAAGAGAGCAGTGAGCCCTGTACACATTGCTATGGCTGAGGTGAGGGAGCTCACGGACACATGGCCAGCAGCAGCATTCTGTGTGCACAGGGCTCACTGCTCTCTTATTGGTGGACGGTTGCCAATAGCAACAGATTGCCGGCAGTGACACACTGCTTCTATATAAATTGCAGCTCGGCTCCCTCAGGATGTCATTGTGTCACATTCATAAGTGGACAACAACCAGCAGAGGGCGGTATATAATAATATATTAATATAAATAATAAAAAAATGTATAAAAATAAAAAATATATAAATAAGTAAAAAATATATGAATACAAATATAAATATTATAAATATAAATACAAATATTATGAATAATATAAATAATATAAATAATCATCAGTGTATAGATACTAGAGCCTGGCTTGTGCAGTCATCTATAAGCCAATACAGGACTCTTCTAAATAGTTTAAACCCAGGGCCTCTTGATTCCCCCCCCCCCCGGGTCATCCAGATTTGGGATGCCCCGCTATGTGAAACCCCCCAAGACACCTGTAAGCTCACCTTCTCCCCTAATCCAATGGTGCATGTGCGAGCAGCGGGCACATCCTCGTTATACCTAGCAGGGCGCGCACCCGGTGAATGGCCGGCGTGGGCTGACCCCTCTCTCCTCTGCTCGGTTCAGAGAGAATTTCTCTGGTGTGGTTCGGTCTTCCAAAATAATCTAAGGAAGTGAAATATCCGCGTAACGCAGGACATGACAGTATGAGCTCGATGCTACACGGGAAAGCGCTTTCTACTCGCTCCGCCCAGCCACACTTTATTTTTATATGGATGTAAAACACACATGGCACACGTCAACTGCTGACATCATCATAGAAGGAGAAATCTAATTCCTGGCTCAATGATTGGTCATCACAGCCATAGATCATATTCTTAGGAATGTTAGTGAGGCCTGAGGGCCAGACATAATAAGGTGTTGTCCAGCTAATTCCTGGCTCAATGATTGGTCATCACAGCCACAGATCATATTCTTAGGAATGTTAGTGAGGCCTGAGGGGGCCGGACATAATAAGGTGTTGTCCAGCTAATTCCTGGCTCAATGATTGGTCATCACAGCCACAGATCATATTCTTAGGAATGTTAGTGAGGCCTGAGGGGGCCGGACATAATAAGGTGTTGTCCAGCTAATTACTGGCTCAATGATTGGTCATCACAGCCACAGATCATATTCTTAGGAATGTTAGTGAGACCTGATTGGGCCGGACATAATAAGGTGTTGTCCAGCTCCCCAGCTCCATCTTGTTCACAGTAATATGTTAGTAGCAGCGCGACTTCATTAACTTTATTGCTTTAATATAACGCTAATGCTGATAATAATAATAATGTTGATGATAATAATATAACACTAATGCAGCTGGTAATATAATAGTAGGGAAAACTGACAAATAGCTCACAGACATTAGTATCACATGATGCAGCCTCCTAATAATAAATATAAAGCATAACTACATCCTGGGGCAATAAATAAGACACTGTGAGGGTGTGGCCATGTCGGGGGCTTTATATGATGGTGGTTCCCTCCGGCGCCATTCGCGGCCTCACAATGGGGCACATGGGGGCGGGGCTACCTGCTCAGTACCTAATGTAATATTGGGGCACATGGGGGGCGGGGCTTCCTGCTCAGTACCTAATGTAATATTGGGGCACATGGGAGGGCGGGGCTTCCTGCTCAGTACATAATGTAGTAATGGGGCACATGGGGGCGGGGCTTCCTGCTCAGTACGTAATGTAGTAATGGGGCACATGGGGGCGGGGCTTCCTGCTCAGTACATAATGTAATATTGGGGGGGCGGGGCTTGGTGTCAGTTACCTGAGTGTGGCAGTTACTTTCCTGTTTCTCTTGCAGGCTCTCCATGATGTGCATATAAAGAGACGATGGCTCCGCCCCCAGCGTCCGCCATGACACCTGTCTGTCCTGTACACTCCTTGGCTTTCCTGCATTGCTCCGCCTCCTGTGTTCCGGGAGGCGGGGCCTCGTGTGTCTGAGGGAGGAGCTATGGAGCCTTGTGATTTTCTGTTTCCCATCCTATTCGCTGGCTTGTGCACTGACCCCTCCCCCACCTATATATGACCCCTCCCCCCACTATGGCGGACTTGGGGGACGTGTCCACAAGAATGGCGCCGCACAGACTCTACAGAGGGGGCGGAGTCGGGGAGGAGTCCCGCCCACGCGTTTCTTCTGGAACTTTCCGCCATGTTGTGCTGAATGTTTTTGTGTTTTTAGAGATTTGTTTTTTTATGCAAATGAGGATTTTCTCCAACTTATTAAAGATTCTTTAAAAGAAATGGCCACGCCCCCGCTGATTCCTGCCCTGCCCCCATCTGCCAGACCCATGGGGTAATATCTGCCCCCGCTGATTCCTGCCCTGCCCCCATCTGCCAGACCCATGGGGTAATATCTGCCCCCGCTGATTCCTGCCCTGCCCCCATCTACCCAAACACCTCTCCCCCCCCCCCCAATGGGGTAATATCTGCCCCCGCTGATTCCTGCCCTGCCCCCATCTGCCAGACCCATGGGGTAATATCTGCCCCCGCTGATTCCTGCCCTGCCCCCATCTGCCAGACCCATGGGGTAATATCTGCCCCCGCTGATTCCTGCCCTGCCCCCATCTGCCCAAACACCTCCCCCCCCCCCCCCATGGGGTAATAGCTGCCCCCGCTGATTCCTGCCCTGCCCCCCATCTGCCCAAACACCCCCCCCCCCATGGGGTAATATCTGCCCTCACTGATTCCTGCCCTGCCCCCCCCCCCCCCCCCCATGGGGTAATATCTGCCCCCCGCTGATTCCTGCCCTGCCCCCATCTGCCCCCCCCATGGGGTAATATCTGCCCCCGCTGATTCCTGCCCTGCCCTCATCTGCCCCCCATGGGGTAATATCTGCCCCTCGGGGGGGCGTGTCCCGAGCGTGATGGTGGGCAGACGTGTCTAGCGGAGCTCCCGTTCCCTGAGCCTGGAATTGAGCCCTTTAGTTGGTGGGCAGGATGAGCAGGAGGAGCAATGGAAGGGGCAGCGGCAGAAGAGCCCAATGAAGTGGCAGACAGCCGGGAAGTGGCTGCGGCGAGTAGAGGAGGAGGCGGGCAAGATGGCGCCCGATCTGGCGAGCGAGGAGGACAGCGGGGCAGAGGAGCGGTCACTCACCGGCGCGTCGGCCGAGGCTTCTGGAGACCAGAGGTGGGTGCAGCCCCCGGCAGACTCCGTTTGTTGCGGCGGAGGAGCCGCAGAAGAAACCGTGTGGCCCCGCGGGGCGTCGTATACACCCTAGTGAGGGTGAGAGGAGCAAGATGGCGGCGGCTGCGCTCCTCCCGGCCGCGTCATCACAGACCGGGCCGTCGGCGGTGGAGGGGGAGAAAAGAGAACCGAGCAGCGGGCCGCGCAGCCAGACCGCAGCTGCTGCAATGGAAGAGGGAGAGATCCCTGTGCAGCCTCCACTGCACAATATGAGGGAGGACGACCTGGGTGCTGCGGTGGGGCAGGGGAGAGGCCAAAGCCCCAGAGACAGCTATGTCATAATGAGCCCTGACATAAAGGGCAACGTGGAGCGCAGTCCCGCGACCAAATCAGCAAAGGGGGGACTGGGGGGTCTGGAGAGCTGGGAGCTACTCTGCCACAGCGGCATGGAAGAGCTGGGAGAGAGAGCTTGATAACTGGGCTGGTGGATGGGGAAGGGAGTGAGCTGCTGGGCTCCTCACTGTACTCCCTAACGCCAATGTCTCCGGCGGATCCCCTCGCCGCGCCCCTGCCAGCCGAGCCAACAGAAACGCCAGGAGAATGGGGGCCGGTCGCCCCTCCTGAGCCGTCAGCTGCTAGAATGTTATGTGAGCCGGAAAGCCACCTCGCTACTATATCCCTTTTGAGGGGCCTCCCCACCAAAGCTGATATTGAAGGACTGATCGCCAAATACGAGGCTGCACATAAACGAGAGATAGCGGCAGTGAGGCAGCAGGTGTCGGCCGTCGAGTGAAGAGTCACTTCGCTAGAAACCGAGAGATCTTCGGAATCAAGCCGTGTACAAGCGCTAGAAGCCAGGTGTGATAGGCAGGAAGCCTTGATCCAAGAATGTAACCTACACATAGACGACTTGGAAAACAGGAGTCGGCGAAACAATCTGCGGCTGAGGGGCATCCCGGAGGGAGAAGCGAACGAGGACCTAAAGCTGATAGTGACGACCATTCTCAACTCGATCTTGGACAGAGACGTGTCTGACACCATAGAGCTCGATAGAGTTCACAGATCTCTGGGACCAAGAAAGCCTGGACCCTGCGCTTCCGAGGGATGTCTTCTGTCGGGTCCACCACTACACACTTAAAGAGGAGATCGCCCGGAAGGCCTGGAGCAAAGGTGAAGTGAAATTTAAAGGTGCATCTGTCAAGATTTTTCCGGATTTATCAAGGCGGACACTACAAATGCGGAGATCCCTGAATCCCCTTTTGGAACTTATTACGGAGAATGGTGCCACCTACAGATGGGGCTTTCAATTTCAATTGATTCGAAAGGGTCAGAGCTCTTTTGTGCTTAAGTCCTATCAAGATTTGGGGGAGCTCTTCGCCTACCTAAAATGTGAGCCTATCCAGATCCCTAACTGGCTCGAAACTGACCTGCCCCCACTGTCTCGGCTTGCGGTTAGAGAGAAGAGACGAGGCCCGAGGAGCTTTCGAGACCTCAGGCGGCTCAAGCGAACGCCAAGGCGCCCAGAAGATGGGGTGTGAGCCGCCCCTAGTTGTGTTTTTTCATTCTCCACCTGCTTTTCTTGAAGAGGACATGAAGCCCTTTGTGTGTGTGGTTGGACTCGTTGACCTTCCTTGCTCTCCCCTGTGATTCGATCGGGGGGGGGGCGAGGAAGGTTCGGGGAGGGAGGGGTCCAATTGTAACAATTTTATTGTATTTGTTTGATTTGATAGCCGGACTCCGGCCTGTGCGCGCAGAGGGTGTTGCTGTTGGTTCTTTATCAGCTTTATTAATTTGCCTACGTTTTAGACCCGGTGGGGACCGCAGGGTGGGCTTTGCTGTTCAGCATTGGCTGGGTGGTTCTGTTCCCTCCTTGTCGTCCCACACTGTTAACTTGATTTAGCTCCAAAGGTTTGTTGGCTTTTAAAATGGTTTAGTGACCTCCGGCCAGGGGTGGGCGAGCAGTTGCTCCTGTACGCTCTCCTCTTAGTTCGGACACGATCCCCCAGTAGGCAGGCCTTATTGACACCAGTGGTTGATAGGGACTTAGGGTTAGGAACTGATTAATGTTCCCCCTTTTTTTTTTCTCCCGGTAGTTCTTGGAATCCGGGTTCTTTCTTCCCCTTCCCCCCCCTGTTTCCGTCCATTGCCCCCCCCCCCCCTCAACCGTGCCAGGCGGAGATACTTGAGTGCCCCTTTGAATCAGTGAGTTACCCCAGGCGGAGGTAGTGAAGCGCCCCAGAAGCTGACTGATCCACTTAGATAGAAAGGTATAAGGGAAGAGATACTGCTGAGAGTTAAGATGGCGGATTTTAAATTAGTTTCGCTCAATACGAAAGGGATGAATAGCCCGGAAAAAAGGTCCTTGGTGTTGGGGAACTTGAGGGGACTGGGAGCTCAGGTGGCTTTCCTCCAAGAGACCCATTTTAGGTCTTCTAACCCACCCTCCTTTGGCAATAGCCATTTCCCAAAAACGTATAACAGCTATTCCCCAGATTCGAGATCAAGAGGAGTAAGCATCGCCATTGCGGCATCCCTGTCTTGGGAGTTAGTTGATTTTAAAACTGATGAGGAAGGGAGATGGATATTCCTAAAGGGACGGATATCGTCCTCGCTGTACACGTTTGCCAATGTCTATATGCCAAACTCTGCTCAGTTGACGTTCCTAGGCAAGGTCCTAGAGGAACTTGCAATGTTTAGGGAAGGGGAGTTGGTGGTGGGAGGTGACTTTAATATGACCCTGGATCCACTTTTAGACACCTCCAAAGGGGCCCCTCATCTATCCTACACCAAACTGAAGAAGCTCAAAAAGACACTCGCCCAACATCAATTAATTGACCCATGGAGGATACAGCATCCAGACACACGAGATTACACCTTTTTCTCTCCTCCCCACGGGTCATATTCTAGAATTGACCTGTTCCTGATAGCCCATGGCTCCATAAACCGTGTTATAGACACAGAAATAGGATGCCTCACCATCTCTGATCATGCGCCAATCTCGATTAGACTTGCACTTCCCCACCCAGGACCAAGGAGCTGGACTTGGCGCCTCAATAACTCCCTGTTGGGAGATCAAAGGGTTATGGTAGAGCTTCAGAAAGACATCAAGAGTTCTTTGAATTGAACAAATCACCTGAGATCAGCCCTGGGACTTTGTGGGAGACTTTCAAGTGTTATATCAGGGGAACCCTAATAAAGATGGGCTCGAGGCTAAAAAAAGAAAAATCGGAAAGTGTCCTGAAATTGCTGAATGAGATCAGAAACCTGGAAACTTTGCACAAGAAGTCTCTTTCTGTCATCCACCTCTCGGCGCTGACGGCGGCCAGAGAAAAACTTAAACTGCTGTGCTGCGAGAGGCTCAAAGTGCAAAAAATCAAATGCCGTGGCAAATTTTATGAATCGGGGATAAATGTGGAAAACTTCTGGCGCTAGCCTTGAGGGCGGAAAGGGTGAAGGCATTTGTCCCGAAAATTGCAGATTTGAAGGGTAGGATGGTTCACTTAACCGACGAAATTGCAGAGGCCTTTAAGAAATTTTACGAGGGGTTGTACAATCTCCCGAAGATAGAGGGTAGGGAAAGGGATGCAGCAATGAGGCAATATAGAGAGTCTGGTCTCCCAAATCTGCCCTGTGAAATTGTGGAAGAGTTAGAAGGGCCGATTTTGTTGGAGGAGGTCCAGAGAGCAGTTTCAGGGGCCTCGGGGGGGGGGGGGGGGAAGGCGCTGGGCCCTGATGGCTTTACGATAGAATTCTATAAGAAGATGCTCCCTTTATTGGCCCGGGGACTCTTAGATGCCTTTAATTCATTTAAGAAACCAGGATGCATCCCCCCGGACTCGCTTAGGGCGCATATATCAGTCATCCTAAAGGAGGGGAAGGACCCTGGCCTTTGCGCTAGCTATAGGCCCATATCCCTATTAAACACGGACATCAAGATTTTTGCAAAGGTACTCGCCTCCAGGATAGCCCCACATCTCCACCAAATTATATCCCTTGACCAAGCTGGCTTTATGCCACATAGAGAGGCGAGGGATAATACCATTAAAGTTCTAAATTAAATCCAATGGGCCCAAAAAAGCGGTGTCCCGTCCCTCTTGCTTGCCACCGATGCGGAGAAGGCTTTTGATAGAGTTAATCGGAGTTTTATGCAGAACACTCTTAGGCATATTGGCCTCGGCCCTAATGCTCTAGGCTGGATAAGCAGTTTGTACAGTGCCCCCTCCGCGTCGGTGCGAGTGAATGGGACACTCGGGCTTCTTTAAGATCACAAATGGAACGAGACAGGGGTGCCCCCTCTCCCCTCTAATTTTTATACTCACCTTGGAGCCCCTTTTGTGTAGAAATCGTGGAAATGGTGACATAAAGGGTATGGGAGACCAAATGGGTAGTTATAAGGTTGCAGCCTTTGCTGATGATCTCATCTTTGGACTGACACTCCCAGAAACCTCTATACCGAACCTAATGAGAGTATTAAATGAATACGGGGATCTGTCGGGATATAGAATTAATTATCAGAAATCCGAAGCCCTCAATATTAATATCCCTCCGAAAAGATTCGATAATATACAGAAATCCTTCCCCTTTAGATGCTCAGGGGAAAGTGTTACTTATCTTGGAACAAAAATTTGTAGGAATTTGGCGAATGTTTTTGCCCTTAATTTCCCCCCCTTGCTCAAAAAATTTGAGGAGGAGGTGATCAGGTGGCCGGGTGGGAGGCTTTCGTGGTTTGGACGCTGCAACGCTTTGAAAATAGTGCTGCTCCCACGGCTTCTTTATCTATTACAGGCCCTCCCAGTGGCTATCCCACAGGCCTTCTTTCGAAAGGTGGATGTGCTCTTTCGGAGATTTGTATGGGGAGGAGGGAGAGTGAGGATGCGTAGGATCATACTCATTAGGAGCAAAGATAAGGGCAGGATGGGTCTCCCTGATCCGGGGCTCTATTACGCTGCGGTCCATCTTAACAGAGTGGTGAACTGGTGTCTGCACCGGGGACATAAGCAATGGGTGTCTATCGAGCAGAATCTTGTGGGGGTCAGTCGATTGTATTCCTTGGGTAGACCAGAAAGACATACCACTGGCAATGAAACACGCCCTTGTAGGGACCACGTTAAGAGTATGTGGCCAGTATTTTCAGTGGGCAGACTTCTCTCCGGCGCCCTCACCAATGGTCTCGGTTTTGGGCAACCCCGGGTTCCCCCCTGGCTGTAGAGGGACTACCCCCGGAGGGATGCGGGTGTCTTTAGGGTGGGTCACTTTCTGCGAGAGGGAGAGTGGGGTGTTACGGGGGATTTGGCTACCGAAAGAGGGCTTCCTGTATGGACGACATGGCAACAACAGCAGCTGACACACTTCCTTTCAACACTGCGAGAGCATAGAAGGGTACAAAGAGGCCTTACCCCCTTTGAGGAGCTGTGCTCTGGTAGAGAAGTTGAGAGCCACACCCTCTCGTGTATATACAAGATGCTGATCAATCCCCCAGATATGGCACTGCCGTCTTTCTTAGGGAAGTGGGAGAGAGATCTGGGTAGGGTCTTCACTCCGAAACAGATAAGTAGATTGCTGGAGAACCCCCATAAAACCTCGATATGCACCAGGTTTCAAGAGTGCAGTTACAAGGTCCTAACAAGGTGGTATAGAGTCCCGACGGCGATTAACAAGTGGTGTCCTGAGGAAAAGGCAAAGTGTTGGAGGTGTAATGAAGGGGGGGGAAGTATGCTTCACATCTTCTGGTCATGTCCTAGACTGAAGACCTTCTGGGATGGGGTTAGAGAGGTGACAGGAAGCCTGCTGAATGTAGAGATCCCGGATGACCCTGGCTTGTGCTTGCTCCACTTGACAAAGATCCCACTCAGGAAGTATCGTGGTTCTTTGATGTGCCATCTCCTAAACGCAGCCAAGCTGTGTATTCCGCAACTGTGGAAAAAGGAAGATCCCCCTACCCTTGCAATGTGGGCCCTAAAAATTAATGAAATAATGAGGTTTGAAGACCTCATGACGCCTGGGGAGGATAGCTATGAGAAATACATTTCATTTTGTTCTTACACATAATTATTTTTGGTTTGGTGGTGAATACTTTTTGCAGGTGAAAGGAGTAGCGATGGGGGCGAAATTTGCCCCCAGTCTTGCCAACCTTTTCATGGGATTATGGGAATTAATGCACATTTATGAAAAAGGGTACACGTGTTTGAAAGTTTGGAAGCGCTACATAGACGATTGCCTCATTATATGGGAGGGTGATGAAGAATCTTTTTTGGATTTTTTAAATTCACTTAATGAAAATAATTGGGGGATTTCCTTCACCTTTGAAAAAAGTATGGAGAAGGTACATTTTTTGGACCTTGAAATTAGTAAGAGGGGGGGAGAGTTGGTTACAAAAACGTTTTTTAAGGAGACGGACAGAAATGCCTATGTACCAATATCCAGCTGCCATCACCCAAACTGGTTTAAGAATATCCCTAAGAGTCAATTCATTAGAGTTAGGAGAAATTGTAAGGAGGATGAAGATTACAACAAACAGGCGAGGATTATTGGAGACCGTTTCATAAATAAAGGATATGACAGTTTTTTAATAGAGAGGGAAATAAAAGAGGTAAGAAAAATGGATAGAAAAAAGATGATAGTAGGAGCAGGAAAGAACAAAACATCAGGAAAAGATTCAGCTGATTTGGTTTTTATTACCCAGTATGGGAAAAATCATAGAATCTTAAAGAGGGTGCTGGAAAAAAAACTGGCATATCCTTAAAAATGATGATATTCTGGGACCTACACTACCAGATAAACCAAAAGTTATCTTTAGGAGACCTCCCACATTGGCGACAAAACTAGTAAGGAGTTATGTGAGGCCCAGACAAGAAAAAATGATGGGCACTATTAATGATATGGTAGGTTTCTATAGATGCAAGAAATGCATGGCGTGTAAAATGGCCACAGCAAGCACACCTAGAGTGTATAAAGAGTTTGTATCAAACAAGACTGGGGAAAAATATAAATTGAATCAATTTATAACATGTAATAGCTCAAATGTGGTCTACCTATTAGAATGCCCGTGTGGCTTACAGTATATAGGGAGGACGGGCAGAACACTTAAAATTAGAATAAGAGAACATTTATATAACATAAAGAAAGGTGTGGAGACCCATAGTGTGTCAGCCCATTTTAAAGTAGCACACGGTGGTGATCCAACAGGAATAAAATTCTTTGGGATAGAACATGTCAAGCTTGGTTTGAAAGGGGGAAACATTCTGAGGTCACTCTCACAAAGGGAATCAGAATGGATTTTTAAAATGAAAACGCTGACCCCACATGGATTAAATATAGAATTCGACATAAATTGTTTCATAGGTAAACATTAATTTCCCCCAATATTAAGATTATAACCTTTATATGCTGTTTTAAATAGTGATAAACAGAAATATGACTTTGTGGTTTTAGTATTATGGATATATTTTATAATGAAGCTGTTCAATATGCTATGTTGGTTAACATGTTAATTAATTTTAAATATTAGAAATATTGGTCTTATGAGTAATAGGATATAAATGTGTTATAAAGGTGGTTTTATTATAGTGCATATTGAAATCTAAAGGCATAAAAATGTTCTAACTATAATATATGTTTAATAGTATAAAAACTAATTTTAGTAATGTAAATTTTTAAACTGTATGGTAGGAAGCGTTGCCTTCCATTTTTCCTCTTTTAATTAAGAGAAAGTTTACAGTACAGATCTGGTCTGATGGGTAGAGAATATCCAAATATGTTGCTATAGTTAACAGCGCTGTAATTGGAATGCCGCCGCACGAACTAAAAACCTTTAAGGAGAGGATATGGTTAACTCCCTGTGCTGACGTTACCGAGTGAGGTGCATAAATTAATGACAAGTTGGTGGGCCTGCAGCCTATGAGAAAGTCCTGGTGACGAAACGCGTTGGGTGTGGCTTCATCACAACGTCAGACGTTCTTTGTTAGTCAGCTGTGTGCGCGGGAGTTTAACTGCGTTACCCACGGCCGGGGTAGCGCGGCATTGAAACTAGTTACTGAAAGACCTGAATGAGGAGATTTGGAGGGTAACGCTTTCTCCCCACATTGAGAAGTCTGCGTCTGGAGTTTATGTGCGCATTTTAATTCTGCTTGCTGGTAAGCGCAATAAATTGGTTGCAAATCTACTTTTAAAACAGTATTGCGCTATGTGTGTGCTTTTTTTCTTTATTCAATCCTACATTTAATGAATTTAAAACAACTAACGGAGTCTTGTATGAGGAAACTATTATTCACATCGTTAGTAGAGGAAGCATTTCAGTTTGTGGAGTGATTTAAACCATTATGCCATATTGAAAGATTAACTCCGGTACGTGTATTTAGAAACCTGGTGTTGGGACACACAGCTATTAAGAGCACTACTGGTGAAAAGTTTTTTCTTGCATGAATTGTGAAGATCAGAGATTTAATTATCCATTCATTACTACTATCCCGCGGAGTCATGTTGTATGTTTTGTATACAGCCTTTTTTTGCCTTATGAGAAATACATGGTGACTTGGTTCCCGTGGATGCACTATACTGAGTCCGAGGACTACAAGCGCCTCATAGTGGGAATATAGGCCTCCGTCCCTGAGGTTATTTTGCCTTTTATTTTCCTTCCTGGTACCCCCCCCCTCCCCCCCTCCTTCCCCCACTTGATCTTCCCCCTTTCTTTCGTTTTCCCATCTGTTGTTCTCACCGATTAGAATAAGCGCATTGTATTCTTCAAGTGGTAGATTTATTATTGGGATGTCTAGTAATAGCTGGAATTCATCGTGTTATTTACTGTCCTGCCCCCAGAACTCTCGAGGGAGGCGTTGTCTACTAAGTTTTATGTGGTTTTCGACTGAAATTTCAAGATGCAATGTTACGTTATGCTGCAATACCTCGTCCACATGATATTTCTGTGTCTCCATCATTCTTCTAATACCGTGCACTCCAACCTTCTATGTGTTTACACAAGATTAAATAAAGAATTAACAAAAAAATATCTGCCCCTCGCCGCTCCCCTGCTGATTCCTGCACTGCCCCCATCTGCCCCCCCCATGGGGTAATATCTGCCCCTGCTGATTCCTGCGCTGCCCCCATCTGCCCCCCCATGGGGTAATATCTGCCAATACTTCTATTAATGGCCATTATACAGCTGTGATAGGAAAAAAAGAGGGACACCGCATGCTAATACTGGGGATAATATACTGATTGGAGGAGGAGTGCCCCCACATGTCCCCAGCCACACTGTATGTATTAATGGCCATTATACAGCTGTGATAGGAAATAAAGAGGGACACCGCATGCTAATACTGGGGATAATATACTGATTGGAGGAGGAGTGCCCCCACATGTCCCCAGCCATTATACAGCTGTAATAGGAAATAAAGAGGGACACTGCATGCTAATACTGGGGATAATATACTGATTGGAGGAGGAGTGTCCCCACATGTCCCCAGCCACACTGTATGTATTAATGGCCATTATACAGCTGTAATAGGAAATAAAGAGGGACACTGCATGCTAATACTGGGGATAATATACTGATTGGAGGAGGAGTGCCCCCACATGTCCCCAGCCACACTGTATGTATTAATGGCCATTATACAGCTGTGATAGGAAATAAAGAGGGACACCGCATGCTAATACTGGGGATAATATACTGATTGGAGGATGAGTGTCCCCACATGTCCCCAGCCACACTGTATGTATTAATGGCCATTATACAGCTGTGATAGGAAATAAAGAGGGACACCGCATGCTGCTAATACTGGGGATAATATACTGATTGGAGGAGGAGTGTCCCCACATGTCCCCAGCCACACTGTATGTATTAATGGCCATTATACAGCTGTGATAGGAAATAAAGAGGGACACCGCATGCTAATACTGGGGATAATATACTGATTGGAGGAGGAGTGCCCCCACATGTCCCCAGCCACACTGTATGTATTAATGGCCATTATACAGCTGTGATAGGAAATAAAGAGGGACACTGCATGCTAATACTGGGGATAATATACTGATTGGAGGAGGAGAGCCCCCACATGTCCCCAGCCACACTGTATGTATTAATGGCCATTATACAGCTGTGATAGGAAATAAAGAGGGACACCGCATGCTAATACTGGGGATAATATACTGATTGGAGGAGGAGTGTCCCCACATGTCCCCAGCCACACTGTATGTATTAATGGCCATTATACAGCTGTGATAGGAAATAAAGAGGGACACCGCATGCTAATACTGGGGATTAATATACTGATTGGAGGAGGAGTGCCCCCACATGTCCCCAGCCACACTGTATGTATTAATGGCCATTATACAGCTGTGATAGGAAATAAAGAGGGACACCGCATGCTGCTAATACTGGGGATAATATACTGATTGGAGGAGGAGTGCCCCCACATGTCCCCAGCCACACTGTATGTATTAATGGCCATTATACAGCTGTGATAGGAAATAAAGAGGGACACTGCATGCTAATACTGGGGATAATATACTGATTGGAGGAGGAGTGCCCCCACATGTCCCCAGCCACACTGTATGTATTAATGGCCATTATACAGCTGTGATAGGAAATAAAGAGGGACACCGCATGCTAATACTGGGGATAATATACTGATTGGAGGAGGAGTGCCCCCACATGTCCCCAGCCACACTGTATGTATTAATGGCCATTATACAGCTGTGATAGGAAATAAAGAGGGACACCGCATGCTGCTAATACTGGGGATTAATATGAGCCCACATATGCACACGGCGTCTATGATGACGCCCTGGGGGACAGGAAACAGCAGCACGCCAACATCAGGTCAGCCTGTGGCCTTATTATTGTGGTTACTATGGCGACGCCGACTGCAATCCTTGCTCTATGCCTCTAGGTGGCGCTCATACTACGCTGCGTGCGGCGGCCGGTTACGTCACGCCGAGCCACGCCCCTCCCCGGCCCAGCGCTTTGTATCCCGCCCCCGTCTCCATGGAAACCAGAGACGCCGCCGCCGGAACCTGCGAGAGGAAAGCGGGTAACTTGAACTGAACCCCTCACACCCGAGTTTCCCGAACCCTTCCCCCCCCCCCGGATGGCTGGACAACGAGGGATGGAGCCTGCAGGTGTGATAGTAATGCGGGACTGACCACCCAATGCTGAGCATTATATTCCCAGACCATGTGACCCAGGATTAAGCCACGCCCCCTGCTGTGCCCATCACCCAACTGGCCCAAATTGGGGGCCCCAACATGGGGATCACAAGAAGGTCACATGGGGATAATGGGGTCACATGGAGATCACAAGAGGATCACAAGAGGAAATAGGATCACAAGAGGGTCACATGGGGATAATGGGGTCACATGGGGATAATGGGGTCACATTGGGATAATGGGGTCACATGGGGATCACAAGAAAGTCACATGGGGATCACAAAAGGGTCACATGGGGATAATGGGGTCACATGGGGATAATGGGGTCACATGGGGATCACAAGAGAGTCACATGGGGATCACAAAAGGGTCACATGGGGATCACAAAAGGGTCACATGGGGATAATTGGGTCACATGGGGATCACAAGAGGGTCACATGGGGGTCACAGGGGATAATGGGGTCACATGGGGGTCACATGGGGATCACAAGAGGGTCACATGGGGGTCACAGGGGATAAAGGGGTCAACATGGGGATCACAAGAGGGTCACATGGGGATCACAAGAGGGTCACATGGGGGTCACAGGGGATAATGGGGTCACAGGGGATAATGGGGTCACCTTGGGATCACAAGAGGGTCACATGGGGTCACAGGGGATAATGGGGTCACAGGGGATAATGGGGTCACATGGGGATCACAAGAGGGTCACATGGGGGTCACAGGGGATAATGGGGTCACAGGGGATAATGGGGTCACCTTGGGATCACAAGAGGGTCACATGGGGTCACAGGGGATAATGGGGTCACAGGGGATAATGGGGTCACATGGGGATCACAAGAGGGTCACATGGGGGTCACAGGGGATAATGGGGTCACATGGGGGTCACAGGGGATAATGGGGTCACATGGGGATCACAGGGGATAATGGGGTCACATGGGGGTCACAGGGGGGTTTTGGTCCACTTTAAAGGAAACTCAGCAGAAGGTGATTGGTCCCCAATATGTGGCGAGTGTTAGCTCCTGTGTCCAGAGCTCAGCTCAGCTCGCACTCACCCTAGTGCACCTGCATTTGTGGGCGGAGCTGTGTTTTGGGGGAGGGGCCACAGGTAAGGGTGAGCACAGAGCCAGAAGCAGGCAGGGTAAGTATTGTTGCTTGTTGTCATGGCAGCAGCAGTAGTGACCCCCATAATTGTTGCCCCTCCTCCGGGTGACCCCTAGACATGTCTCACCCATAGAGAAGTGGGGTTCCTCCTTAGTCCTGTTTCCTGTCCACACTGTAAGCCAAGATCTGCTCCCACAAGGCATTTGATTGGTGGGCGGGTGCCTTTGGGGTCTCCTTGGGGGCGGGGCTTCTTTTCTGAACTGATGTGACCGGGTGCCTTTGGGGGTCTCCTCGGGGGCGGGGCTTCTTTTCTGAACTGATGTGACCGGGTGCCTTTGGGGTCTCCTCGGGGGCGGGGCTTCTTTTCTAAACTGATGTGACCGGGTGCCTTTGGGGGTCTCCTCGGGGGCGGGGCTTCTCTTCTGAACTGATGTGGGCGGGGGCCTTTGGGGTCTCCTTGGGGGCGGGGCTTCTCTTCTGAACTGATGTGGGTGGGAGCCTTTGGGGTCTCCTAGGGGGCGGGCTTCTCTTCTGAACTGATGTGGGCGGGGGCCTTTGGGATCTCCTCGGGGGCGGGGCTTCTCTTCTGAACTGATGTGGGCGGGGGCCTTTGGGGTCCCCTAGGGGGCGGGCTTCTCTTCTGAACTGATGTGGGCGGGTGTCTTTGGGGTCTCCTTGGGGGCGGGGCTTCTCTTCTGAACTGATGTGGGCGGGTGTCTTTGGGGTCTCTTAGGGGGCGGGGCTTCTCAGCTGGACTAATGCTGTTATGTTCTGTGATAGGTGCTGCCATGGTCTCAAATGCAGATGTGAGGTCCCCAACTCCTGGCCGCCGCCTCTGGCTCCGCCTCCAGGAGGACTTCAGAAGAGTTGTTGCCAAGGTAACACCCGATCCTATGTCAGTGCAGGCAGCATAAGGTGAGGGCAGGGTGAGTATGGGGAGCATTAAGTGAGGGCGGGGTGAGTATGGGGAGCAGGGGGTGAGGGCAGAGTGAGTATGGGGAGCATTAAGTGAGGGCGGGGTGAGTATGGGGAGCAGGGGGTGAGGGTGGGGTCAGTGCAGGCAGCATAAGGTGAGGGCGGGGTGAGTATGGGGAGCAGGGGGTGAGGGTGGGGTCAGTGCAGGCAGCATAAGGTGAGGGCGGGGTGAGTATGGGGAGCAGGGGGTGAGGGTGGGGTGAGTATGGGGAGCAGGGGGTGAGGGCGGGGTCAGTGTGGGCAGTATGGGGTGAGTATGGGGAGCAGGGGGTGAGGGTGGGGTCAGTGTGGGCAGTATGAGGTGAGGGTGGGGTGAGTATGGAGAGCATGAGGTGAGGGCGGGGTGAGTATGGGGCGCAGGGGGTGAGGGTGGGGTCAGTGCGGGCAGTATGAGGTGAAGGCGGGGTCAGTATGGGGAGCAGGGGGTGAGGGTGGGGTTGATAAGGAAGCTGTGGACACACCCCTTTTGCACTCTACGGTTCAGAGAGATTTCTCTGTTCCACAATAATCTAAGGGAGTGAAATATCCGCATAACGCAGGAAACAGACATGACAGCATGAGCTCAATGTTACACGGAAAGCGCTTCCTCCTCGCTCCGCCCAGTGACACAGCACACGTCATCTGCTGACATCATCATATAAGGAAAAATCTAATTCCTGGCTCAGTGATTGGTCATCACAGCCACAGATCATATTCTTAGGAATGTTAGTGAGGCCTGAGGGGGCCGGACATAATAAGGTGTTGTCCAGCTAATTCCTGGCTCAGTGATTGGTCATCACAGCCACAGATGATATTCTTAGGAATGTTAGTGAGGCCTGAGGTCCGGACATAATAAGGTCATCTTGCTCACAGTAATCTGTTAATAGCATTAACTTTATTGCTCTAATTCAGTACAAGCAAAGGAAAGAATCAGGGCAGAGATAAGTGGCTGCCTGAGGGTTTATTTCACCTTTATTAGCCACTATAGCATACAATGCAGAGAGAGGAATATATTTTTAATGGGGAGGGAATGTTCACATATACATTAATTGTATTGATTCTGACCTCCATCCATCACGGTCCCCCCATTGAACATTCCCTGTGTCCCTAGTCACATGTAGACTCACTGTCATCTGGCCAAATGAGCTCAGGATCTCTTATTTCCAATTCTTTATTTAAAGATTTTGCAGTTTTAAACGTTTCATACATTTAAACATACAGAGTTAGACATGAGGGAGGGGGAGGCGTCTGGAAACACCATATTCAAAGCATAGAAACCATCACAACCATAGATCAGCATTTGTCTCCATCACACCTTACGTGGTGGGAAGGATCCGAATACAGCCCCTGTCCGGGGCAACAGGGTACCTGTGTGGTCGGATCTTGATTTCCACCGCTAAGTGTTGTGTATTTCTGGTTAACTCGAGGTTGGCGATGCCCCCCCCCCCCCCCCCCCCCCCCCCACGCATTGGGCTGGTATCAGCTATCTTGCTATTTCCATGAGGGGGCAGGTTTTCCAACGCTAGGTGTGCCCGTTCCTCCAACCCAGGGGGGTAGGATAAAACATTGGGACTTAAGGGGGGTTGAGGATAGAGGGGAGGAGGGGGGTGGGGTCTAAGGTATTAGGTATGTGGGGTATGAATAATGAGTAGGGTGGGGTATGAATAATGAGTAGGGTGGGGTATGGCGTGTGGGACGCGGCTCCTGGTTGGGCCGAATCGTTTCTTCTTCTTCTGAAGAGCGACGCATTCGTTCAGGATCTCCTTTGTAAGCCTGATTGAACCCTAACCCTAGCGCTTAGCTCTCAGTCTTTGGCTGTCAGATGTTACTTCTAATTGTTCAAAGAGTGGACTGATCACAATGGGGTCATGTGATCTTCTTCTGGCTTTCCATCACTTCTCTCTCTGAAGTCGTTTCTCCTTTGTAAGCAGCGAGGTGTACGCTCCTTTATCATGTTCTGCAGGATCTCTGCCGGTCACTGCCATCACCATGGCTGGGTTATAGGACCTCTGCCGGTCACTGCCATCACCATGGCTGGGTTATAGGACCTCTGCCGGTCACTGCCATCACCATGGCTGGGTTATAGGACCTCTGCCAGTCACTGCCATCACCATGGCTGGGTTATAGGACCTCTGCCGGTCACTGCCATCACCATGGCTGGGTTATAGGACCTCTGCCGGTCACTGCCATCACCATGGCTGGGTTATAGGATCTCTGCCGGTCACTGCCATCACCATGGCTGGGTTATAGGACCTCTGCCGGTCACTGCCATCACCATGGCTGGGTTATAGGATCTCTGCCGGTCACTGCCATCACCATGGCTGGGTTATAGGACCTCTGCCGGTCACTGCCATCACCATGGCTGGGTTATAGGACCTCTGCCGGTCACTGCCATCACCATGGCTGGGTTAGGACCTCTGCCAGTCACTGCCATCACCATGGCTGGGTTATAGGACCTCTGCCGGTCACTGCCATCACCATGGCTGGGTTAGGACCTCTGCCGGTCACTGCCATCACCATGGCTGGGTTATAGGACCTCTGCCAGTCACTGCCATCACCATGGCTGGGTTATAGGACCTCTGCCAGTCACTGCCATCACCATGGCTGGGTTATAGGACCTCTGCCGGTCACTGCCATCACCATGGCTGGGTTATAGGACCTCTGCCAGTCACTGCCATCACCATGGCTGGGTTATAGGACCTCTGCCGGTCACTGCCATCACCATGGCTGGTGTAGCGATAACCCTTATCGCCGGAGGGCTTCACCGCCCGAGACGTCCTTTTCCCAATCGTAAGAGGTGCTGCTGGAATTCCAGAGTCATCCGTGAGGAAACAGGAACAGCCCTTACAAGGGCTAGTGAATTGTAATATAGCGTTTCCCCCAATAAGAGACAGAACTCAGTATTGAGGGTGAAGGTGAAGTGTTTTTATTAGTGCCACTCTAGGCCTTATATACACAAGTCTCCATGCAATGGGACCTCCCCCGTGGACCTCATGACAAATACACAGACCAACTCTGCCAGTGACGCAATCAGCAAAACAATAGGCGTCTGTAATACACTCAATCAGAACAATGCCATTGCCTGTGACGTAATCAATTAACACAAAGGCAGTTTATAATACAATCCAAACTACAATGACCTAATTAAGAAAAGGCCAGTGAATGGCCCGGTGGGCAACTGAATAGTGATGACATCCAAAAGACAGAGCGTCTGTCACAATGCCCCCTTTTTGTGGAACACCCGGCAGACCCGGATTGACCCTGTTCGGGTTAACGTGGGGCTGTCCGGACTCTTGTTATGGGCAGAGTTCTGTGTAAGGACAAGTCTGCACATAGTGAGTAACCGGACTAAACATTGACGTGGGCTGTACATAGGAATCGGTCATGGGTGGGGTCCAAACACTGGGATATTGTGGCGTTGGTGAGTTCAGCACCAAAGTCCTTGGTTGGATGTGTGCACAGGTGCTTTGCTTTCTTATAGCTGGTCCAAGTTTCAATCTCTTTCCATGGAAGCTGATCGGAGAATCCACAATCTTCTGCACATCTACATAATCGTAAAAGTAGACAAAACCATAACCCTTAGAAACGCCAGACGCATCCCTAATAATTTTGACACTCTTTATAGCGCCATACTTTGAAAAAACATCCTTAATTTCAGGCTGATTAATCCGACGGCCAATGCCCCCAACAAAAATAGTGTTTGGCATACGTTTCCCTTCTGGAAGGACGTAACCTGATGGCTGATCCTCTTCTTGGCTTCTTGTAACAGACATGACGTGATGCAGACGAAACCCCTGGGTCTCCCCGACCAGTGGGCTGGAGTCGGCAGCTCGGGCTGGAGACCGGGTTGTAACAGAGTTGATGCTGGCTGGCCCAGGCGTAGCGTAGGCAGAAGTCATTGGTCCTAGATCATTTCCCAATAGTACTTCTGCTGGTAAGTTGTCCATAAGTCCCACCTGTACCCTGCCGGATCCAGCGCCCCAGTCAAGATGTACTCGGGTGGTGGGGAGTCGAAACACAGCTCCTCCCGCCACCCTTACTGCAACGGTGTGTCCGGTGCGGTCTTTGTTCTTGACCAAATGAGGTTGAAGCAAGGTAAGTGTGGCTCCGGTGTCACGTAATCCTTGCGCGGTGCGCCCATTGACTCGTACCTCCTGGCAATGGTGCTGTCGGTTGTCTTGGATTGCCGCTTGTACGGGATCAGCTTCATACAGTACCCCCAGATACTCTTCCGAACTGCTCTCAGCTTCCAAACAGTGTGCCACAGGAGTACGGGAGGTGGAAGGTTGCTTTTGCCCCCACGTGTTTCGGGGAGGCTCTAGGGCGCAATCACTGCGATAATGTCCCCATTGTTTGCAACGATGGCACTGAACTGTGTAGAGGTTTGGTTGCTGCGCCGGCCTATGTGGCCCAGAGTCACGAGTTGGCGCTGAAGCCACAGGTGCTTGAAATTTGATGGGAGGTGGTGGTTTTGAAGCGGACTGTTCTGTCCGGCGAGCATCAGTGTACTCGTCGGCTAGACGAGCAGCCTCAGGTAGCGTTAGAGGCCTCCGGTCACGTACCCACTCTCTTAGCTCTGGTTGCAGGGCATTGAGAAAATGTTCTAGTAAAAACAACTGTAGTACATCCTCAGCGGTCGTGGCTTGGCATCCAGTGACCCAGTGTGATGCTGTACGATGGAGGCGACATGCCCACTCTGTGTAAGAATCCCCTCCCTTCTTTTGGGATTCCCGAAATCGTCGCCTGTAGGCCTCCGGGGTGACAGCGTACCGGGCTAACAAAGCCTCCTTTACCAGATGGTAGTGTGGTAAGTCCGCATCAGGGATGGCCCGGAAAGCATCGGAAGCTTTCCCAGATAGTTTCCCTGATAATATGGTGACCCATTCCTCCGTGGGTACCCGGTGTAAAGCGCACTGCCGTTCAAAATCGGCCAAAAATCCGTCAATCTCGTCGTCACTTTCCTGGAAGGACTTAAATGCTGCAAATGGAATCTTTCTCTCCCCAGTGTAACTGAGGCTGAGAGGCTGCTGGGTTGAAAGTCGCCGATCTTCCCTTCGCTTACTGGCCTCTGCCTCCGCTGCGGCGAAGACTCGGTCGATCAGTTCCTGTGATGGATTCGGGCCATAGACCGACAATCTGTTCCGAACCGCTTGAACGAGAGCAGCGTCTTCATCGATCTCTATATTGGTTTCGGTCCTCACTGCTGCACGATCCATTTCGATCAGCTCGGCTATCAGTTCCTGACGTGGGCGGTTGCTAGCTGACCTTCCCCGGCTCTCGAGTAGATCCTTCAGGGTCAGCCTTTTCAACTTGTCCTACTGACTCTCCATCAGGGTAGCACTCTCTCTGGGTACAAAGGACCATCCGACCGCTTGCCACCAATTGTAGCGATAACCCTTATCGCCGGAGGGCTTCACCGCCCGAGACGTCCTTTTCCCAATCGTAAGAGGTGCTGCTGGAATTCCAGAGTCGTCCGTGAGGAAACAGGAACAGCCCTTACAAGGGCTAGTGAATTGTAATATAGCGTTTCCCCCAATAAGAGACAGAACTCAGTATTGAGGGTGAAGGTGAAGTGTTTTTATTAGTGCCACTCTAGGCCTTATATACACAAGTCTCCATGCAATGGGACCTCCCCCGTGGACCTCATGACAAATACACAGACCAATGGGAGCAGGGCACACAATCCCTCAACTCTGCCGGTGACGCAATCAGCAAAACAATAGGCGTCTGTAATACACTCAATCAGAACAATGCCATTGCCTGTGACGTAATCAATTAACACAAAGGCAGTTTATAATACAATCCAAACTACAATGACCTAATTAAGAAAAGGCCAGTGAATGACCCGGTGGGCAACTGAATAGTGATGACATCCAAAAGACAGAGCGTCTGTCACAGCTGGGTTAGGACCTCTGCCAGTCACTGCCATCACCATGGCTGGTTTATAGGACCTCTGCCAGTCACTGCCATCACCATGGCTGGGTTATAGGACCTCTGCCAGTCACTGCCATCACCATGGCTGGGTTATAGGACCTCTGCCAGTCACTGCCATCACCATGGCTGGGTTATAGGACCTCTGCCGGTCACTGCCATCATCATGGCTGGGTTATAGGATCTCTGCCAGTCACTGCCATCACCATGGCTGGGTTATAGGATCTCTGCCAGTCACTGCCATCACCATGGCTGGGTTATAGGACCTCTGCCGGTCACTGCCATCACCATGGCTGGGTTATAGGACCTCTGCCGGTCACTGCCATCACCATGGCTGGGTTAGGACCTCTGCCAGTCACTGCCATCACCATGGCTGGGTTATAGGACCTCTGCCGGTCACTGCCATCACCATGGCTGGGTTATAGGACCTCTGCCGGTCACTGCCATCACCATGGCTGGGTTAGGACCTCTGCCGGTCACTGCCATCACCATGGCTGGGTTAGGACCTCTGCCGGTCACTGCCATCACCATGGCTGGGTTATAGGACCTCTGCCAGTCACTGCCATCACCATGGCTGGGTTATAGGACCTCTGCCGGTCACTGCCATCACCATGGCTGGGTTATAGGACCTCTGCCGGTCACTGCCATCACCATGGCTGGGTTATAGGATCTCTGCCGGTCACTGCCATCACCATGGCTGGGTTATAGGACCTCTGCCGGTCACTGCCATCACCATGGCTGGGTTATAGGACCTCTGCCAGTCACTGCCATCACCATGGCTGGGTTATAGGACCTCTGCCGGTCACTGCCATCACCATGGCTGGGTTATAGGACCTCTGCCACTCACTGCCATCACCATGGCTGGGTTAGGACCTCTGCCACTCACTGCCATCACCATGGCTGGGTTATAGGACCTCTGCCAGTCACTGCCATCACCATGGCTGGGTTATAGGACCTCTGCCGGTCACTGCCATCACCATGGCTGGGTTATAGGACCTCTGCCGGTCACTGCCATCACCATGGCTGGGTTATAGGACCTCTGCCAGTCACTGCCATCACCATGGCTGGGTTATAGGACCTCTGTCACTCACTGCCATCACCATGGCTGGGTTAGGACCTCTGCCGGTCACTGCCATCACCATGGCTGGGTTAGGACCTCTGCCGGTCACTGCCATCACCATGGCTGGGTTATAGGACCTCTGCCGGTCACTGCCATCACCATGGCTGGGTTATAGGACCTCTGCCGGTCACTGCCATCACCATGGCTGGGTTAGGACCTCTGCCAGTCACTGCCATCACCATGGCTGGGTTAGGACCTCTGCCGGTCACTGCCATCACCATGGCTGGGTTATAGGACCTCTGCCAGTCACTGCCATCACCATGGCTGGGTTATAGGACCTCTGCCAGTCACTGCCATCACCATGGCTGGGTTATAGGACCTCTGCCAGTCACTGCCATCACCATGGCTGGGTTATAGGACCTCTGCCGGTCACTGCCATCACCATGGCTGGGTTATAGGACCTCTGCCGGTCACTGCCATCACCATGGCTGGGTTAGGATCTCTGCCAGTCACTGCCATCACCATGGCTGGGTTAGGATCTCTGCCAGTCACTGCCATCACCATGGCTGGGTTATAGGATCTCTGCCGGTCACTGCCATCACCATGGCTGGGTTATAGGACCTCTGCCGGTCACTGCCATCACCATGGCTGGGTTAGGACCTCTGCCAGTCACTGCCATCACCATGGCTGGGTTATAGGACCTCTGCCGGTCACTGCCATCACCATGGCTGGGTTATAGGACCTCTGCCAGTCACTGCCATCACCATGGCTGGGTTATAGGATCTCTGCCAGTCACTGCCATCACCATGGCTGGGTTAGGACCTCTGCCGGTCACTGCCATCACCATGGCTGGGTTATAGGACCTCTGCCAGTCACTGCCATCACCATGGCTGGGTTAGGACCTCTGCCGGTCACTGCCATCACCATGGCTGGGTTATAGGACCTCTGCCGGTCACTGCCATCACCATGGCTGGGTTATAGGACCTCTGCCAGTCACTGCCATCACCATGGCTGGGTTAGGACCTCTGCCGGTCACTGCCATCACCATGGCTGGGTTATAGGACCTCTGCCGGTCACTGCCATCACCATGGCTGGGTTATAGGACCTCTGCCGGTCACTGCCATCACCATGGCTGGGTTATAGGATCTCTGCCGGTCACTGCCATCACCATGGCTGGGTTATAGGATCTCTGCCGGTCACTGCCATCACCATGGCTGGGTTATAAGACCTCTGCCGGTCACTGCCATCACCATGGCTGGGTTATAGGACCTCTGCCGGTCACTGCCATCACCATGGCTGGGTTATAGGACCTCTGCCAGTCACTGCCATCACCATGGCTGGGTTAGGACCTCTGCCAGTCACTGCCATCACCATGGCTGGGTTATAGGATCTCTGCCAGTCACTGCCATCACCATGGCTGGGTTAGGACCTCTGCCGGTCACTGCCATCACCATGGCTGGGTTAGGACCTCTGCCGGTCACTGCCATCATCATGGCTGGGTTATAGGACCTCTGCCGGTCACTGCCATCACCATGGCTGGGTTATAGGACCTCTGCCGGTCACTGCCATCACCATGGCTGGGTTATAGGACCTCTGCCGGTCACTGCCATCACCATGGCTGGGTTAGGACCTCTGCCAGTCACTGCCATCACCATGGCTGGGTTATAGGACCTCTGCCGGTCACTGCCATCACCATGGCTGGGTTATAGGACCTCTGCCGGTCACTGCCATCACCATGGCTGGGTTATAGGACCTCTGCCGGTCACTGCCATCATCATGGCTGGGTTATAGGACCTCTGCCAGTCACTGCCATCACCATGGCTGGGTTATAGGACCTCTGCCGGTCACTGCCATCACCATGGCTGGGTTAGGACCTCTGCCGGTCACTGCCATCACCATGGCTGGGTTATAGGACCTCTGCCGGTCACTGCCATCACCATGGCTGGGTTATAGGACCTCTGCCGGTCACTGCCATCACCATGGCTGGGTTATAGGATCTCTGCCGGTCACTGCCATCACCATGGCTGGGTTATAGGATCTCTGCCGGTCACTGCCATCACCATGGCTGGGTTATAGGACCTCTGCCGCTCACTGCCATCACCATGGCTGGGTTATAGGACCTCTGCCGGTCACTGCCATCACCATGGCTGGGTTATAGGACCTCTGCCGGTCACTGCCATCACCATGGCTGGGTTATAGGACCTCTGCCGGTCACTGCCATCACCATGGCTGGGTTAGGATCTCTGCCAGTCACTGCCATCACCATGGCTGGGTTATAGGACCTCTGCCGGTCACTGCCATCACCATGGCTGGGTTATAGGACCTCTGCCGGTCACTGCCATCACCATGGCTGGGTTATAGGACCTCTGCCGGTCACTGCCATCACCATGGCTGGGTTAGGACCTCTGCCGGTCACTGCCATCACCATGGCTGGGTTATAGGACCTCTGCCGGTCACTGCCATCACCATGGCTGGGTTATAGGACCTCTGCCGGTCACTGCCATCACCATGGCTGGGTTAGGACCTCTGCCGGTCACTGCCATCACCATGGCTGGGTTATAGGACCTCTGCCGGTCACTGCCATCACCATCGCTGGGTTATAGGACCTCTGCCGGTCACTGCCATCACCATGGCTGGGTTATAGGACCTCTGCCGGTCACTGCCATCACCATGGCTGGGTTATAGGACCTCTGCCGGTCACTGCCATCACCATGGCTGGGTTAGGACCTCTGCCGGTCACTGCCATCACCATGGCTGGGTTAGGACCTCTGCCGGTCACTGCCATCACCATGGCTGGGTTATAGGATCTCTGCCAGTCACTGCCATCACCATGGCTGGGTTATAGGATCTCTGCCAGTCACTGCCATCACCATGGCTGGGTTATAGGACCTCTGCCGGTCACTGCCATCACCATGGCTGGGTTATAGGATCTCTGCCAGTCACTGTCATCACCATGGCTGGGTTATAGGACCTCTGCCGGTCACTGCCATCAACATGGCTGGGTTATAGGACCTCTGCCGGTCACTGCCATCACCATGGCTGGGTTAGGACCTCTGCCGGTCACTGCCATCACCATGGCTGGGTTATAGGATCTCTGCCAGTCACTGCCATCACCATGGCTGGGTTATAGGACCTCTGCCGGTCACTGCCATCACCATGGCTGGGTTAGGACCTCTGCCGGTCACTGCCATCACCATGGCTGGGTTAGGACCTCTGCCGGTCACTGCCATCACCATGGCTGGGTTATAGGACCTCTGCCGGTCACTGCCATCACCATGGCTGGGTTATAGGACCTCTGCCAGTCACTGCCATCACCATGGCTGGGTTATAGGACCTCTGCCGGTCACTGCCATCACCATGGCTGGGTTATAGGATCTCTGCCAGTCACTGCCATCACCATGGCTGGGTTATAGGACCTCTGCCGGTCACTGTCATCACCATCGCTGGGTTATAGGACCTCTGCCAGTCACTGCCATCACCATGGCTGGGTTATAGGACCTCTGCCGGTCACTGCCATCACCATGGCTGGGTTATAGGACCTCTGCCGGTCACTGCCATCACCATGGCTGGGTTATAGGATCTCTGCCAGTCACTGCCATCACCATGGCTGGGTTATAGGACCTCTGCCGGTCACTGCCATCACCATGGCTGGGTTATAGGACCTCTGCCGGTCACTGCCATCACCATGGCTGGGTTATAGGACCTCTGCCAGTCACTGCCATCACCATGGCTGGGTTATAGGACCTCTGCCGGTCACTGCCATCACCATGGCTGGGTTAGGATCTCTGCCAGTCACTGCCATCACCATGGCTGGGTTATAGGACCTCTGCCAGTCACTGCCATCACCATGGCTGGGTTATAGGACCTCTGCCAGTCACTGCCATCACCATGGCTGGGTTATAGGACCTCTGCCGGTCACTGCCATCACCATGGCTGGGTTATAGGACCTCTGCCGGTCACTGTCATCACCATGGCTGGGTTATAGGACCTCTGCCAGTCACTGCCATCACCATGGCTGGGTTATAGGACCTCTGCCGGTCACTGCCATCACCATGGCTGGGTTATAGGACCTCTGCCGGTCACTGTCATCACCATGGCTGGGTTATAGGACCTCTGCCGGTCACTGCCATCACCATGGCTGGGTTATAGGACCTCTGCCAGTCACTGCCATCACCATGGCTGGGTTATAGGACCTCTGCCGGTCACTGCCATCACCATGGCTGGGTTATAGGACCTCTGCCAGTCACTGCCATCACCATGGCTGGGTTATAGGACCTCTGCCGGTCACTGTCATCACCATGGCTGGGTTATAGGACCTCTGCCGCTCACTGCCATCACCATGGCTGGGTTATAGGACCTCTGCCGGTCACTGCCATCACCATGGCTGGGTTATAGGACCTCTGCCAGTCACTGCCATCACCATGGCTGGGTTATAGGACCTCTGCCGGTCACTGTCATCACCATGGCTGGGTTATAGGACCTCTGCCAGTCACTGCCATCACCATGGCTGGGTTATAGGACCTCTGCCGGTCACTGTCATCACCATGGCTGGGTTATAGGACCTCTGCCGGTCACTGCCATCACCATGGCTGGGTTATAGGACCTCTGCCGGTCACTGCCATCACCATGGCTGGGTTATAGGACCTCTGCCGGTCACTGCCATCACCATGGCTGGGTTATAGGACCTCTGCCAGTCACTGCCATCACCATGGCTGGGTTATAGGACCTCTGCCAGTCACTGCCATCACCATGGCTGGGTTATAGGATCTCTGCCGGTCACTGCCATCACCATGGCTGGGTTAGGACCTCTGCCGGTCACTGCCATCACCATGGCTGGGTTATAGGACCTCTGCCGGTCACTGCCATCACCATGGCTGGGTTATAGGACCTCTGCCGGTCACTGCCATCACCATGGCTGGGTTAGGACCTCTGCCGGTCACTGCCATCACCATGGCTGGGTTAGGACCTCTGCCGGTCACTGCCATCACCATGGCTGGGTTAGGACCTCTGCCGGTCACTGCCATCACCATGGCTGGGTTATAGGACCTCTGCCAGTCACTGCCATCACCATGGCTGGGTTATAGGATCTCTGCCGGTCACTGCCATCACCATGGCTGGGTTATAGGACCTCTGCCGGTCACTGCCATCACCATGGCTGGGTTAGGATCTCTGCCAGTCACTGCCATCACCATGGCTGGGTTATAGGACCTCTGCCGCTCACTGCCATCACCATGGCTGGGTTATAGGACCTCTGCCGGTCACTGCCATCACCATGGCTGGGTTATAGGACCTCTGCCGGTCACTGCCATCACCATGGCTGGGTTATAGGACCTCTGCCGGTCACTGCCATCACCATCGCTGGGTTATAGGACCTCTGCCGGTCACTGCCATCACCATGGCTGGGTTATAGGACCTCTGCCGGTCACTGCCATCACCATGGCTGGGTTATAGGACCTCTGCCAGTCACTGCCATCACCATGGCTGGGTTATAGGACCTCTGCCAGTCACTGCCATCACCATGGCTGGGTTATAGGATCTCTGCCGGTCACTGCCATCACCATGGCTGGGTTATATGACCTCTGCCGGTCACTGCCATCACCATGGCTGGGTTATAGGACCTCTGCCAGTCACTGCCATCACCATGGCTGGGTTATAGGACCTCTGCCACTCACTGCCATCACCATGGCTGGGTTATAGGATCTCTGCCAGTCACTGCCATCACCATGGCTGGGTTATAGGACCTCTGCCGGTCACTGCCATCACCATGGCTGGGTTATAGGCCCTCTGCCGGTCACTGCCATCACCATGGCTGGGTTAGGACCTCTGCCGGTCACTGCCATCACCATGGCTGGGTTATAGGACCTCTGCCGGTCACTGCCATCACCATGGCTGGGTTATAGGATCTCTGCCGGTCACTGCCATCACCATGGCTGGGTTATAGGACCTCTGCCAGTCACTGCCATCACCATGGCTGGGTTATAGGATCTCTGCCGGTCACTGCCATCACCATGGCTGGGTTATAGGACCTCTGCCGGTCACTGCCATCACCATGGCTGGGTTAGGATCTCTGCCAGTCACTGCCATCACCATGGCTGGGTTATAGGACCTCTGCCGGTCACTGCCATCACCATGGCTGGGTTAGGACCTCTGCCGGTCACTGCCATCACCATGGCTGGGTTATAGGACCTCTGCCGGTCACTGCCATCACCATGGCTGGGTTATAGGACCTCTGCCGGTCACTGCCATCACCATGGCTGGGTTATAGGACCTCTGCCAGTCACTGCCATCACCATGGCTGGGTTATAGGATCTCTGCCAGTCACTGCCATCACCATGGCTGGGTTATAGGATCTCTGCCGGTCACTGCCATCACCATGGCTGGGTTATAGGACCTCTGCCAGTCACTGCCATCACCATGGCTGGGTTATAGGATCTCTGCCGGTCACTGCCATCACCATGGCTGGGTTATAGGACCTCTGCCGGTCACTGCCATCACCATGGCTGGGTTAGGATCTCTGCCAGTCACTGCCATCACCATGGCTGGGTTAGGACCTCTGCCGGTCACTGCCATCACCATGGCTGGGTTAGGACCTCTGCCGGTCACTGCCATCACCATGGCTGGGTTATAGGACCTCTGCCAGTCACTGCCATCACCATGGCTGGGTTATAGGACCTCTGCCGGTCACTGCCATCACCATGGCTGGGTTATAGGACCTCTGCCGGTCACTGCCATCACCATGGCTGGGTTAGGACCTCTGCCCCTCACTGCCATCACCATGGCTGGGTTATAGGACCTCTGCCGGTCACTGCCATCACCATGGCTGGGTTATAGGACCTCTGCCAGTCACTGCCATCACCATGGCTGGGTTATAGGACCTCTGCCGGTCACTGCCATCACCATGGCTGGGTTATAGGACCTCTGCCGGTCACTGCCATCACCATGGCTGGGTTAGGACCTCTGCCGCTCACTGCCATCACCATGGCTGGGTTAGGTACAGCCGCATCTATTGATTTCTCCATCAGGATATAACAGAGACAGATTAGAAAAACAGCAATTATCACAAGGATCACAATAGCAATTTGGGTCAGGATTCCCTTCCATCCCGAGAAGAACTAGGTAAAATATTGATCCCATGGGTCATCTATCCCTGAATCTTCCGCCAGGGAGTCTAATCCTTGTATGGCTATGGTGGTCTTCCCATTCGAGCCTAGATTGTCTGGAATGTAAGTGCAACAAGTTTCCTTTATCATCCTGCAGACTCCTCCCTTTTCTACCAAAATCATGTCCAGAGCCATTCTGTTTTGGAAGGTCATGGTTAAGGTGGGGCCTAATTGTTCTGCCATGCCTTTAAGGGCATCCCTAGTGGCATTTACAGATCTCTGTTGGTTGTAGTAAAGGTAATTTATCCAGTCCACATTCTTATTGATGGTCACTATTAGGGCAAAGAATGACTCAAACCCTGCCTTCACTTGGTCTCTGGCTTTAAACTCATTTGGTAACCCCCCTTGGCACTCCAATGGCGTCTAGGTACACATGGGGGTCAAAATTGTCCCCAGGTTTGGGAGTCTCCCTCTTGACCCTGGAATTGTCCTTCATAAGTGTGTTCATCTAACTCCACTTCGGGGGTGATTAGGAAAGGCATTATTACCTTGACTAGGGCACACTGTCCTTTCCAGCTCCTAGTGAACTTGGGTCTCAATTTCCCGTCACCACACAACCACAGCACATCTCCTATACTCTGGGTATAATCCACTAGCAGATCATCCGTGACACTGGCGCTACCATTTGTTTTACAAAAAACGCTTTTAAAAGTCCCCACATCCACTTGGCCACGGGCCCGTGTATAACAGGTGTAGTTTCCAGGGTAGATCTGTATGTCTGGACCAGGGAGCACAGTGTTCTTAAGTATGGGGTAGTTCTGCTTCCAGTGCTCACATTTAGGGTCTTCAGTAGTATTTGTATGTCTGGACCAGGGAGCACAGTGTTCTTAATTATGGGGTAGTTCTTCCAATGCTCACATTTAGGGTCCTCAGTAGTATTTGTGTACAAGCTAATAAAACAGGCTTCCTGATCTTCAGGAAGATATAACGGGACCGTGCCTAGGTAGGGCCTGGCAGAGGCACAGACATAACAGTTAGACTTATTCTGGCTTCGGGCCGTATAATGTACCCACTTAACCCACAAGTTAGTATTACTGTCAAACCCCATTTCTGAGGCAAAGGTGTCCTCAGGTGTAGGGTTGGCCATAACATTAACGTCCTGCAAAAGTTATTTTACATTTTCACTACCCAGAGGATTGCCGGTGGCCTTCAGAGCATCCTGGTTTTCTACGGTTTCTTTGGCTATATCCTTTCGACGAAATTTATTTCCCCAATACTTGCACCCATCGCAATAGGCAAATAGCCAATAAGTGTCTTCATCTACTGCGGTGGGATTCTCTATTGTAAGGGTCAAAATCAGGCATTTTACCTTGCTCGTCCATTGGGATGGGCATATTTCTCTCCCCTTCCTTGTAAGGGACAATCTTTTTAACATACTTTTTCCATTTTTTATCTCTTCGGTTTTGGGCGGACTGCGGGTTGTATTCCCATACCCCATTCTTTACAAAAACTCCTGAAACTACTCCCCGTTGTCCCCCTTCTTCGAAAGAGGCTCTCATAGATATTCCATCCTACTGCTCCCCAATGCTTGCACCCATCCCCCCAGTATTCATCTACCACACATATATATTGAGGGCCCCCAGCTATCGGGTACAGGTTAGTGTTAGGCCTGCATTTGTAAATATCACAGAAATCAAAAGTGTATGTAACTACATAAGCTGAGGTATTAAACCAAAAAGTGTCTACCCCATCCTTATCTCTGGTCATTTTGTTGCATTTTGTTGCATCTGTTGCATCTTCCTCTCTTACCACCTGCAGGTTGTCCAACTTACACAGTAACAACCATAAATAATCATGATTTTTCCACAGAGGTCTTTTTGCAGTGAGAGAAGTGGATCCACAAGGCCTTTCCTTCCAATTTAACTGAAGTTGGGGTAGTCAGTAGTACTTGGAAAGGTCCTTCAAACCTTGGCTCTAGGGTTTTCCTCACAAACTTCTTTACAAACACCCAGTTGCCAGGCTGTATGCTATGTGTGCTGTCCTGGTTGGGATCTGGAATAAATGAGAAGACTCGAGAATGTATTTCAGAAAGGTGTTTTGTTAATGCAACCACTAAACTAGACAATGTGTCATATTTCATGCTTAACTGTTGGGGAAAATAAAGGCCCAACCTTGTACTAGTACCGAACAGGATCTCATAGAATGAGAGTTTCTCCGGTCCCTTCGGTGTATGCCTGATGCTAAACAGGGCCAGGGGCAGCACCTCCACCCAGGTTTTCCCTGTTTCTCGCTTGGCCTTTAAAATCCTATTCTTAATGGTACCATTTGGTCTTTCTACTTTGCCACTACTTTGGGGGTGGTAGGGGGTATGCAGCGCCAGGTGTGAGCCTACTGCGTCCCAGATTCCTTTGGTCACATTCGCGGTAAAGGCCGGGCCTTGATCACTCTCTATCACTTCTGGTAGGCAAAGCGACACACTACCTGACTCGAAACCACCACGTACTCGAAACCAGAACATGGGGGCATCTGTATGTAATCAATTTGGATCCTCTGGAAGGGGTACAGGGGTTTGGCAAGATGTTTCTGGGGGGTTTTTGCAGTGGACCCGGGATTGCACTGTCCACAAATGAGGCAGTTAGGACTGTGATTCCAGAAGTGAACCAATAGGTCTGAATGAGATCATTCATCTGCATCTTTGGCCTATGGTCCTGGCCATGGGCCCATTGTACTATTTGGGGAAACAATACTCTGGGTAGGCAGGGCTTGGTAGTGGGCCCACGCCAAACACCACACCGTCTAGGGTGGCCTGTTTCTGCTTCCACAACTTATGGTCATCAGAGGTAGCCATCTTTTGTGTTTCTTTAAGGTCATGGCTCAGGGAGGGGGTCGTACTGGGTGAGGGGCTATGCCCTGATGGTTGGGATCATCTTTCCTCGACAGGATCTCGCTCAGGCACTATTGCTCCTACCGCTCACCTGGCCCTCTTCTCCCACTTTCACCTGTCCCAGTGCCGCATCCTTCACCGCCTGATCTACCAGGTGATTGCCTCGGGCTTCAGGCGTAATCAGTTTACCGTGGGCTTTGACCTTTAGTATGGCCACCTCCGTTGGCAGGGTAAGGGCATCTAAAAGGGCTTTTATTAACTCAGTGTGTCTTGGGTAGAAGGAATCCCGGCTCTGAGCACCGTATGGGCAGAGCTGTGTTATCCAGGACCTCGGAGGAGAGAGATTTAGGGACACTGATTACTGATAGCTGCAAGATGATTTGACGGCGTAGCCAGGCAGTGGGAAAAGCAAGCAGGATGCTCGGCTGCATAGCTCGAGGCATCACCAGTAGGAAGAGGGAGGTTGTGATGCCGCTGTATAGAGCCCTGGTGAGGCCACAGCTAGAATACTGTGTGCAGTTCTGGAGACCTCCCCTGCAAAAAGACATTATTCAAATAGAACGTGTCCAAAGGTGGGCAACGAAAATGGTGGAAGGACTTAAACTTAAAACTTATCAGGAGAGACTTAAAGAACTTAATTTGTACAGTCTGGAGGAAAGAAGAGAGAGGGGGACATGATTGAGACCTTTATATATGTGAAAGGATTCAATAAGGTTCAGGAGGGAAGTGTTTTTAAAAAGAAACTTAATTTTAGAACAAAGGGGCCCAACCTGAAGCTAGTCGGGGGGAAGATCAGGAGCAATGTTAGAAAATATTATTTTACAGAAAGAGTAGTAGATGCTTGGAACAAACTTCCAGCAGAGGTAGTTGAAAAATCAACAGTCACTGAATTTAAACCTGCCTGGGATAAGCACATCTATCCTAAGATAAAGAGAACATACAGTATATACATAAGATACAGAGAACATACAGTATACACATAAGATACAGAGAACATACAGTATATACATAAGATACAGAGAACATACAGTATATACATAAGATACAGAGAACATACAGTATACACATAAGATACAGAGAACATACAGTATATACATAAGATACAGAGAACATACAGTATACACATAAGATACAGAGAACATACAGTATATACATAAGATACAGAGAACATACAGTATACACATAAGATACAGAGAACATACAGTATATACATAAGATACAGAGAACATACAGTATACACATAAGATACAGAGTACATACAGTATATACATAAGATACAGAGTACATACAGTATACACATAAGATACAGAGAACATACAGTATACACATAAGATACAGAGTA
Organism: Gastrophryne carolinensis; assembly: GCA_027917425.1. Taxonomy (NCBI): domain Eukaryota; kingdom Metazoa; phylum Chordata; class Amphibia; order Anura; family Microhylidae; genus Gastrophryne; species Gastrophryne carolinensis. Next base: position 214,845 of record JAQIHN010000048.1, on the reverse strand, counting down.
CATACAGTATAAACATAAGATACAGAGAACATACAGTATATACATAAGATACAGAGAACATACAGTATACACATAAGATACAGAGAACATACAGTATATACATAAGATACAGAGAACATACAGTATACACATAAGATACAGAGTACATACAGTATACACATAAGATACAGAGAACATACAGTATACACATAAGATACAGAGAACATACAGTATACACATAAGATACAGAGAACATACAGTATACACATAAGATACAGAGAACATACAGTATACACATAAGATACAGAGAACATACAGTATACACATAAGATACAGAGAACATACAGTATATACATAAGATACAGAGAACATACAGTATACACATAAGATACAGAGTACATACAGTATATACATAAGATACAGAGAACATACAGTATACACATAAGATACAGAGTACATACAGTATATACATAAGATACAGAGAACATACAGTATACACATAAGATACAGAGAACATACAGTATATACATAAGATACAGAGAACATACAGTATATACATAAGATACAGAGAACATACAGTATATACATAAGATACAGAGAACATACAGTATACACATAAGATACAGAGAACATACAGTATATACATAAGATACAGAGAACATACAGTATACACATAAGATACAGAGAACATACAGTATATACATAAGATACAGAGAACATACAGTATATATATAAGATACAGAGAACATACAGTATATACATAAGATACAGAGAACATACAGTATACACATAAGATACAGAGAACATACAGTATACACATAAGATACAGAGAACATACAGTATATACATAAGATACAGAGAACATACAGTATACACATAAGATACAGAGAACATACAGTATACACATAAGATACAGAGAACATACAGTATATACATAGTATACAGAGAACATACAGTATACACATAAGATACAGAGAACATACAGTATATACATAGTATACAGAGAACATACGGTATACACATAAGATACAGAGTACATACAGTATATACACATAAGATACAGAGAACATACAGTATATACATAAGATACAGAGAACATACAGTATACACATAAGATACAGAGAACATACAGTATATACATAAGATACAGAGAACATACAGTATACACATAAGATACAGAGAACATACAGTATATACATAAGATACAGAGAACATACAGTATATATATAAGATACAGAGAACATACAGTATATACATAAGATACAGAGAACATACAGTATACACATAAGATACAGAGAACATACAGTATACACATAAGATACAGAGAACATACAGTATATACATAAGATACAGAGAACATACAGTATACACATAAGATACAGAGAACATACAGTATACACATAAGATACAGAGAACATACAGTATATACATAGTATACAGAGAACATACAGTATACACATAAGATACAGAGAACATACAGTATATACATAGTATACAGAGAACATACGGTATACACATAAGATACAGAGTACATACAGTATATACACATAAGATACAGAGAACATACAGTATACACATAAGATACAGAGAACATACAGTATATACATAAGATACAGAGAACATACAGTATACACATAAGATACAGAGAACATACAGTATATACATAAGATACAGAGAACATACAGTATATACATAGTATACAGAGAACATACAGTATATACATAAGATACAGAGAACATACAGTATACACATAAGATACAGAGAACATACAGTATACACATAAGATACAGAGAACATACAGTATACACATAAGATACAGAGAACATACAGTATATACATAAGATACAGAGAACATACAGTATATACATAAGATACAGAGAACATACAGTATATACATAAGATACAGAGAACATACAGTATACACATAAGATACAGAGAACATACAGTATACACATAAGGGCAGACTAGATGGACCGTATGGTCTCCTTCTGCCGTCAACCTTCTATGTTTCTGTGTTTACCATGCTTCCAGAGGCTGTGACAAATTTCCTAGCAGCCCAAAGTGGCCCAAAATCGTGCACGACCCCAAAACTGTATCGCGAGTCCGTGTGGATGTAGCTTTCTCCCCTCCGCTAGTTGGCAGGCTTTTGTCAGGGCTATAAGTTCTGCTGCTTGGGCTGACAGACTGGGGTCTAGCGCTGCCTGCCAGAGTATTTCTGTCTGTGTAGTGACTGCGCTTCCTGTGTGGAATTTCCCATATTGGTCAGCGTATCTACTACCATCCACAAATAGGGTCATGTCTGCATCGGGCAGGGGTTTGTCTGTAACTGAAGGAATGCCTGAAGTTTCCTCAGCCATCATTTTAAAACAATCATGTGGTGTTCAGCCCAAGGAATCAAGAAGGGTTTACTCTGTACAAAGAATTCATCATCATCAGTGTCATACTCCCCCCTTGAAAGTGGGAGAAGAGTGGCAGGGTTCAAAACTTGTCAACTAGTCAGAGTAACATTCTCGGGCAACAGAATAGAGGCTTGAAGCCTCAGATGGCGAGCTTGGCTGAGATGTTTGGGCTGGGTTTGCTTAAGGATGGCCGAGGTGTCATGCGGGGCTAAAACCTCCAGTGGGTGGCCCAGAACAATGTCTGCGGTCTTGTCAAGTAACACAAGACTACTCTCATACAGGAAGGGGTGCGACGTGCCACGGGGTACAGTCTAGCAGTGTAGTAGCCCAAGGGGCGTTGGCGGCCACCATAGGCCTGAGTTAAGACCCCTGTGGCGTGGCCTTCCCGTCCCACCAAAAACGAACGTCTTAGAGTAATCAGGGAGGCCCAAAGCAGGAGTAGTAAAGATAGAGTCCTTGAGGAGTTCAAAAGCGTCAAGGGCCTCCCCCATGAGACAAAAGGGTTCACCGATACAGTCATAGAGGTCTTGCATGAGGATGGAGGCATGAGGTATCCATGCTCTGCAGTAGGAGACTAGGCCCAAGAATGCCTGTAGGGCCTTGGGCGTGGCAGGCGGTTTCATTCGGGAAATGGTGAGTTTCCTGTCATCAGTTAGATGTTTGGCCTTATGGGAGATGCAATGCCCCAAAAAAGACAACACGCGGCTGGCACCATTGGACTTTGTCTTTGGACACCTTCAGCCCACTTCGGCCAAAAACTGCAGCAAGGAGATACAGTGGAATTCCACTAGGGGGCGGTCTGGTCCAGACAAAATAAAGTCATCAATATACTGTAACAGGGAGACCTCGGGGTGTGCATCAATCCAGGGGGTCAGGACCTGACTCATGGCCCTGCTGAACTGGGAGGGCGAATTCTGAGCCAAAACAGACCACGCCCACTGTGAGTGTGTGAAAGCAAAGAGGTACTTGTTGTCAGGGTGAAGGGGTACGCTAAAAAAGGCGTTACTGATATCCACTACTGTGACTACCCGAGCAGTGGGAGGAACATTGGAAAGCAGTGTGTTGGGATTGGGTACTACAGGGGTCTCAAGTTCAGTGACCTCGTTCACTGCCCTCAAATCTTGGACCATCCTATATTTCACAGTAACATCTTTGGATTTTTCACTGGAAAAAGTGGGGTGTTAGCCAGAGAAACACAAGGTACAAGGACAGCTGCCTGGTGGTAGGCCTGCACCTGCTCAGTGATTGCAGCAGTCTGTGGGGCAGTGAGGGGGTACTGGGGTTTCCTTGGAGGCGTGGCCCCGGGCTAAAGGGGGACCCTGGCAGGTTCAACCCGGAGCCTACCTACGTCTTGAGGGCCCGTGGACCACAGAAAGGCTGGTATCTGGTCCAACACATGATCAGGGAGGGCTAAGCAAAGGGGCGTGCCTTGCAGAGGGGCATGCAAGGCTACAAGCATGACAACTTCTTCTGGACATAGCGGGGTAGTCAAAGAAACCGTCCCATCATCCTGGAATTGGAGTGTGGCATTCAATTTCTGGAGCAGGTCTGCTCTTAGAAGATTCATTGGGCAAGTTCTTGAGAAAACAAACTGGGATAATAGATTATGACTGGGAGTGGTCCACAAATGGAGGGGTTTGGTGAGTGGGAGGGGTTGGAGCTTGCCCTTAACCCCTACACAGGAGGCCGTGTCTCGGGAGACAGACACAGTCACAGTCTTCACTGGGTAAAATGTCCATCTTTTTTTTTTTTTTTTTAATTCTTTATTTATCAGTTTAAAGCAAACAATACAGCAACTGTAAAATCAACTAACAATGCTTGTCAGTGCACATTTCTGTACTATGTATCATACAATAAAGACTCTTAATGGTTTGTACACAATTTGTGGTTACTCGGTCAGAAACGAAACCCCAAATCAATCTGGGGCATCAAGCAAAAGCAGAACTATAACTAATGACTAGAGGGAGAGGGGGGGAGGGCAGGATGGGGTGGGTGTCGTGCGGACCTCTGGGTCTCTGCTAGGATGGCCTTGCATTCGTCTGACTCAGAAAATTTGAGCCACTCACACCAGGTGGCCGTGAACTGCTCAAATCTATTCTCTCTGGACAGAATTATACTCTCGAAGCGCATGAGTTCATTAATCTTTAGGACCCACATTGCTAATGAGGGAGGTTCCAACTTTTTCCATGCTAGGGGTATACACGCCTTGGCTGCGTTAACCATATGACACAGTATAGGCTTCTTATAAACTTTCAAAGGGGTGTCCGAAAGATGTAGGAGTATATATCGGGTATCCGGTATAATTGTTTCGGATATTCTACCAGCCACCTCCCTCACTGCGTCCCAAAAGGGTTTGAGTTTGGGGCAACTCCAGAAGATATGTAACATGTCCCCTCTTGCCACCCCACACCTCCAGCACTCTGCGGGTATCTCAGAGTGCCATTTGTTAAGCAATGCCGGCACTCTGTACCAGCGCGTGAGAATCTTATAATTGCACTCCTGTATTTTAGTGCAAATGGAGGTCTTGTGCGGGGCGGCAAGAAGCCTCCTGCGCTGCCCCTCTGTAAAGTTGTGATCCAGGTCCTCTTCCCACTTCCCAAGGAAGGGAAGCCCCTCATCCCCAGAAGGAGATGTCAATAATTTATGTATGTAGGAGAGCGTATGTTTGGTTGCCTCTGAACTGGAGCAGAGCCCCTCAAAAGGAGTGGTGTGCCTCATTGCCCCTTTGAATTCTCGGCAGGAGTGAAGAAAGTGCAAGAGCTGGGTTTGCTGCCAGCCAGTCCATGCCGGCAAACCTTTCTCTTGTGCGAGGGCTTCCAGATCGCACCAACCCTCACCTATCCAAAAATGCTTTGCCCTGCAAACGCCCATCCTCAACCACGTCCTGGGTGAAGGTCCCTTACATCCCGGGAGGAAACTTGGGTTTCCAAGTATTGGATACATTGGGGAGGGAGCCGGAGATATATCTGGGTGTTCCATGTGCTTCTGGCAAATTTTTAATGTGACCCCTACAGTGGGGTGATTCACTGCTTGTTCATTGCCTCTCCCATCCAGCCAGATTATGTTGGCAAGAGGAGCCGCTGAGAACTCCTGCTCCAATCTTAGCCATTGTTTGTGCCCCCCATGCAGGCACCAGTCCACTGCTCTACTCAGATGCACCGCTGCATGGTAAATGACCGGATCAGGGAAACCAAGCACCCCATTCTCCTTAGACCTGGCTAGTACTTTCCTATTTAGCCTTGGTTTCTTTCAGCCCCAAACAAATCTGACAAAGAGAGCTCTTACTTTCTGAAGGAAGGTCTGAGGGACCAGGACTGGGAGTGTCTGCAGGAGATAGAACAGCCGAGGGAGCAGGTTCATTTTTATGGCATTACAGCGGCCAAACCAGGATATTTTCCCGCCTGACCACCTGGCTGTTTCCTCCTCAAATCTCTTCAATAGAGGTGGAAAGTTATTGGCAAAAACGTCTGATAAGTTCTTCCCAATCCTGGTCCCCAGATATGTAATGCTCTCCCTGGCCCACTTAAAGGGGAAGGCATCTTGAATGTTTTTAAATCTGCCCATGGGGATGTTTATGTTGAGAGCCTCAGAGATTTTATACCCTGAAAGCTCTCCGTATTGTGACAGCTCTGCCATCAAGTTCGGGAGGGATACCTCAGGGCATGTCAGGCTGAAGATTAGGTCATCCACGTACGCGGCTACCTTATAGTGGGTAGATGCCCCTTCAACTCCCCTAATCGCGGTGTTGTTACGGACCCTACAGAGAAACGGTTCTAGGGTGAGTATAAATATGAGGGGAGAGAGTGGACACCCCTGTCTTGTCCCGTTAGAAATTCCAAAAGATCTCGAGAGTATGCCATTCACTCTCACTGCTGCCGACGGGGAACTGTATAGGCACCTGATCCAGCTCATAACATTCGGGCCAAAACCAACGTGCTTAAGTGTGGACTGCATGAAGTCCCATCCCACTCTATCGAATGCTTTTTCAGCGTCAGTGGCAAGCAATAGAGTTGGGGTCCCCTTGCTCTGTGCCATATGAATCAGACCCAAGACCTTTATGGTATTGTCTCTCTGTGGGGCATGAACCCCACCTGATCAAGCCCTATAATGTGATGCAGATGTGGGGCAATTCTGGATGCTAGGATCTTTGCGAACAGCTTTAGATCTGTGTTTAGGAGGGAGATTGGTCTATAACTAGTGCATTGGGTGGGATCCTTCCCTTCTTTAGGGATTACTCTGATGAACGCTCTTAGAGTGTCTGTCGGGAGCGAGCTCCCCTCCTTAATGGAGTTAAAAACCTTTCGTAATTTGGGGGCCAGGAGAGGGAAAAACTTTTTGTAGTATGGGAGGCCGAAGCCATGGGCCTTCCCACCCGCTGCTGCCCTTTGGAGCTCCAAGGCAGAGATTGGTTCCTCAAGCCCCTCTAACACCTCCCTTGGTAATTTAGGCAACCCCGACTCTCCAAAGTATCGTGCCAGGCGCGCCTCCCGGTTAACACCCTGATCCTTAGGGAGATTATAGAGGGTTTCGTAAAACTTGCGGAAAGCATCCGCAATATATCCGGTTAGGTGCACAGTACGACCTTCAGCAGTGTTAATCCTTGGGACATATTGTGACAGACTCTCTGCCCTTTGGACTTTACACAGGTTCATTACTTTCCTTTTCTTAAGCATGTACAGACTGCCATTATGTTGATTGATTACGTTATTCATTGTTCTGACTGCCATTGTATTGATTGATTACGTCACAGACAATGGCATTGTTCTGTTTGAGTGTATTACAGACGTCTATTGTGTTGCTGATTGCGTCACCGGCAGAGTTGAGGGATTGTGTGCCCTGCTCCCATTGGTCCGTGTGTTTGTCATGCAGTTCTCCATCAGGTCCACGGGGGAGGTCCCCTTGCATGGAGCCTGGCATATAAGGCACAGTGTGGCACTAATAAAGTTCACTTCACCGTCACCCTCAATACTAAAGTTCTGTCTCTTATTGGGGGAAACGCTATATTACAATTCACTAGCCCTTGTAAGGGCTGTTCCTGTTTCCTCACGGACGACTCTGGAATTCCAGCAGCACCTCTCACCATTGGGAAAAGGACGTCTCTGGCGGTGAAGCCCTCCGGCGATAAGGGTTATCGCTACAGGCACCAATCGCTGACCGCATCTCAACCAAACAGTATATATATATATATATATCTCAACAATGCGCAAACCAAGTAATTATCCAGTAGTAAGTCAAAATTACAGACACGAACGAGACTCGCAATCTTTGCATGGGCAGAAATTGGCTGGGTGGATCTTACCGTGTCCGCAAGAGACGGAAGCGAAGGTGACGGTCAGAGCTCAACCTACACAGACAGGACACATGACCAAGGCATAGACAGAAAGTCTTACCTCATGGGTTGATCAGGCCCAGCTGTTGGGTGTCATATCTGGCTGGCAGAGCTCGTTATCGCAGTCACGAACGCTTCAAGGCAATCGCACTACTGCCGCCCCACGTTGGGCGCTAAAACTGATAAGGAAACTGTGGGCAGACCCCTTTGTTCTCCACGGTTCAGAAATTTCTGTAGTTTCGTTCGGTCTTCAAAATTAATCTAATTGAGTGAAATATACGCGTAACAAAGACACACAGACAGCTAGCGTGTTCCGAGCTACACGGGAGAGCGCTCTCTGCTCTCCGCCCAGTGGCACTTTATTTTATCTCGAAGTAAAAAAAGCACAGCACACGTCATCTATTGGACATCATCATATAAGGAAAAATCGAATTACTGGCTTAGTGATAGGTCATCACAGCCAAAACTGATATTCTTAAGAATGTTAGTGAGGCCTAGGGGGCCGGATATAATAAGGTGTGTCCAGCTCCTCAGCACCATCTTGCTCACAGTAATGTGTTACTAGCAGCTTCATTAACTTTATTGCTCTAATTCAGTACAAGCAAAGGAAAGACTCAGCGCAGAGATAAGTGGCTGCCTGAGGGTTTATTTCACCTTTATTAGCCACTGTGAGGCCTGTGAGGGTCGGACATAATAAGGTGTGTCCAGCTCCTCGGCACCATCTTGCTCACAGTAATATGTTAATAGCAGCTTCATTAACTTTATTGCTCTAATTCAGTACAAGCAAAGGAAAGAATCAGTGCAGAGATAAGTGGCTGCCTGAGGGTTTATTTCACCTTTATTAGCCACTATAGCATACAATGCAGAGGGAGGGGATGTTCATATATATATATATTCATTTTATTGATTCTGACGTCTATCCATCACAAGGGTGAGGTCAGTGCGGGCAGTATGAGGTGAGGGCGGGGTTAGTGTGAGCAGTATGAGGTGGGGGCGGGGTCAGTGCAGGCGGTATGAGGTGAGGGCGGGGTCAGTGCAGGCAGTATGAGGTGAGGGCGGGGGCAGTGCAGGCAGTATGAGGTGAGGGCGGGGTCAGTGTGGGCAGTATGAGGTGGGGGTGGGGTCAGTGCGGGCAGTATGAGGTGGGGCGAGGTCAGTGCAGGCAGTATGAGGTGAGGGCGGGGTCAGTGTGGGCAGTATGCGTTGAGGGCGGGGTCAGTACAGGGAGCAGGGGGTGAAGGCGGGGTCAGCGCAGGCAGTATGACGGGGCGGAGGTCTGGGCAGGAATCAGAAGGTGGGGGCGGGGTCAGGAGTCTCTATGATCTCATTGTCTCTCTGCCCACAGATGCTGGAGGAGGAGGCTGCACCCATCACCCTGCGCCACGCCCTGCTGCCCGCTCGCACCCTCACCTTTCCCGCCAGGTTGGTCAGCGTCACCCACCTCCGGGACCAGCGGCAGCTTCTGTGTCTGGACAGTGACGGGGTCGCGCAGCTCCACCATGAGGACGGGCGTCTATGCAGCCGGGTGCAGTTGCCATGGCGACCCCACGGCCTCCTCTATGCCGCACCTGTGCATTGTTACCTGGCCTGGACCCGGCAGCAGCTCCTCCTCCTGGGCCCCGACCTCCAGCTGCTGCAGGGGTGCGCCGCACCCACCCCCCCTATCATGTGCTGCGCCCTCCACCCCAGCGCCAAGCTCGCCCTCACCGGCGGGGGCGGGGCCATCAACATCTGGAGCCTCGCCCACAACGGGCGGAGCCTGGCGCACAGGTGTACACTGCGAGACGGGATGCCCGACCATGTGACCATCATCGCCATCGACCAAGACACGCCCACTGCCACCGACTGCCTGGCCGCGTGCGGCACCAACGTCTACCAGTATGATCTGACCAATAGGACGCTGCGGAGAGTGCGGAGGAACCTCCATAGCAGGTACAGGCCCCGCCCATCTCACACTCTAATGTATAGTGCTGTACATAGCAGCAGTCACATGACCCTCTGTCGCCCCCTGCAGGCCGGTCTCCAGCTTGGTGTACAGTGAGCTCAGGCACCTGCTGATCTCGGGATCCCGCGACAGAACCATTAAAGTTTGGGCTGAGGAGGGTGAGCTGCTGGCGGTGCTCGGGGGACACACAGGTAAGTACTGAGGGTGCAGTGTGGGTGGGTGGGGGCAGTTAGCATGGTGCAGCAGTGTAACCCTTTCCTGTCCCCCACACAGGTGTGGTCACGGCCCTGTCTCTGGACCCGTCGGGGACGCCCCTGGTGTCAGGTTCGGAGGATGGGACTCTGCGGGTTTGGGATGTGGATTCCCGGGGGCAGGTGCAGGTGGAGCGTCTCTCCTGGCCTGTGATTGGTGCGCAGGTGTTTGGTGAGGGGCGTGTCCTGTGTTACGGAGGCTCCGCCCTGACCGTGTGGCGCATGTGGCGGCTGTACGAGCTGCATTGCACGCTGGGCTCCTCAGTGGCGGCCATGACGGTGAGCGGGGGCGTGGCGCTGTGCGTGTGCGGCGATGGAGAGCTGCGGGTCATTGCGGCCGGCCCTGGAGAGCTGCTCTCCTCCCTCCACCCACCCACCAGCAGGGGCGTGCTCCAGGCTCATTACTCCGCCCCCCACCACACGGTCTGTGCACTGCTGGATGACGGGCGGCTGCTGAGGGCGGAGCCTCGGGACAATCCCATGATCCTCCGGGACGAGGTGACGCTCCACAGGGGACCGCCCCTTCCCCGCTGCTTCTCTCTCTATACCCTCATCATGGACGCAAGAAGCCAGCAAGAGGAGGGGCGTGGCCAGGAGCCCGGCAACAGGTAGGTGATTGGCTGAGGTTATAACTGCCGCCCCCACGCTAACTGCACCCCCACACTAACTGTACCTCTACACTGTCACCACACACTAAGAGGAGGGGCCTGCTGGCAACACGCTAACTGCCCCACACACTGTCACCACACACTAAGAGGGGCGTGCCCGGGACCCCGGCGACAGGTAGGTGACTCCACCCTGCTCCATGATTGGCTGAGGTCATAACCGCCGCCCACACATGGACTAACCGCTGCACCCCACACTAACTACCCCGCACACTAACTGTCACCGCACACTAAGAGGAGGGGCCTGCTGGCAACACGCTAACTGCCCCACACACTGTCACCACACACTAAGAGGGGCGTGCCCGGGACCCCGGCAACAGGTAGGTGACTCCGCCCTGCTCCATGATTGGCTGAGGTCATAACCGCCGCCCACACATGGACTAACCGCTGCACCCCACACTAACTACCCCGCACACTAACTGTCACCGCACACTTAGGGTTAGGGAGGGGCCTGCCCGGGACCCCGGCAACAGGTAGGTGATTGGCTGAGGTTATAACTGCCCCACACACTGACTGCCACCACACTGTCGGGTATATAAAGCAAAGCTTTATATAGAATGAGGATTAGAAAAATGAAAATTATAAGTTATATCTGTGGCTGATTCTTAGAGATGGACATAAAAACTCCTTATAAAAGAGAATCTCTTGTATGTAATTTAGCAGCGCAATAGAAAAACTTACTAATAACAGTTAGAGATAAATAACAATTATTTATTATAAATATAATTAAAAATAACCAACAAAAAAATCAGATTAACCCTTTCGCTGCCGGCCTATCTGGAGATATTCTTAGTATGTCACACACCCCGCTTCAAGATATCCATAACATGTGGGTAGTATCGACCTGAAGAGGGCGTTCCTGCAGAGATGATAGCAAAAGAAAGCCCCTCCCCGATCCATAAATACCTGGGACCTCCCACTCACTACCCAGTTTTCCATCTCTGCAGACGGCGAGCAAGTCAGAAGATGATGGCTCCTCCTTGCACAGGGGGATTTAAGGTAGCTGGGATGTTTCCCGGCCTGTTATGTATTTTTTCCGTTTGGACCTCTTTTTCCCCTTAATATATATGTGTGTGTTTCTTTAATTTTATCTGCACCGCGGCCGTCTATATTATGTGCCTCCGTGCTGTGCTGCGGTTCCCTGCTCAAAATGGAGGTATTTTACCTCAGGATCTCTCTTGTGAGGTATAGGAGGGGGCGGGGCCGGCCCTTCGGGGGGGGCCGAGTTCCGTTCCTCCCGGCTTTCTTTATTGCTTAATTCACTGGCCAAGCACCGCAGCAGTACATTTGCTGCGGCGCCGGCCGGTTTGGCGCTCTTTTCATGAGGGGATTTTTTCCCCTCACGATTCTTATGGGGGCGGGGCCGGACTTGCGGCGCGCAATCGCGGCCCGCCCACTACCTTCCCAGCGCCGCTGAGTTGCGGCTTGTCTGTGACTGTTGCTAGGCATAGGAGGGGGGGGGCGTGACCTTAACAACGCGCGCGTCCCGCGCTGGCCACGCCCCCTCCTCCTCTTCTTTCTGTCAGAAATGATTTCTCCTCACGATCGGGTGGCAGTGTGACGTCCCGGCGGTGCTGTGAGTGGCCTGTGGCCTTTCTCTTTTTTACTCTGCTTCTTGTTGCTACTTTTTCTCATGGTTCTTTCTTTCTTCTTTTTTCAGAACGGAGGCTTGTAATTCTGATCTTCTATAGTATTAGAGGTTCTTTCCTGGTCCTCATCCCTGGGTTCATTTTATTTGTTCACAAATCCTCCCACTCGGGACATTAAAGGGGCATCCCGGGTTGTCTAATTGGCGTAATTCCCTGGGTCTTAGCGACTATTCAAAGTTCACCTTATGGAGGCATCCCCTGATACTGGGACTGGGACCCCTTCGGGGCATCCCAAAAAGTGTATGTTGTGTGGGGTTTCCATTGCTGGGGATGATGTGTTACTCTGTATACCATGTGCACAGCAAACTATTACGCGGCAGTCCGAACCCCAAGCGGCGGGGTCAGCACAGCCGGTCGCCTCAACTCCCCCTCCCGCCTTGACTCGTGCCCCGTGTGACGTTGTCATGGGCAGGGACCTGCAATCTGAAATGTGCGCCAGATTGGCTAGCCTTGAGAAAATGCTCTCTAGCTCGGTCGCCCGTAAGGCTCCGTCCAAGAGAAAGCATTTGTCCCGGCTCCGCCGGTGGATGATCTTGATGACAGAGATAATCTGGATTGGTCTGATTGTCCTCAGCTAGAGGACGGGGAGGTTGATGAGGGTTCAGAATTTTCGGATGATGAGCAGTCTGCTGGCGCTGATGCCGAGCTTTCTGACTTAGGGAGATCCTTGGACTCTCCTCACGCTCTGTCTCTGATGCTGGAAGTTCTGAACATTTCCCCTCCAGAGGAGGTGTCACACCAGAAGGGTGAATTGTTTGAGGAATCCAGGCCGCGCCTGGAGTTTCCTACACAGCGGCATTTTGATAGAATCATTGACAAGGAATGGGATAGGCCGGCTTGGCTCCCTGGCATCCCTCAGGGGTGGGATAGGAAATATCCCTTTCCTCCTGAGGCGGTCAAGCGCTGGGCGTCTCCCCCCGAGGTAGATGCTCCGGTTTTGGGGTTATCCAACTCCTCGGTTTTAAACAGACCTGATTGCTCCATTCTCAAAGATGGAGAGGATAAACGTATTGATCAGATGGCTTGTCATGGCTTTACCAGTATTGGGTCGGCCATCCGGCCTGTGTGCGCTTCGGAACTTATGGTTTTGGCTGCCAGGTCTGTGGTCAGGGACCTGTTGTCTTCTTCTGGGCTTCGTCCTGGTAGTAACGAGTTCCTTAGCCTTAAACGATGTGAGTTGTTTTTATCCTTTGTGTTGACTGCCTTAGATGACACCTTGATGATGTGTGGTAGGACGTCGGCTCTGCTTGTAGCTATCCGGCGGTCGGTGTGGCTGCGCCAGTGGGCGGCCGATTTCATGTCCAAAAAGTCACTGACGGCTTTACCCTTTCTGGGTCTACGGCTCTTTGGAGAAACATTGGACTCTGTCACCAAGGGTGGTAGGTTACCTCAACGTAAGAAACAACGCCGCTCCTTTCGGGGGGCGCCTGCCTTTAACCCCTCCTTTCGGGGAGCCAGATCTGGCAGGGGTTCTGCATTTCCCTCTTCCAGAGGAGATTCTGGAAGCAGGGGTAGAGGTCGTGCCCGTGCTGGATATAGTTGGGGCTCTAAGCCCAAACCGGCGGCTAAGCCGGCTCAGCAATGAGGGGGCGCCCTCACCCATGCGGGTGGGGGGACGGCTGCAGCACTTCTCTCAGATCTGCGATCAAGAGGTCTCGGACAGATGGATCCGGGAAGTGGTGTCTTCCGGTTACTAGCTGGAGTTCGAGCTCCGCCCCCTTCCAGGTTTGTCAGGTCTCGGATGCCGCCGGAGCCTCTGGCAGCGCAGGGGCTCCTGTTGGCAGTGGAGAATCTTCTGGACATGGCTGTCATTTGCCCAGTGCCCCCTTCAGATCGGGGCAGGGGCTTTTATTCCAATCTGTTCACAGTACCCAAGAAGGACGGGCTGGTCCGGCCCATCTTGGATCTGAAGTTCCTCAACAGGTTCATCCGGCCGAGGAAATTCCGCATGGAAACGCTGCGTTCGGCCATTCATTCTCTTCGTCAGGGAGATTTTCTGACGTCCATAGACATCAAGAATGCTTATTTACACGTTCCGGTTTTTCCAGCTCACCAGAGGTTTCTCAGGTTCGTGGTGGAGGATCGGCACTTTCAGTTTGTGGCACTTCCTTTCGGTCTCACCTCAGCTCCTCGGGTGTTCACCAAGGTGCTAGCGGGAGTGATGGCTCTGCTAAGGGTTCAAGGTATCCGCATAGTGCCCTATCTGGACGATCTACTGTTCATGGCCTCTTCCTTCAACCAAGCGGAGTTGGACACCAGAGCGGTGGTGTCTACTCTGGAGAGGTTCGGTTGGGTGATCAATCACCCCAAGTCTTCTCTATCTCCGTCCAGAATTCTGACATTTCTGGGAATGTCTCTGGACACTTCACAGGCCAGGGTGTTTCTGCCCCAGGCCAAGATTCTTTTGATTCAGGAGTTAGTTCGGCTTCTCTTGTCAACCCTTCATCCGACCATCCGGCTAGGGATGAGGCTGGTGGGGTTAATGGTGGCCTCATTCGAGGCAGTCCCCTTTGCGCAGTTTCACACAAGGACGCTTCAGCTTCATCTGTTGAAGGCTTGGGACAAGTCTCCTCTTTCGTTGGATCAGTTCTTCCTGATGACTCCCCGAGTTCGTCGATCCCTGCAGTGGTGGCTGGGGTCGGTCAATCTGTTGAAGGGCAGATCTTTTCTGGCTCCGTGTTGGGAAACTGTCACCACGGATGCCAGTCTGTCAGGTTGGGGGGGTGTTTGGAAGGACCTCCAGTTTCAGGGTCTGTGGGGCCCGCAGGAGGCTCACGAACCCATCAATGTTCTGGAATTGAGAGCCATCAGGCTGGTTCTGTTTCACTTGACTCATCAGTTGAGAGGCCTGCCAGTTCAGGTCCGGTCGGACAACAGGACGGCGGTGGCTTACATCAATCACCAAGGAGGGACTCGCAGCAGGAGTGCCCTCAGGGAAGTGTCTTTGATTCTGGACTGGGCAGAGACCCACGTCCCGTGTATCTCAGCAGTCTACATTCCGGGGGTGGAGAACACGGAAGCGGACTTGCTGAGCAGGGCCTCCTCTCGTCAGGGGGAGTGGTCTCTCAGTCCCAAGGTGTTTCGTTCAATATGTCTCAGGTGGGGGGTCCCTGCGGTGGACCTCTTTGCTTCTCGTCACAATCACAAGCTCCCAGTCTTTGTGTCTCTCTCGCAGGATCCTCTGGCTCTGGCAGTGGATGCCATGTCTCTGAACTGGAGGGATCTGGGGTTCCTTTACCTGTTTCCTCCGTTCCCAATGCTAGCCAGAGTGGTGCGCAAACTGGCCTTGGATGGTGCGTCGGCAATTCTGGTGGCCCCAAGGTGGCCAAGGCGAGTTTGGTTCGCAGACCTTGTAAGACTGGCAGAGGATCAGTTTGCCCTGCCTCTGCTGCCGGACCTGCTCACCCAGGGTCGGCTACGCTATCCCAATTTACCATCGCTGGCTTTGACGGCATGGCTGCTGAAACCGCCATCTTGAAGGAAGAAGGTCTTTCTGACGCGGTGATTCAGACTCTTATCTGTGCCAGAAAGCGTTCTTCCTCTTCTATTTACTACAGGACTTGGAGGTCCTATATTGATTGGTGTGAAAGTAGGTCTTTCTCTTGTCGAGAGTTCTCCATACCTAGAATTTTGGAGTTTCTTCAACATGGTCTAGATCTGGGGCTCCAGCTTAGTACATTGAAAGGGCAGGTTTCTGCCCTGGCGGTGTTCTTCCAAAGGTCCTTTGCACTTCATCCCTTAGTCAAGACCTTTTTCCAGGGTGTTACGCATGTTCGGCCTCCTAGGAAGCCTTTTGTTCCAGTTTGGGATTTGAACCTGGTTCTTTCTGCTCTCCAGGGCCCTCCGTTTGAGCCCTTGAATGAGGTAGATTTGTCTTCTCTTACGCAAAAGGTGGCCTTTTTGGTGGCGATCACTTCGGTTAGGCGTGTTTCTGAGTTGGCAGCTTTATCCATTAAAGCTCCGTACTTCGAGAAACATCAGGACAAGGTTGTCTTTCGTTTCAAGCAGGATTTTCTTCCTAAAGTGGTCTCGGAGTTTCATTTGAATCAGGACATTGTGTTGCCTTCTCTATGCCCAAATCCCAGTGACGATAGGGAAAGGGCTTTGCATTCCTTGGATGTAGTTCGTGTTGTGGAATATTATCTGGAGGTTACGTCTTCCTTTCGAAAGACTGATGCCTTCTTTGTGGTGCCCTGCGGGCCTAGGAAAGGTTTGGCTCCTGCCAAATCTTCCATTAGTAAATGGATTCGTCAGGCCATCATTGGGGCCTATTCTGCCAAGGGGAGGAGTCCCCCTTTTCGTGTTACTGCTCATTCTACTCGTGCAGTTGGTGCGTCCTGGGCTTTTCAGCACCAGGCTTCTGTTGAGCAAGTTTGTAAGGCCGCTACCTGGTCTTCTGTTCACACTTTTTCCAAGTTTTACAAGGTTGATGTTCGGGCTTCAGCGGATGCTGTTTTTGGCCGCAAAGTTTTGCAAGCTGTTGTGGTTTAAGGTTGTGCATTGTTGCCTAGTTTTGGATCCCCGCCCTTGTTATGGACACTGCTGTTGGATGTCCCACATGTTATGGATTCTTGAAGCGGGGTGTGTGACATACTAAGAATAATACCATTTTGTGAATACTCACCTTGTAAAATGGGTATTATAAGTATGTCACACACCCCGCTTCAACCCGCCCTTTTGTATTTAGGATCCTCTTTATTGCGAACTTTGCGTGGTTGTGTTTATATTTGCCTCTTCCTGGTCCCTTACCTTACTGCTTCTGTATACTGGGTAGTGAGTGGGAGGTCCCAGGTATTTATGGATCGGGGAGGGGCTTTCTTTTGCTATCATCTCTGCAGGAACGCCTCTTCAGGACGATATTACCCACATGTTATGGATTCTTGAAGCGGGGTGTGTGACATACTTATAATACCCATTTTACAAGGTGAGTATTCACAAAATGGTATTTTTGTCACACTTTGTTGCCAGACCATTTTGCACTATTTTGCGCTCCACGTGTTCAACTGTGATTTTTGAAGGGATTTCCAGGGATTCTCAATATTTTTGGGTGAAATGTGTGCAAAAAAATAAAAACAATAATTTTTTTTCAATTTGTAGTGTTTTTTTGTAGTTTGTCAATAAAATCTTATTGCATGTGAAACCCCAATTTCTTCCGGTTACAGCGCTACCACATATGTATAGGTAGACACCCTTTCCTGCCCAGGAGACTCCCCCAAACTGAAACAAGGCTTTAGGAGATTTTCAGATAAAATACAACTATGCCATGCAATATGCGCACCTTGCAGATTTTCAATAAAAACAACCCTTTACATTTGAAACACCCTCAACAAACTATATATTCTCTGGAAGTACACACCTCAAGCTTTCTAGACGTAACAGGCTTGTTGACATGGGTGCAGTTCTGGACGTAATCCCTCAATAAATTCTTTGGTTGCACAAGGTTTCCTAAACAAACTATAAGAAAACAATAAAAAACAAGTTAAATCTGAAAAAGCAACATCCCCCGAACAGAACGATACCCAACATGCATAGGCTCTGTCAAGGGAAGAGTTGCCAAACACCCCAAAGTAAAGCATGCGCGTAACAGTAATTTTACTCGACAATGTCAGCTTTGCAGACAAAGGCCTCGATTCAATAAAGGTAGAAAAAAATTCTCATGGTAGTAAAAGATTCAATTCATGAGAAAAAAGCCTGAGAATGTCACTGTTACTGAATCACCAGATAAGAAAACAATGAAAGTCAATGGCACTTTTTACTACTAAGGAAAAGTAGAGAACTTTTTACACTGTAGTAAAAAGTCCCATTGACTTTCATTGTCTTTTTATCTGGTGATTCAGTAACAGTGACATTCTCAGGCTTTTTTCTCATGAATTGAATTTTTTACTACCATGAGAATTTTTTTCTACCTTTATTGAATCAAGGCCAAAGTGCGCACCTTCCGATTTTTGTACCAAAACAACCCTTTACATTTGGAATACCCAACAAATCATATATTCCCTGAAAGTACACATGTTAAGCTTTCTAGGCATACCTGGCATTTTTTCAGTGGGCTCATCTTTCTGGAAGTAATCCCTTGAAGAATTCTTAGGTTTCACAGGGTTTCCCTAAAAAATGGATAAAAAAGCAGAATAAAAAAACACCTTTTTCTTAAATAGAAAGAAAAACAAGCTAAATCTGAAAGCGCAAGATCCCCCGAGCAGAACAATAGCCAACATGCATAGCTAATTTTAACCCTTTTAATTGCCAGGCTACTTGAAATGTTGTCACCCTCTGTTGACAGGTCATTTTTTCACCATTTTGTTCCATGTTTAACTGTGATTTTCGCAGGAATTTCCAGGAAAATTCTATATATATATATATTTTGCGGTAGAGTTTAGGCTTTAACATGAAATGTCTTGTTTGTAATTTTTCTACTGTTTTTTTAAATATCTTTTTTTTTTAGTTTTTATTTTTTTAAATTGTCTCATTTATTTTATTAAAGAAAACCATATTGCATGTGAAAGCCCCATCTCTCTCGGTTACAGCGGTACCACATATGTATTGGTAGACACCCTTTCCTGCCCAGGAGACTCCCCAAACTGAAAAGAGCACTTTATAACATTTACAAATAAAATACAACTAATATTCACTAATTAAAAAAAAAAAGAAATTGGTGTGAGGTCCGGCATAGCCTATGGCCCCAGGCTCTTCCGTGCCCCCCCCCCCCCCCGGGATTGAGGAGGCAGGTAATTGGGTGGGCCGGGGGTTAATGGCAAGTCACCCGCTAGCCGCAGGTGACTTGCCAGACCCAGAGCCTTGTGAACTGGTATAGGGGGTCTCATAAATCCCTTACCAGTCCACAAAGGGTTAAATGTAAAAATAACACACAGACACAGAGAAAAAATATTTTATTATGTTTTTTTAATACTTACTTTCTATCAATCCCAGAGCACTGTGTCCCACGCTGATCACTTTGGCTTCTGCTCTCCTGCTGATGCTGGAAGCTTTTTATACCTTCTGGGTAACAGGTAACATAGGGTTAATTTAAATAAAAATGACATAGGGTCCCCCTCCCGGTGAGGGGGACCCCATTTATTTGGAATTTTAAGGGTTAAAAACCCAAAAATGGCGTGAGGTCCCCCCTACCCAGCTTAACCAACCTGGGACCAGCTATAGGGGCTTGTAGAACAGGGTGCAGGAGCCAGCTTTTGTGGCCCCTGGCCCTGCAGGCTGCAAGCCCACATAGCCTCTGTGTCTCTTCTGCCCCCCCCCCCTGAGCTTTGGGGAGGCAGGTAATTGGGTGGGCCGGGGGTTAATGGCAAGTCACCCGCTAGCCGTAGGTGACTTGCCAGCCCCCAGCCTTGGGAACTGGTATAGGGGTCTTATGGACCCCTTACCAGTTCACAAAGGGTTAAAATAAAACACACAAACACATAGTAAAAATTATTTTATTAAAAAAAAAAAACAAAAAACATTTTTTTTTCTTTACTCACCTCCGATCGTCAGCTCCTCTGTCCCTCGCTGATTGGATGACAGATGCCGATGATCGGCAGCCAGAGGAGGAGGGGATCAGAGGATCTCCTGTCCCCTCCTTCTCAGGCCACCGATCACCGGCATCTGACAGCTGAGAGGCCTGGAGCTGTCATGACGCCGGTCAAGTGACATCCTAAGCCCCGTCCCCAAAAGGGGCGGGGCTTCGTTGCAAGATGGCCGCGCCCGTCAGAAGAAGAGGGGGAAAGAGGGGGAGAGAGCCTGACTGGCTCTCTCCTGAAGATAGAAAGCCCTGGGGAGGGGGGGGGGGATCGGAGGCCCCCGGGTGAAGAGGAGGGCCAGCGAGATCGAGCGCACATGGAGGTGAGTAAATCATTTTTATTTTTTTTTATTTTTACAGGAATTTTTGGGGGGGCGCACTGCGGGGGGGGCGGGGCCGAGCGATGACGCGATCCGCGCCATCGCGGCGCGTCCATCCCTTGAGGTGCTGCTTGGGCAGGCCGGCGCCATTCTCCTCACAGAGTTTCCTGAGGTAAAGTTCCAGTTTTTACCTCACGCCGTCGCTCCTTGGTCTGCTGACAGGCTGCACAGACTCTTCCCAGGCTCTTCTACTGGCTCCCTTTTGGTCCATGAGTCCGGTCTTTTCTTGTTGGTACCTTTTTATTATTGTGTTTTATATTGGCTGTGCATGCACTGTGGGACGCTTATCTGCTCCCTTTTGTGTCCCATATTGAGATTCTTGTGGTTCCTCCCGGTCCATACACCACCCCCCCTCCACCCTTTCCTGCCCGGTGGGTTAGGGTGCTGAGAGTCAAATTGGGTTTTTTTTCTGTACGGTTCTGGTCCGTCTTAGTGCCTTGAGACCCATCTTTCTTATCATCATAATGGAGGCTTCTGGGAGTAGCGGGCTTGGGAACCCCCCAGGACTTGCTAAGCTTTGTCTTGTGTGTGGTACATGCCCGCTGAGTGGTTGCAACGTGGTTTGTGTGCCCTGCGCCCAGAGTGCAATTGCGGATCAGGATGGGGCGAGTGTTGCCGGCCCCAGTCCCATTGCTCCTCGCCGACTCCCCCGCCCCCTGCTTCTGGCCCCTAGTGAGGGGGAGGCCAGCAGGGACTCGCGTAGTAATTTTGAGCTCAGACTGGCTTGAGCGTCAGTTGGCGTGTTCTGCCGCTGGCAAAGCCAAGCTTAAGAAGCAGCATTTGGAGCCGGCTCGCGCCATTTTTGCCGATGACAATGAGGATTATGAGGCCTTGGGTGGCCGAGATTCCACTGAGGAGGGTGAGTTGCTCCAGGGGTCCGACTCCTCCGGTGGTAGTCGGGTGACCTTGACAGTCGCCACGGGTCTTCATCAGACGAGGACGAGTGGCCCCAGGATGATACTGAGCAGCTGTTGTCGGCGGTACTTGATACTCTGCACATTGTTCCTCCTAAGGCGGCCAAGAAGAAACAGGAGAGACAGCGCCTTGTCTTTCCTGAACAAGGCCACTTCTCTAAGATGGTTTTTAAGGAATGGGAAAAGCCTAATAGGTTGCCGTCGGTGCCTAGGGGTCTGGACAGACGGTATCCCTTTTCAGAGGATTTGGTTCGCCTATGGTCCCATCCTCCGTAAGTGGATGCCCCTATTCTGGGGCTCTCCAATACCTCTGTTATGCCGTCTCCTGAGACTTCTTCCTTGCGTGATCATGTTGACAGGTGCATGGATCAGCTAGCCTGTCATGCCTTCACTTCTGTGGGAACTGGTCTGCGCCCTGTCTGTGCTGCAGCCATTGTTTCCATGGCCATTATGAAGAAGGTAAAGCGTCTCGCGGATATTGCCAAATCTCACAAGCGAGCGGAGGAGTATGGGGAGCTTTTGGCTTGTGTGGACTTCCTTGCTTTTGTTATGCTATGGATGACGCCGTACGTTTTGGTGGTAGAGCTTCGGCTGCTCTGGTCGCTCTGTGTCGTTCCATCTGGTTGTGTCAATGGGCAGCGGACGCTGCCGCCAAAAAAGCTCTCACAGGTATTCCCTTCCTGGGACTGGGACTTTTTGGGGAAAGTTTGGACCTTCTGGCTAAGGACGGAAAACTTCCTCAGCTTCGGAAGACGGTTCGGCCTTTTCGGGGTTCTGCTTCTTCTTCCTTTCACCCCTCATGAGGAAGACGAGGTTCTGCCTTCTCTGGTGGCCGTAGAGACTCATGGGGGCGAGGCAGAGCCCGAGGTCGCCCCGGCCTCAACTGGGGATCCAAGCCTAAGCCTTCCACCAAGGCCCCTCAGCCGTCCGGGTGGGGGGACGGCTTCACCTTTTTGCTCACGTCTGGAGACATCGCGTATCGGAACGGTGGATTCAGGAAGTGGTGACCTCCGGGTACAAAATAGAGCTTATAGATTGGCTAACTGCCGCACCCCCACACTAACTGTCCCCACACACTAACTGCTGCACCCTCACACTAACTGCTGCCCACACTAACTGTCCCCACACACTAACTGCTGCACCCTCACACTAACTGCTGCCCACACTAACTGTCCCCACACACTAACTGTCGCACCCACACAGTAACTGCACCCATACACTTACTGTCCCATCACAGCGTGATCCCTCACATGACAGCGAGGGCCCCTCCCATCACAGGGGCCCCTGGTCACAGCACTGTTTGCCTTGCAGGGTCTTTGTGGTGCTGGGCCTGGAAGACGGCGTCCTGAGCGTCTGCCATTGGGACTCAGGGCGGGATCTGTGTCACATGGCCGCTCATTGCCCCGCCCCCGTCACCTCCATCACCACCGACCCCAAGAACAACCTCATCCTATCAGCAGGTGAGTCTGCGGGGGAGGGGCCACTCCTGCGATTGCCTGTATGTATTGTATGTGGGTGCACCTGCGATTGCCTGTATGTATTGTATGTGGGTGTGCCTGCGATTGCCTGTATGTATTGTATGTGGATGTGCCTGCGATTGCCTGTATGTATTGTATGTGGGTGCACCTGCGATTGCCTGTATGTATTGTATGTGGATGTGCCTGCGATTGCCTGTATGTATTGTATGTGGGTGCACCTGCGATTGCCTGTATGTATTGTATGTGGGTGCACCTGCGATTGCCTGTATGTATTGTATGTGGGTGTGCCTGCGATTGCCTGTATGTATTGTATGTGGATGTGCCTGCGATTGCCTGTATGTATTGTATGTGGGTGTGCCTGCGATTGCCTGTATGTATTGTATGTGGATGTGCCTGCGATTGCCTGTATGTATTGTATGTGGGTGTGCCTGCGATTGCCTGTATGTATTGTATGTGGGTGCACCTGCGATTGCCTGTATGTATTGTATGTGGGTGCACCTGCGATTGCCTGTATGTATTGTATGTGGGTGCACCTGCGATTGCCTGTATGTATTGTATGTGGGTGCGCCTGCGATTGCCTGTATGTATTGTATGTGGGTGTGCCTGCGATTGCCTGTATGTATTGTATGTGGGTGTGCCTGCGATTGCCTGTATGTATTGTATGTGGATGTGCCTGCGATTGCCTGTATGTATTGTATGTCTGTGCACCTGCGATTGCCTGTATGTATTGTATGTGGGTGCACCTGTGATTGCCTGTATGTATTGTATGTGGGTGCACCTGCGATTGCCTGCATGTATTGTATGTGGGTGCACCTGTGATAGCTTGTATGTACTGTATGTGGGTGCACCTGCGATTGCCTGTATGTATTGTATGTGGGTGCACCTGTGATTGCCTGTATGTATTGTATGTGGGTGCACCTGCGATTGCCTGTATGTATTGTATGTGGGTGCACCTGTGATTGCCTGTATGTATTGTATGTGGGTGCACCTGCGATTGCCTGTATGTATTGTATGTGAGTGTGCCTGCGATTGCCTGTATGTATTGTATGTGGGTGCACCTGCGATTGCCTGTATGTATTGTATGTGGATGTGCCTGCGATTGCCTGTATGTATTGTATGTGGGTGTGCCTGCGATTGCCTGTATGTATTGTATGTGGGTGTGCCTGCGATTGCCTGTATGTATTGTATGTGAGTGTGCCTGCGATTGCCTGTATGTATTGTATGTGGGTGTGCCTGCGATTGCCTGTATGTATTGTATGTGGGTGTGCCTGCGATTGCCTGTATGTATTGTATGTGGGTGTGCCTGCGATTGCCCGCCCCCTTTATTGTGGCGTCTCCTCAGGGGCGGATCTGATGGTGAAGGTCTGGAGGTTCTTTCCACACGCTGATGAGAGTCTGAGCCCCCACATGAGCTTCTACAGCGCCCTCCCGCCCGCATTCATCTGCTGCTTCAAGTCGCTGCTCTATGTGGCCTTCCAGGAGGACGCCAGCGCCACCTACAGCCTGGTGCAGTATTGTCTGAGGAGCCGTATCCGGAGGGACCACCCCGCCCAACATGACCACCGGGACCGGATCACGGGTACCGCCCTCTCTATAAACCCCGCCCCTCACCATACCCCTCACCCTGCCCAACATGACCACCGGGAACGGATCACGGGTACCGCCCTCTCTATAAATCCCGCCCTTCACCACACCCCTCACCCTGCCCAACATGACCACCGGGACCGGATCACGGGTACCACCCTCTGTATAAACCCCGCCCCTCACCACACCCCTCACCCTGCCCAACATGACCACCGGGACCGGATCACGGGTACCGCCCTCTGTATAAACCCCGCCCCTCACCACACCCCTCACCCTGCCCAACATGACCACCGGGACCGGATCATGGGTACCGCCCCACCCATAAACCCCACCCCTATCCCCACCCCTCTCCCTGCCCAACATGACCACCGGGACCGGATCACGGGTAACGCCCCCTCTATAAACCCCGCCCCTCAGCACACCCCTCACCCTGCCCAACATGACCACCGGGACCGGATCACAGGTAACGCCCCACCCATAAACCCCGCCCCTATCCCCGCCCAACATGACCATCAGGACCAGATCACGGGTGTAATATAAATAATAATTATTATAATATTATATTATAATTATATATATAATATATTAAAATATATAAATATAAAAATCTATATATAAATATATAATATTATTATAATTAATAATGATGCTGCTGGAAGAAAGACATGTAGTGCACCATTCCACTGTGCTTAATACTAGCTGCCTGTCTCCTGAGCCAGCCTGTGGGGAGCAGCAGCATTAACCTGCATTGCATGATGGGTAAAAATACCATTTTGTGAATACTCACCTGTAAAATGGGTATTATAAGTATGTCACACACCCCGCTTCAGATATTAAATAATTAGTCATGGGTTATACTCACCGCTAGGTGGCACTGTGTTGCAGAGAAGTTCAGAAAACAACAAGCCCCTCCCGATCTATACATACCTGGTATCTCCTAACAATTCCCCAGTAATTCAAACAGCAATAAAGACAAGGTACCAGGAAAAAAACAATGGCAACCCTCAACTGTAAATAAAAAAAAAAAAACTTCACCATATAAAGAACCAGGATACCAAAAAGGGCGGGTGAAGTGGGGTGTGTGACATACTTATAATACCCATTTTACAGGTGAGTATTCACAAAATGGTATTATTCTAAGTATGTCACACACCCCGCTTCAGATAGTAAATCATTAGTCATGGGACATCCAACAGCAGTGTCCAAAAAGGGCGGGTATCCAACCAGGCAATAATGCAGAAACTCAAACCACTGCAGCCTGCAGAACCTTGCGGCCAAAAACAGCAACCGCTGAGGCCCGAGCATCAACCTTGTAAAACTTGGAAAAAGTGTGAACTGAAGACCAAGTAGCAGCCTTACAAACTTGTTCAACAGAAGCCTGGTGCTGAAAAGCCCAGGACGCACCAACCGCACGAGTAGAGTGAGCAGTAACACGAAAAGGGGGATCCTTCCCCTTGGCAGAATAGGCCTCAACAATCGCCTGACGAATCCATTTGCTAATGGAAGACTTAGCCGGAGCCAAGCCCTTCCTAGGCCCACATGGCACCACGAAAAAGGCATCAGTCTTACGAAAAGAAGACGTCGTACGCAGATAGTACCTGACACAACGTACCACATCCAAGCAGTGCAACGCACCCTCCTTGTCATTCCTAGGCTTAGGACACAAGGAAGGAAGAACAATGTCCTGATTAAGATGAAAGGCAGAGACCATTTTAGGGAGAAAGTCTGGCTTGAAGCGAAAAACCACTTTGTCCTGATGCTTCTCAAAATAAGGAGCCTGAATCGACAAAGCTGCCAACTCCGAAACACGCAGAACCGAAGTGATGGCCACCAGAAAAGCAACCTTCTGAGTCAGAGTGGACAGAGCAATATCCTGCAAAGGCTCAAAAGGAGGAGCCTGAAGAGCAGAGAGAACCAAATTCAAATCCCAAACAGGGAGCAAAGGCTTCCTAGGAGGCCGCAAATGCGAAACCCCCTGGAAAAAAGTCTTGACCAAAGAATGGCTTGCAAATGACCTCTGAAAAAAGATAGATAAAGCAGAAACCTGCCCCTTCAAAGTACTCAGCTGAAGACCAGAGTCCAGCCCTGATTGAAGAAATTCCCAAATCCTAGAAATAGAAAAGACCCGACAGGGCAAAGACCTAGCCTCACACCAATCAATATAAGATCTCCAAACCCTATAATAGATGGAAGAAGAGGATCTCTTCCTGGCACTAATAAGAGTCCAAATGACCGAATCCGAAAGACCCTCCTCCTTTAAGATGGAGGTTTCAGCAGCCAAGCCGTCAAAGCCAGCGTTTGTAAACTGGGGTAACACAGTTGGCCCTGAGTGAGAAGATCTGGCCGAAGAGGCAGATCGAGCTGATCCACTGCGAGACGAACGATGTCTGCGAACCACACCCGCCTTGGCCACCTTGGAGCCACGAGAATGGCGGGAACTCCTTCCAGAACCAACTTTCGCAGCACCCTGCCTAGCATGGGGATCGGAGGAAACAGATAAAGAAACCCCAGGTCCCTCCAGCTCAGGGCCATGGCATCCGCCGCCAGAGGATCCTGAGAAAGCGACACGAATGTCGGAAGCTTGTGATTGTGACGAGAGGCAAACAGATCCACCTCCGGCGTCCCCCACCGGAGACAAAGCGACCGAAACACCTGGGGGTGGAGAGACCATTCCCCCCGGCGGGACGAACACCGGCTCAGAAAGTCCGCCTCCGTGTTTTCCACTCCTGGAATGTACACTGCCGAGATGCAAGGGACATGAGTCTCTGCCCAAACTAGAATCAGAGACACCTCTCTGTGGGCACTCAGACTGCGAGTCCCTCCTTGGTGATTGATGTAAGCAACCGCCGTCTGATTGTCCGATCGAACCTGAACCGGCAGGCCCTGTAAATGCTGCGTCAAGTGAGACAGAACCAACCTGATGGCTCTCAACTCCAGAACATTGATGGGCAAATGGGCTTCCTGAGGGCCCCACCGCCCCCGGAACCGAAGATCCTTCCAGAAACCTCCCCATCCCGACAAACTGGCGTCCGTGGTGACAGTTTCCCAAAGCGGGGTCAGAAACGACCTGCCCTTCAGAAGATAGTCCGAGACCATCCACCACAGAAGAGACTGCCGAACCCGGGGGGACATCCGGAAGGACCGATCAAACGACCGCGGTCGCCGATCCCAAGACGCCAAAAGATGAAGCTGAAGGGAACTGCCTCGAAAGAGGCTACCATCAACCCCACCAGTCTCATCCCTAGCCGGATGGACGGGCGATGATTAGAAAGAAGAGGCTGAGCCAATTCCTGAATCAAAAGAACCTTGGCCTGAGAGAGAAAAACTCTGTGCTGGCAAGAATCCAAGGACATCCCCAGAAAGGTCACCACCCTGGCCGGAACCAGAGAGGACTTGGGATAATTGATCACCCAGTCGAACCTCTCCAGCATAGACACCACCATGCTGGTGTCCCCTTCCGCTTGACTGAAGGAAGGCGCCATGATGAGAAGATCGTCCAGGTAAGGCACAATATGAATCCCCTGAGCTCTGAGCAGGGCCATCACTCCCGCCAACACCTTGGTGAACACTCTCGGAGCAGAGGTGAGACCGAATGGAAGAGCTACAAACTGAAAATGCCGATCCTCCACCACAAAGCGAAGAAACCTCTGATGAGCCGGAAAAATCGGAATGTGAAGGTATGCATCCTTGATGTCTATGGACGTCATAAAGTCCCCCTGCCGAAGCGAACCGATCGCAGACCGCAGGGTTTCCATGCGAAACTTCCGGGGACGAATAAACCGGTTGAGAAACTTCAAATCCAGGATCGGACGGAACGACCCGTCCTTTTTGGGTACAGTGAAGAGATTGGAATAATACCCGCGCCCCACCTCCGAAGGCGGGACCGGACAGATGACTGCCAATTCCAGAAGATTCCTTACCGCCGCCAGGAGCCCCTGCGCAGCCAAAGGATCTGAAGGTACCCGAGACCTGAAAAACCTTGGAGGAGGGCGGGACTCGAACTCCAGCTTGTAACCGGCCAACACCACCTCCCGGATCCACCTGTCCGAGACCTCCTGGTCCCATACCCGGGAGAAGAGTCGCAACCGCCCCCCCACCCGTACGGGTGAGGGCGCCCCCTCATTGCTGAGCGGGCTTGGCAGCTGGCTTGGGCTTGGCGCCCCAGACGTGAACGGGACGGCCACGGCCTCTACCCCTATTCCAACTGGCGCCCCTGGAGGCCGAGAAGCCCGCACTCCTGCCGGCTCGGGCTCCCCGAAAGGACGGATTGAAGGGAGCCGCCCCCCGAAAGGAACGGCGAAATTTCTTGCGCTGAGGTAACTTACCTCCCTTGGCAACAGAATCCAGCTTTTCACCGAAAAGCCTCAAACTCAGAAAGGGAAGAGCCGTGAGTGATCTTTTAGAATTAAAATCAGCCGTCCACTGTCTCAACCACACAGAGCGGCGAATAGCCACCAACAGAGCAGTAGCCCTGCCACACCTCAACATGGCATCATCCTGAGCGGCCAGAATAAACGACAAGAAGGATTCACAATGCTTAAGAGCAAGAAACTCATCACCGGTAGGATCAAGATCCACACATAAATCCCTGACCATAGACCTAACCGTCAATGTAAAAAGAGCCGAAGCACAAACAGGCCTCAAAACTGAACCTGCACAGACAAAACCATGGCGGGCCAGCTGATCAATCCGGCGATCCTCGCCGTCCTTGAGAGAAGTCGTGTCAGGAGAATGTACAACCGCCGTATTAGACAGTCCCAAGACCGGAGTATCTACCTCAGGAGGAACAGACCAACGCTTCATCAAGTCCGCCGGAAAAGGATACTTTCTATCCCAGCTAGGCGGTACCCCGACGAGACGCGTAGGTTGCTCCCATTGCTTAAGGACAACGTCCTCGAAATGCTGTTGACTGGGAAACTCCAAGCGCTGCTTGGACACCCCAAAAAGCTGACCCTTAGGCCGAGGAGCAACTTCCGGAGGATCCAAGTCCAAAACCTCAAACATTTGGGCCAGAATAGAAGGCGTATCAGGGGGGGGCCCTCAGCCTGGTCCCCCTCAGCGCCCGGCAACTGCTGAACCTCGGGATCCTCTACTTCCTCAACAAGCTCACCCTCTTCAAGGGGACGATCTGACCAATCCAGCGCCTCAACAACTTCCTCATCTGAGTCCGGCGGAGGCGGAGACAGATGTTTCCGCTTAGCTGGAGCCTTCTGAGCGACCACTGCGGAAAACATTTTCTCGAGGCTGGCCAATCGGGCGCATACCTCAGATTGCGAATCCCCACCCATGACAACGTCACACGGGGTCCGGAACAGGCGAGGAGGGGAGGGAGATGGCGCGGCCGAAGAAGTACCGGGCACCGGGGTGCCGGACTGGCGCTCAATGTTCCGCTGTGCACATGGAATACAAATGATGACATCATCCCCTGGGAGCGGAGTCCCACACAGCCTGGACTGCCCCGAAGGACCATTTCCGGTATCTCTGGTAGCCTCCATATGGTGAATTTATGGTATTCGCAGAACCCAGGGATTTACGAAGTAAGCGACCCGGGATGTCCCTCTCGTATTTCAAAAAAAAAAAATATATATATATATATATATATATATATATAGCCCTGACCAGGGGAATTTAGCAAACAACCCAGGAAGGACTATAAGGCCAACCCCAACTAGCCAGGTATATAAGACCGGGAGAGCCCTGTAGGATGGAATCCCGGGATCTGAAAAACAAAGACAAGAGACAACAGTCATATCCAAGCGCAACAAAGCTGACAAACACACATAATAGTAAAACACTGAGATGCCAGGGGCGGGTCAGACTAGCAGAGAAAAAGGGGCACAGGGCCAAGTACATATAAAAAATTATATAAGTATATAGCTGTAAAATACTCCACAATTCTATATGTCAGAATAGAAAAATCCCAGCCAGCATGCCCAGAGCCTGGCTGAATAACCCTGCCATCACCCCCAGCAAGGGGGGGGGGGGGAGTGCAGAAGCCAGCCGCAGCAGCCTGACCCCGGAATAAAAAACAGTAGCCGGTAAATCCAAAGAAGTAAAAACCGGCCTAACCTAGACCCACTACCCCTTATAGTAATGGCCATGGGGCCGAAAACAATAATCAAACTATAAGTGAAAGAAATCCTACCTGGATCCTGCTGCCAACTCTGAATGCATCGAAATGGCGGCCAGCCAGGGAGAGAAGGTGAGATGCGGGGCGGGCCCAGCAGAAACGCGGGAGCCGCTGTGGCCCCGCCCCTCCCCATCCCGCCAGACACGGCGCGGGCTGCGCGAGACCACCACTGAGGCCGAGCGAGCAGCGGGCGCCACAAGGAATGGCACCCGCAGAGGCCGTCAGGCGGACCGGCGGCACGCATGTAAGGACTGTACCGGACACCAGTCTGTCTTGAGCTGATAATCCCCAATCTCCACCGCCTCTTCTGCCTATAGACAAGTCCCCGCTTGTAGGAGACGCGGGTTATGCCTCTCCTACACGGTTATCCCCAGGACTTATAGGGCGCAAAGATTACCAGCTTAAGGTGGAGACTGATGAACGGCAGGGAGTCCCAAATGAGGATGCCGGATGGCGGAAGTCCGATTACAAGCCGAGGTAGGAGCTGGGAGGTCACGGGGCGAGGTATCCAATGGGAGGTACAGAGAGTAGTCAAACAAGCCGAGGTCAAATCCAGAAGGTCACAGAGCGAGGTATCAGAGGGGTCAGGCGGAATCGTGGTCAGGCAGGCAAAAGGTCGGTTCAATCACTAGAGACAAGCTAGACAACTAAGTACTAGGCGCTATAACAGGCAATGACACTGCAGTGGAAATCCCTTTATAGTGGGAAAACCGTCAGGATTGGACAGGGAGACAGTGGCTGGGATTGGTGCACTTAGGATCTGACGGCAGATTGGAGCACTGGCCCTGTGGTCTGATTGGTGAGCTCTGGGCTGATTGCTCCAGCTGAGCTTCCCAGGCAAACTGCTCAGAGCTGCACCTTCTAGACTTCGTTCTTTTAAACAGCCTCCGGTGGCCATTCTGAGTATTGCACCAGCGGAGGACATGAGCTGATTGTATAGGCCAGCAAGCACAAACTGAGTGACAATGGGCAAGGGGGGAGGGCTTACTCGGCGACACGCGCGCCGCTGGGGATGGCACCGGAGGCAGAGGCGGCTGCTGGGCAGGAGAAACCCTGGCCAGTTGCCTAGGGACACCACGGGCACGGACTGAAGGCAAGTCATTCATGACACCAATAAAGTACCGCCAGCGAGCGCATCCATGAACCTACGGGCCGGTGGCGCATCGCGCCGCCCGGCCCCGCCCACAGGCAGCAAAAACAGGGGATCCCAGTCAAAGGCGGGCCGGCGGACCCGCCGCCCGACCCGTCCCCAAGTAACAACACAGGGGCTCAGGGAGCCCCCAAGCACAGTAGCACCAGCAGGGACGGACGGCCAGCCACAGGCCACCCGTCCCTGCCACACACATACACACAAACACAACCTCCATAACCCACATACATGAAGGAAAGTTAAAAGACCCAAGGAAAAAACTAATGGGGATATAAGGGCTGGGGCATCCCACGTCCGGATCACCAACCGGAACACCGCTATGCCCCATAATATGGGGTCGAGCGGAGGAGCTAATCTCCTAGGCACCATAAGTGCCATCTACCCTTACCCGGCCTATAGCCTAAGCTGGGAGGCTGCCATTAAACAAGGGGATAAACACAAAAAGAGCCGGGCAGAAATAGACCATGGGGGGGGGGGGGGCGGGGTGATACCCCGCTACCTGCAAGCAGGAGACTTCTTTCTTCTGTCTTGTCGCCATCTTGCAGAGAAGAACACTGGGGAATTGTTGGGAGGTACCAGGTATGTATAGACCGGGAGGGGCTTGTTGCTTTCTGGACTTCTCTGCAACACAGCGCCACCTGGCGGTGAGTATAACACATGACTAATGATTTAATATCTGAAGCGGGGTGTGTGACATACTTAGAATAGCATCTACACACATTAGAAGAAATGCAATAGTGATAAGCACAGGCAGGCTTAGGAGAGTTCAGCAATCCTCCCCTGTAAAAGCAGAATTCACACCAGTAATAAGAAGAAGCAGGGTGGGGGGGGTGTTTTGGGGGGCCCTCCTCCATGGATATATTTATGGGGTTCTCTTCCCCCAGGTTTGTGCGGGTTGGCGGCGCTGCGATTGGCGGCCACGTCTGGAAGAGACAGAACAATACGACTGTGGGACCATCAGAACCAGCTCATCAGGTATCAGCCCCCCCCATATAAATGTGTGACCCCACCTCCTGGGGGGCGGGGCTTGAATAGCACCACCCTATTCCATGGCGCTGTACACCAGCACATGTCCCACATTTACCCACAATGCACTGGCTGCAGGCGCTCCTTTGTGGTGGTGCTGCCTATGCTGAGCTCCAGGCATGTGTCTCATCTACAACAGGGTTACATGCAGAGGAATAATTCCTATGTGTGCATAAGCCTACAATGGCAATATATGCACAATAATAATAATAATAAACATAACAATAGGATAATTAACAAGAAAATAAATAGTAATGATAATAAAATAGTAATGAAAATAAGATAAAGATGATAATAATTATAATAAGATAAAAATAATAAAGAAAGTAACAGTAATAAGATAATAAAAAATAATAAGATAATAATAAATAATTAAAAGAAAAAAAATTGTAATTAAAGGATAATAAATAATAATAAGATAATAATAAATAATTCAAAGAAAATAAATCGTAAAAAAAGGATAATAAATAATAATAAGATAATAATAAATAATTAAAAGAAAATAAATCGTAATAAAAGGATAATAAATAATAATAAGATAATAATAAATAATTAAAAGAAAATAAATCGTAATAAAAGGATAATAAATAATAATAAGAGAATAATAATAAATAAAAATAAGAGAATAATAATATTAATATTAATAAAACAATAACAATAATAAAACAATAAGAAAATGAATAGTAATAAGATTATGAACCATAATAACAGTAAAACAAAAATAATAAGAGAATAAATAATAATTTGAAGAAAATAAATAATAATAACTAATAAAATAATAATTATAAAATAAAAAGTAATAATAATAGGATAATAAATAAAAGATAATAATATGATAAATAATAATAAATAATGAGATAATATGAAAATAAATAGTAATAATAAAATAAAGTAATTAAAATAAGTTAATTATAATAAGAAAAAATAATTTAAAAAATTTGTAATAATATGATTATAAAAAAATATTAATAATTATAAGAAAATAAATCATAATTATAATGAGATCATAAATAATAATAAGATAATAACAATAAATAATATGAAGAAAAATAATAATAAGATGATGATAATCATAAGAAAATAAATAGTAATAATAAAAAAAAGTAATTAAAATAAGTTAAAATAATAATTATAATAAGTTAAAAATAATTAAAAAAAAATTGTAATAATATGATTATAAAAAAAAATAATAATAATAAGAAAATAAATCATAATTATAATGAGATAATAAATAATAATAATAAGATAATAATAAATAATATGAAGAAAATAAATAATAATAAGATGATAATGTGAAAATAAATAGTAATAATAAAAAAAAGTTAGGAAAATAAGTTAAGACAATAATAATTATAGTATGATAAAAATAATTTAAAAAAAATTGTAATAATATGATTATAAAAAAATAATAAGATAATAACCAACAATAAATAGTATGAAGAAAATAAATAATAAGATGATAATAATAATAATGAATAATAAGATGATAATAAGAAAATAAATAGTAATAATAATAGTCATGTGACTGATGGTGTCTCTCCATTCCCTCCTGTTGCAGGGTGCTGTGTCTGGACGCCGTGCCGGCGAGTCTGGCCTTCAGCGGGGAGTGCGGGGATCTGCTGGTGGCCATGCGGTGCCACGTCTATCGGATCGGCCTGGCCAAGCTGCTGCCAAGATCCTATCGGGTGAAGGTGGGTCCAGCGCCAGACTCGGGGGAGGGGGTAACACGGGCCCCGCCTTCCATGCTGGCCTCCAGCCAGGAGTGATGCCGACCTCTGTACTATAGAAACGTCCCTCCCCGGAGGGCGGCATCATTCCTGGCCGGATGCCTGGACCATACAGATGGTGGAATGATTCAGAAGTGGCCTCTTCTCCAGAACTCGCCGTCTCCTGAGTAAGAGGACACAGGCCCCGCCTTCCATGCTGGCCTCCAGCCAGGAATGATGCCGACCCTGCATTATAAGCACTATTTATACACGTGGACATATAGGGCTCATGTGGCTCTTGTTACCCCTGATTGTTGGCTGTATGATCACTCGCTTTATAGACGTATATAAACCACCTACCTCTCCGTCTGTCACTCACCTGCCCCTCCCCCGTCTCTTGTGCAGCTCCTGTGTATGGAGGCCACTCGAGCTGTTACTGACCCCTCCGATCCTCCACCCGAACCTCCCCAACCTGAAGAGGAGACCAGAGGATCACTGCAGCCGCTATTCCCCCCTCTCAGGTAATGGTGGAGACCTAGATCATGTGACCTGACCCTCCAACTGCTCCCCAGACACCTAACCCTCCAACTGCTCCCCAGACACCTAACCCCCCAACTGCTCCCCAGACACCTAACCCTCCAACTGCTCCCCAGACACCTAACCCTACAACTGCTCCCCAGACACCTAACCCTCCAACTGCCCCCCAGACACCTAACCCTCCAACTGCCCCCCAGACACCTAACCCTCCAACTGCTCCCCAGACACCTAACTGCCTCCAACTGCTCCCCAGACACCTAACCCTCCAACTGCTCCCCAGACACCTAACTGCCTCCAACTGCTCCCCAGACACCTAACCCTCCAACTGCTCCCCAGACACCTAACCCTCCAACTGCTCCCCAGACATCTAACCCCCCAACTGCTCCCCAGACACCTAACCCCCCAACTGCTCCCCAGACATCTAACCCCCCAACTGCTCCCCAGACACCTAACCCTCCAACTGCTCCCCAGACACCTAACCCTCCAACTGCCCCCCAGACACCTAACCCTCCAACTGCCCCCCAGACACCTAACCCTCCAACTGCTCCCCAGACACCTAACCCTCCAACTGCTCCCCAGACACCTAACCCCCCAACTGCTCCCCAGACACCTAACTGCTCCCCAGACACCTAACCCTCCAACTGCTCCCCAGACACCTAACCCTCCAACTGCTCCCCAGACACCTAACCCTCCAACTGCTCCCCAGACACCTAACCCTCCAACTGCTCCCCAGACACCTAACCCCCCAACTGCTCCCCAGACACCTAACCCTCCAACTGCTCCCCAGACACCTAACCCTCCAACTGCTCCCCAGACACCTAACTGCCCCCAACTGCTCCCCAGACACCTAACTGCCCCCAACTGCTCCCCAGACACCTAACTGCCTCCAACTGCTCCCCAGACACCTAACTGCCTCCAACTGCTCCCCAGACACCTAACCCTCCAACTGCTCCCCAGACACCTAACCCTCCAACTGCTCCCCAGACACCTAACCCTCCAACTGCTCTAATTATGAATTACAGTGCCTCCTCATGATTATCATGGAAATGGGGGCGGGGTCACTGTGTTTTCCTCTGATGTCACTCCTGTGATGTCATATATGTATATTGTTTTCTCTCCCAGGACTTGTGATGGAGCCGCCCCCCCCAGCAATGGAGAGCAGGAGCAGGTAAGGAAGAGGCGTGGCCAGTGTCAGACCAATGGGAAGCCAAGCTCCGCCCATGAGGAGGCAGAACTTTCTTATTGCTCTAAGTGCAAAAGTTTAGCACTGGCAAGATTTAACCTTAAAGCGGAAGTAAACCCGGGAATCTGACTTTGGGGTTAGGGAGTTGGGATGAAGCCGCCCCCAGGAGGCCAGTATCCGCTCACCTTTCCTGGGGGAAATCCTTCCACTGTAACGGGGGAGCTCATCAGCAGATTTGGCTAAATCCAGCAGCAGTAATGACCTCCCCGGGTGAGAGAGACCACTGCCAGTAACCCTCTAGCTACTGGAACACAAGACTGTGACACCCCTCATCTGAGGAGGATGAATTACAGCAGAAGGGGGTAAACCCACCATCTCTGCCTTAGCCAATCAGATGATTAGCAAGCCAGAGTCAGGAAGTCTCCGCCCTTGTGGCCAAGCGTGTGCATGCACCGTTGAAGGTTGGGGTGCGTGTTCTGACGTCTCTCTATACTGCAGGAGTGTCAGCGCATGTGCGACAGGGATCGGGACGCCGTCCTCATCCGCGAGGGAAAACTGCGCCAACGCAAAAAGGCCCCGACAACCGCACGCAAGAAACGAGAAGCCCTGGGGTTATACCTGCAGCGTCTCTACATGCCCAGACCGCCCATTAAGGTGAGGCCCCGCCCCCATTCACTGCAGGAGCGTGATCCCTGTGCTGTATAGAGTGTCAGCTCTGCTGCCTAGTCCTCTGTCTCTTCTATCTTTGTAGATTGGGGAGGAGGATGACACAGATGTAAGTGAGCTGTTGCCGTCGGTTACCGCACAGGAGGAGGGGCTTACCCCGCTGAGTGACAATAAGGGATTCTTTGGTGACTCACCCGGGCGCCGTCAGGTTAGTATTGAGCATATGGTAATTGTAAGAACCTTCCAGAGGAATAAAATGTTTATGATTTCAATTATTAATGAATTTTTATTAAATCACAAATATTATTGATATATCGGAAACTTGGATGAATGTGGAATCTGTGGATGTTTGCCTGCTGTTTATTATGATTCTGATCTGGGGCTGGCTGATTCAGAGGAAATAATACACATATAATATAAGGTTTATGTAATATTATTGATGTATAGGTAACTTGGATGAATGTGGAATCTGTGGATGTTTGCCTGCCATTTGTTATGATTCTGATCCGGAGCTGGCTGATTCAGAGGAAATCATACACATATAATATAATATAAGGTTTATGTAATATTATTGATGTATAGGTAACTTGGATGAATGTGGAATCTGGGGATGTTTACCTGCCATTTGTTATGATTCTGATCCGGAGCTGGCTGATTCAGAGGAAATAATACACATATAATATAATATAAGGTTTATGTAATATTATTGATGTATAGGTAAATTGGATGAATGTGGAATCTGTGGATGTTTGCCTGCCATTTATTATGATTCTGATCCAGAGCCTGGCTGATTCAGAGGAAATAATGCACATATAATACAATATAAGGTTTATATAATATTATTGATGTATAGGTAACTTGGATGAATGTGAAATCTGTGGATGTTTGCCTGCCATTTGTTATGATTCTGATCCGGAGCTGGCTGATTCAGAGGAAATAATGCACATATAATATAATATAAGGTTTATGTAATATTATTGATGTATAGGTAACTTGGATGAATGTGGAATCTGTGGATGTTTGCCTGCTGTTTTTTTATGATTCTGATCCGGAGCTGGCTGATTCAGAGGAAATAATGCACATATAATATAAAGTTTATATAATATTATTGATATATAGGTAACTTGGATTAATGTGGAATCTGTGGATGTTTACCTGCTGTTTATTATGATTCTGATCCAGAGCCTGGCTGGTACAGAGGAAATCATACACATATAATACAATATAAGGTTTATATAATATTATTGATGTATAGGTATCTTTGATGAATGTGGAATCTGTGGATGTTTACCTGCTGTTTATTATGATTCTGATCTGGGGCTGGCTGATTCAGAGGAAATAATGCACATATAATATAAGGTTTATGTAATATTATTGATATATAGGTAACTTGGATGAATGTGGAATCTGTGGATGTTTACCTGCTGTTTATTATGATTCTGATCTGGAGCTGGCTGATTCAGAGGAAATAATGCACATATAATATAATATAAAGGTTTATATAATATTATTGATGTATAGGTAACTTGGATGAATGTTGAGGCTGTGGATGTTTACCTGCTGTTTATTATGATTCTGATCTGGAGCTGGCTGATTCAGAGGAATTAATGCACATATAATATAATATAAGGTATATATAATATTATTGATGTATAGGTAACTTGGATGAATGTGGAATCTGTGGATGTTTGCCTGCCATTTGTTAGGATTCTGATCCGGAGCTGGCTGATTCAGAGGAAATAATGCACATATAATATAAGGTTTATATAATATTATTGATATAAATGGTAACTTGGATGAATGTGGAATCTGTGGATGTTTGCCTGCCATTTGTTATGATTCTGATCCGGAGCTGGCTGATTCAGAGGAAATAATGCACATATAATATAATATAAAGGTTTATATAATATTATTGATGTATAGGTAACTTGGATGAATGTTGAGGCTGTGGATGATTACCCGCTGTTTATTATGATTCTGATCCAGAGCTGGCTGATTCAGAGGAAATAATGCACATATAATATAATATAAGGTTTATATAATATTATTGATGTATAGGTAACTTGGATGAATGTGGAATCTGTGGATGTTTGCCTGCCATTTGTTATGATTCTGATCCGGAGCCTGGCTGATTCAGAGGAAATAATGCACATATAATATAATATAAGGTTTATATAATATTATTGATGTATAGGTAACTTGGATGAATGTGGAATCTGTGGATGTTTGCCTGCCATTTGTTATGATTCTGATCCGGAGCCTGGCTGATTCAGAGGAAATAATGCACATATAATATAATATAAGGTTTATATAATATTATTGATGTATAGGTAACTTGGATGAATGTGGAATCTGTGGATGTTTGCCTGCCATTTGTTATGATTCTGATCTGGGGTTGGCTGATACAGGGGAAATAATGCACATATAATATAAGGTTTATTTTGGTGAATTGCAAATATTCATTATATATATATATATATATATATATATATATATATATATATAGACTCAAGTAATGGTATGTCTGGGTTTTTGTCTCTGATTAATGTATCTCGTCCTCAGGTTGGATTTATCCCCAATTCTGCGATTCTGCAGCTTCTGTCGCCATCAGATCAGGTGACCATCAGCAACGCAGCGAGGAGGCTGGAGTGGCACTGGCGGGAGGTGAGAGTGCAGGGGGCGAGATTAGAGGGAGGTGAGAGTGCAGGGGGTGGGATTAGAGGGAGGTGAGAGTGCAGGGGGTGGAATTAGAGGGAGGTGAGAGTGCAGGGGGCGGGATTAGAGGGAGGTGCTGGGGCAGGATTAGAGGGAAGTGAGAGCGCAGGGGGCGGGATTAGAGGGAGGTGAGAGCACAGGGGGCGGGATTATAGGGAGATGAGAGGACAGGGTGTGGATCTTCCTTTAGGGGGATTTCCATGTAGATGTTGGTGTGGAGCGCTCTGATTGACTGTGTTGTGTCTCCAGGTGAGGGAGGTGGCAGCCATCTTGGATGAAGCCTCTGAAGAAGAAGCGGAGGAGGACGAGGAACGCGCAGAGGTTCCGGCTCTTCTGCTGAAAATGGCGTCTGCTCTGGAAGAGAAAAAAAGGGAGACTCCAGCAGCAGATCCAGAATATTCCGCCCCCCTGCCCCAGCCAGCCACGCCCCTGTTAGCCCCGCCCCTGCTACCCCCTCTCCTGCTAGCCACGCCCAAACCCCGACAGAGGAAAGCAGCGACTGTACAGGTGAGTGAAGGAACATCGCTCCTACTCATGTCTGTGCCATAATTAGAGGATCAGGATAAGCATTTCTAATAGCTAAACCTTTACCCCCCCCTGACCCAGCGTCCCCCTCACCCCCCCTCCCTGACCCAGCGTCCCCCTCACCCCCCCTCCCTGACCCAGCGTCCCCCTCACCCCCCCTCCCTGACCCAGCGTCCCCCTCACCCCCCTCCCTGACCCAGCACTCCCCTCACCCCCCCTCCCTGACCCAGCGTCCCCCTCACCCCCCCTCCCTGACCCAGCGTCCCCCTCACCCCCCTCCCTGACCCAGCACTCCCCTCACCCCCCCTCCCTGACCCAGCGTCCCCCTCACCCCCCTCCCTGACCCAGCGTCCCCCTCACCCCCCCTCCCTGACCCAGCGTCCCCCTCACCCCCCCTCCCTGACCCAGCGTCCCCCTCATCCCCCCTCCCTGACCCAGCATCCCCCTCACCCCTCTCCCTGACCCAGCGTCCCCCTTACCCCCCTCCCTGACCCAGCGTCCCCCTCACCCCCCCTCCCTGACCCAGCGTCCCCCTCATCCCCCCTCCCTGACCCAGCATCCCCCTCCCTGACCCAGCGTCCCCCTAACCCCCCTCCCTGACCCAGCGTTTCCCACCCCCCCTGACCCAGCGTCCTCCTCACCCCCCCCTCCCTGACCCAGCGTCCCCCCCTCACCTCTCAACCTTGACAGGTTCCCCCCCCCCCTGACCCAGCGTCCCCCTCAACCCGCCCTGACCCAGCCCCTCCCCCACCCTGACCCATAGTGGCTCCATTTACTGTAACATTGTCTTTTCTTTTTCCTTGTAGAGGAGAATCCCGGAGCCCGGCCCGCGTCTGACCCAGGTAACTGTCTTAAAGGGGAACTGCTCCTTATATAACCTGCGCCCAGAAATAGCTGCTATAGAACCTTTTATTTCCCAACAGTCACCCTGCGCCTTCCTGCCGCCCCAATGGGGCTTAGCACAGGGGGGCCTGGAGTTCCTCTTTAATGCTCAGCGCCAGAGCTGCGGGATAGGGATTGGCTGGACTTGAGTGCTGTTCCTTTAATCCATTATTTGTAGGCTGTGCCAATGCCGTGTTGTGGGCGGAGTCTGGTTTCCATAGTAACAATGCAGTTAGTTTCCCTTTAATCCATTATTTGTAGGCGGTGCCATGATGTGGGCGGAGTCTGGTATCCATGCTAACGATGCAGTTTGTTTTCTGTTTCCAGTCCCCCATCCAGCCCGTGTTGCCTGCGTCCTCTGGTCCCCCGCCCATCACAGCTCCAGCGCCGGAGGCTCCGCCCCCAGAACCCGCGTTGGAGGAAATGGTGGAGCTGCACCCGATGGTTCTGCAGTTCCGAGACGCCCAATGGTTTTCCAGAATCTTCCCGGACATGAAGGTGATGGATGTGCTGTGGCATGGGGATCACCCAGAATAAAGGCCAGTGATTGGCCGCCTGGTGGTGTGCAGCAGCCTCCGTCCCCCACCTTCATAGGAACCTTTTCGGACATTTTGCAGGTGGAGGTCTGTGAATTTGAAGCCTGTGTGAGGCGGGAAGTGCTTCGCTCTGATCCTCTGATGCGCCTCCAGCTGCTGCAAGCCCTGAACGTCCTGCACCATCAGGGGCAACTCCAGGACCCCCGGGGAACATTCCGGACCCTCCTGGAGGCAATAACCTCTGGCCCGGCACCAAACATGGAGGTGAGGGCTTCTCTGATCATACAATGAGGGGGTGGGGCCTCATAACCCTTCCCCCGATGGGATGGGGCCTCATAACCCTTCCCCTGATGAGGCGGGGCCTCATAGCCCTTCCCATGATGAGGAGGGGCCTCATAACCCTTCCCCTGATGGGGCGGGGCCTCATAACCCTTCCCCTGATGAGGGGGGGCCTCATAGCCCTTCACCTGATGGGGCAGGGCCTCATAACCCTTCCCCTGATGAGGCGGGGCCTCATAACCCTTCCCCTGATGGGGCGGGGCCTCATAACCCTTCCCCTGATGAGGCGGGGCCTCATAACCCTTCCCCTGATGGGGCGGGGCCTCATAATCCCTCCCCTGATGAGGCGGATCCTCATAACCCTTCCCCTGATGGGGCGGGGCCTCATAACCCTTCCCCTGATGAGGCGGGGCCTCATAGCCCTTCCCCTGATGGGGCGGGGCCTCATAGCCCTTCCCCTGATGGGCCGGGGCCTCATAACCCTTCCCCTGATGGGGCGGGGCCTCATAACCCTTCCCCTGATGGGGCGGGGCCTCATAGCCCTTCCCCTGATGGGCCGGGGCCTCATAACCCTTCCCCTGATAGGGCGGGGCCTCATAACCCTTCCCCTGCCTTGCACAGGGGGATTTCAGGTAGCGGGATGACCCCCGGCCCGTTATTTTCTCTATTTCCGCCCGGATCCCCTTTTGATTACCCTGCCTCCCAGCCTTGGCTGCGGTCCGGGTGAGGGTAGATGGCACCCTAGGTGCTTAGGAGCTAATGCTCCACCGTGAGACCCTGTATTAGAGGGTAGGCGGTTATCCGGGTTGGTGATGCCCTGTCCCTTGGCCTTTCCCTGGCTTTGATTCCCCCTCTCCCAGGTGCCCTTAGAGAGAGGGGGGGGAGGGCTGGGTCCCTTATGGACTTCTTTATTCATATGTGTGTGTGCATATGTGTGTGTTTTAAAGTTTTTATTATTTGCATGGCGCCGGCGGTACCGCGGCACTTATAGGGCTGGCCGCAATGGCGGCGGCGAGCCCATGAGGGCTTCTTCTCCTCCGATGGGGGGGCGGGGCCTGGCGCTCGCGTGTGCCTATGGCCCGCCCCTGTGCTGGGATTGTCACGTCCCGGCTTCTGGCCGGGAGAGATGGGGGAGGGGCGGGGCCGGGTGCGACGCGCGTATCGCACCGGCCCGCCCTCCCTCCTCCCACTGCACAGTGCGCGCGTTCCTGCGGGTCCGGTGGTCGGGTGAGGGGCCTGATGGCCGTCACTATCTATTGTCACTGGCTTCTTACATTGCATTGTGCTGTATGTGTGCTCGTGTTCTTGTTCCAGGTGGACCATTGAGCATATTAAAGGGGGGTTCTCCTGGTCCAGGTCCCTGGTTAAAATTTAGCTGGCCTAAAATCCTCCCACTCAGGACTTAAAGGGGCATCCCGGGTGGCATAATTGCGTAATTCCCGAACAATAAAAAGCGCTTTGTACACATTTATTGTATATACCATATTTAGTACAAAAAATCACCATATGGAGGCTTCCCCGGATACTGGGCTTGTGCCCTCCTCAGGGCAATCCAGGCTGTGTTTGGGGTGTGGGGTATCCCTTTCGGGGGGATGATGTATTTTTATGTGTACCCTGTGCGCAGCGGACTATTACGCAGCAGTCCAGATCTCAGGCGTCTGGTTCTGCTCCGCTGGTCTCCTCCCCGTCTCCCCCTCGCCTGACACGTGCGTGTGATGTGGTCATTAGCGGGGAGTCGCAATTTGAGGTGTGTGCCAGATTGGCCAACCTTGAAAAATTGTTTTCCAGTGCCATCGCCAAAGTGGCCGCGGCAAAGAGGAAACATTTGTATACAGCCACGCAGGCCTTTGATAGGGAGGAGTTTGACTCCCTGGATTGGTCTGATTGCTCCCGTGTGAGGAAGGGGAGCTGTATGAGGGGTCTGATGACTCCGACGATCAGCAGTTTGTGGGTGCTGATACCGAGCAGGGCCAGGGGGATTCCTCGGACACTTCCAGGGTCCTGGCTCATATGTTTGAGGTCCTGGCTATTTCTCCCTGAGGCGGCTCCTCCGCTGAAGGGGGAGTTTCTTAGAAGAGACGAAGCCCCGCTTGGAATTTCCTGATCAAAAGTTTTTTTGATGGTATCATTCGCAAGGAATGGGAGAGACTGACGCGGCTTCCGGGTGTCCCACTGGGTTGGGACAAGAAATATCCCTTTCCGGCGGACGCAGTGAAGCACTGGTCGTCTCCCCCCGAGGCGGATGCTCCTGTTTTGGGGTTGTCCAGCTCCTCAGTCCTCCTGTGATGCCCAGCGGGACACCAGCCTTCTGTAAGCAGGCAACCCCCAATCTCCACCGCTGCTTCTGCCTATAGTCAAGCCCCCGATTGCCGGGACGCTAGGTACGCCTCACCGGACACGGTTGCCCCCAGGTCTTATTAGGCGCAAAGGATGGCTGCTTACGGTGAAGGCCGATGAACCACGAGGGTATCCCGAAGCCGAGGTCGTTCACAGGTAGTCAATCCGGAGGGTGCGTCAGAGTACAGGGATGAGACAGGTGCATAGTCAGGGGTAGCCAAAGGGTCAAGCCGGGAGGTCAGAGATCGCAGGGTATCCAGAGGGGCAGGGAGGTTCATGGTCAGAGATGGCGGGGTATCCAGAGGGGCAGGCAGGTTCATGGTCAGAGATGGCGGGGTATCCAGAGGGGCAGGCAGGTTCATGGTCAGAGATCGCGGGGTATCCAGAGGGGCAGGGAGGTTCGTGGTCAGAGATGGCGGGGTATCCAGAGGGGCAGGCAGGTTCATGGTCAGAGATGGTGGGGTATCCAGAGGGACAGGCAGCTTCGTGGTCAGAGATTGCGGGGTATCCAGAGGGGCAGGCAGGTTCATGGTCAGAGATGGCGGGGTATCCAGAGGGGCAGGCAGGTTCATGGTCAGAGATCGCGGGGTATCCAGAGGGGCAGGGAGGTTCGTGGTCAGAGATGGCGGGGTATCCAGAGGGGCAGGCAGGTTCATGGTCAGAGATGGCGGGGTATCCAGAGGGGCAGGCAGGTTCATGGTCAGAGATGGCGGGGTATCCAGAGGGGCAGGCAGGTTCATGGTCAGAGATGGCGGGGTATCCAGAGGGGCAGGCAGCTTCGTGGTCAGACAAAGCAGAGGTCGGTACAGGCAGCAGACAGGGATGGT
This sequence comes from Gastrophryne carolinensis, assembly GCA_027917425.1. Taxonomy (NCBI): domain Eukaryota; kingdom Metazoa; phylum Chordata; class Amphibia; order Anura; family Microhylidae; genus Gastrophryne; species Gastrophryne carolinensis. Next base: position 170,263 of record JAQIHN010000048.1, on the reverse strand, counting down.
CGATCAAGCCGGGTCGGAACCAGATAACAACTAACAGAATCACACCCTAATCACAAGCGACTATCACGGGCACTGAAAGCGGAAGGTCCCCCACATATGACCACTGGAAGCCTGTAGAGATACATGACTACTATATTGAAATGCTGGCTGCTCCTTAGATAAAACTGGCTCTCTGCCAACAACACCACGGCCTCTCACAGTTTCTAGTGTTCCAGAGAGACTGAAAATCCGCCAATGACGCTCCCGAAGCTGGACGACTTCCGTACCGAGATTCTCAAGGCGAATGCAGTAAGGCCACCAATACACATGGGAATTTTGGGCTTCCCTCATGCCCATGTAGAAAGGGATCACTGTGACCCGAATGCTTTCAGTGGTCTCCCTGTGCACATCTGACAGCTCCAGCCATGGATGATTCTTCTCCTGCCATGCACAAAGGGTTTCCCATGCTACAAATGGAGGAACTTTGGTCTGATCATAATTCAGAAACCTCTCAAACACTTCATGCGGTATAGGGATTTCATCAGTAGAGTTGTAGGGAAGTATGTCTTCGTGACTTACATAATCTAAACCAGGAATAGCATACAGTGCTCGGCTGTCATCATGATTTGCAAGAAACGTCACTGCCTCTGTCTGTGACCTTTGTGATATGTGGGGACAGTCTCTGGCATCTATTAGCACTTGATAGTATGTATGGGTTTTGCCTTTCACCTCTTTGGAGCCATGAGCCGTGGAAGTCTCTGTCTTCTCCGAAACGGGAGACGCAACATCACGATCATAAAGCCTTGCTTGCCAAGGAAAGAGAACAATGCCTCTGTACCCGAAGACACTGTGGAGGAATACCTGGCCCGTTTCATATTTTCCTTGTTGCTTTGGCACTTCGAAGACCCCCACAGTTTCCATAATCTTCCCCTCTGGTCTGTTGCGAGAGGAGAGAGCCCGCTCCTCCTGCAAACGACAAGCGCACACGGGCCGCAGCAGAGCACACCGGGCCTGCCGGAGCTCCACACCGATACCGCTGGCCAGACCCCCCTGCCTGAACTGACTGAGCGCCAACAGGCAACGCCGGGCCGCACACGCCGCCATGGTGTTGGCTGACCAATGGCCACCCTGGGGGGGAGTGTATGTGCTGATTGGTGCAACTTACAACACTGTGAGTGATTGGAGGCACTATCCAGGGGCTGGTCAGTCTTGGCTGCAGGGCTGATCAGCCCCTGATTCCCATCAGGTGTGGAGCACTCTGCGCTGCCTGCCACTCGCAGCACAGCGCCTCCTAGTGGCGAGATCTACAGACTGGGGGATGCGCGCCTGCACAGCTAGAGAGGGGCGAGGGAGGCTGCCAGAGTGACGCGCCGCGCTCCCAGCAGCAGGAGTGCTGCGTCGCCCTGCGGACGCTCGCCGCCGGCCCCCTGGCAGAGGTAAGTTCCTTACACCTCCATTCTCCGGAGTGCACTACCCTTAAGGATGGTGAGGATAAACGCATTGACCAGATGGCTTGTCATGGTTTTGCCAGTGTTGGGTCGGCCTTGCAGCCGGTTTGTGCTTCTGCGCTTGTATTGGTTGCTGCCAGGTCGGTTGTTAGAGGATTGTTGACCTCGTCCGGGCTTGACCCGGCTAGTGAGGAGTTTGCCGACCTTAAGCGCTGTGAGTTATTCTTATCCTTTGTACTGTCCGCCCTGGATGACACATTGGTGATGTGTAGCAGAGCCGCGGCCCTGCTTGTGGCTATCCGCCGGTCGGTTTGGTTTTTCGCCAGTGGGCGGCTGATTTTGTGTCCATTAAGTCGCTCACGGCCCTTCCCTTTGTGGGGTTGCGGCTCTTTGGAGAAAATTTGGATTCGGTGGCAAAGGGAGGTAAGCTACCTCAGCGTAAGACGCAGGGTCGCCCCTTTCGTGGGGCTAGAGTCGGCAGGGGTTCGGCTTTCCCCTCGTCCAGAAGTGATTCCTGGACTAGGGGCAGGGCCCGTCCAGGACACAGTTTGGGCTCCTGGCCTAGAGTCGCTGCCAAGTCGGCTCAGGTATGAGGGGGCGCCCTCACCCTTGCGGGTGGGGGGATGGCTGCTACTCTTCTCCCAGGTTTGGGTTTGAGAGGTCTCGGACAGGTGGATTCAGGAATTGGTGTCTTCCGGTTATAAGCTGGAGTTCGAGTTCCGGCCTCCTCCCAGATTCTTCAGTTCTCGGGTGCCGTCAGTTCCTCTGGCCGCCCAGGGGCTTCGGACGGTAGTAGCAAGTCTCGTGGACATGGCTGTCATCTGCCCGGTGTTCCTCTCAGACCGGGGCCTGGGCTTCTATTCCTTTTTGTTCTCGGTGCCCAAGAAGGACGGATCAGTTCGTCCCATTCTGGCTGAAGTTGCTCAACAGGTTTGTTCGTCCCCGGAAGTTCCGTATGGAAACTGCGCTCAGCCATCCACTCACTTCGTTAAGGGGGACTTCATGACGTCCATAGACATCAAGGATGCCTACCTGCATATTCCAATATTTCCGGCACACCAGAGATTCCTCAGGTTTGTCGTGGACAATCGGCATTTTCAGTTTGTGGCTCTTCCGTTTGGCCTTACCTCGGCTCCAAGGGTTTTTACCAAGGTGTTGGCAGGAGTGATGGCCATCCTCAGAGCCAGGGGTATCCGCATCGTGCCATATCTGGACTATCTTCTCATCATGACGTCTTCCCTCAGTCAGGCGCAGCTGGATACCAGGAATGTGGTATCCACTTTGGAGAGTTTCGGTTGGGTGATCAACTATCCCAAGTCCTGCTTCACTCCCTCCAGGGTGGTGGAGTTCCTGGGAATGTCTCTGGATACCTCTCAGGCCAGGGTGTTTCTTCCCCGAGCCAAGGTTCTTCTGATTCAGGAATTGACTCGGCGTCTCCTACCCATCCCCCGCCCGTCCATCCGGCTAGGGATGCGACTCGTGGGATTGATGGTGGCGTCGTTCGCGGCGGTTCCCTTTGCCCAGTTTCACACAAGGACGCTCCAGCTCCTTCTCTTGGCGGCCTGGGACGGGTCCCCACTGTCATTGGATCAGTCCTTTCTGATGTCCCCCCGGGTGCGGCGTTCCCTTCGGTGGTGGCTGAAACCGAGCAGTCTGACGAGGGGCAGGTCCTTTCTGACCCCTCGTGGGTAGACGGTCTCCACGGATGCCAGCCTGTCAGGTTGGGGGGGATTTTGGAAGGATCGCTTTGCCACCAGTGGGGGACTCCGGAGGTGGACCTCTTTGCCTCTCGTCACAATCACAAGCTTCCGGCATTTGTGTCTTTCTCGCGGGATCCGCTGGCTCTGGCAGTGGATGCCATGTCTCTGAACTGGAGGGATCTGGGGTTTCTGTACCTGTTCCCTCCATTTCCCATGGTGGGCTGAGTGGTGCGCAAGCTGGCCCTGGAGGGCGCGTCAGCAATCCTGGTGGCTCCAAGATGGCCAAGACAGGTTTGGTTCGCAGACGTGGTAAGGTTGGCAGAGGATCAGTTAGATCTGCCCCTTCTGCCGGATCTGCTCACTCAGGGTCCACTGCTCTACCCCAATTTACCAACGCTGGCTTTGACGGCGTGGCTGCTGAAACCTCCATCTTGAGGGAGGAAGGTCTTTCTGATGCTGTCATTCAGACTCTGGTTAGGGCTAGAAAGCAGTCTTCCTCTGCCATCTATTATAGGACTTGGAGGTCTTATATTGATTGGTGTGAGGTCAGGGCCTTGCCTTGCAGGGTGTTTTCTATCCCTAGGGTTTTGGAATTTCTGCAACATGGTCTGGACCTGTGTTTGCAGCCCTGGTGGTTTTCTTTCAAATGTCTTTTGCTCTTCATTCTCTGGTTAAGACCTTTTTTTCCAGGGGGTTACGCATGTGCGGCTTCCTAGGAAGCCTTTGTTCCCAGTTTGGGATTTGAATTTGGTTTTGTCTGCCTTGCAGGGTCCTCCTTTTGAACCTTTGCAGGATATTTCACTTTCTACGCTTACTTAGAAGGTTGTTTTTCTGGTTGCCATCACTTCCGTTCGGCGTGTACCGGAGTTGGCGGCTTTGTCCATTAAGGCTCCTTACTGAGAGGCATCAGGACAAGGTTGTTTTCCGCTTCAAGCCAGATTTCCTTCCTAAGGTGGTCTCTGCTTTTCATCTTAATCAGGATATTGTTCTACCCTCCTCGTGTCCTAAGCCCAGCAATGACAAGAAGAGGGTTTTGCATTCTTTGGATGTGGTTCGCTGTGTGAAGTACTAGTTGGTGGCTACTTCCCCTTTTCGTAGGACTGACGCCCTTTTTGTGGTGCCCTCTGGGCCTAGGAAAGGTTTGGCTCCTGCCAAGTCTTCCATTAGTAAATGGATTCGCCAGGCCATCATTGGGGCCTATTCTGCCAAGGGGAGGAGTCCCCCTTTTTGTGTTACTGCTCATTCTACTCGTGCGGTTGGTGCGTCCTGGGCTTTTCAGCACCAGGCCTCTGTTGAGCAGGTTTGTAAGGCCGCTACTTGGTCTTCTGTTCACACTTTTTCCAAGTTTTATAAGGTTGATGTGCGGGCCTCAGCGGATGCTGTTTTTGGCCGCAAAGTTCTGCAAGCTGCAGTGGTTTGAGTTTGTGCCTTGTTGCCTTGTTTTTGGATCCCCGCCCATTATGGACACTGCTATTGGATGTCCCACATGTAATGAATGTCTTGAAGCGGGGTGTGTGACATACTTAGAATAATACCATTTTGTGAATACTCACCTGTAAAATGGGTATTATAAGTATGTCACACACCCCGCTTCACCCGCCCTTTGGTATTCTGGATCCTTTATATGGTGAACCTTTGTTAGTTGTAATTGGCTTTCCTGGTCCCTTTACCTTACTGCTATCTTTATACTGGGGAATGAGTGGGAGGTCCCAGGTATTTATGGGCCGGGAGGGTCTGACCTTTTTTTGATATCATCATGTCTTTGAAGCGGGGTGTGTGACATACTTAGAATATGGTATTTTTTCCTTTCCTTTCTTTCTCTCAGTCGTTCATTCCTTCCTTTCTTCCTGTGTTGCTGGTCTGTGTGATCAGTTTATTAATAGACTCTGTCGCCATCTGCTGTAATTTTCTGCTTTATTCCCCGTGTTGTGGCCTCAGGCATTTAGCCCCTATGGCTGAATAAGGTGGGTAATCATCATTATGATGCACTATATATACCTATAGCAGCCACTATATATACCTATAGCAGCCCCTATATATACCTATAGCAGCCCCTATATATACCTATAGCAGCCCCTATATATATGCCCTATAGCAGCCACTATATATACCTATAGCAGCCCCCTATATATACCTATAACAGCCCCTATATATACCTATAGCAGCCCCAATATATACCTATAGCAGCCACTATATATACCTATAGCAGCCACTATATATACCTATAGCAGCCCCTATATATACCTATAGCAGCCCCTATATATACCTATAGCAGCCCATATATATACCTATAGCAGCCACCATATATACCTATAGCAGCCCCTATATATACCTATAGCAGCCCCTATATATCCCACATTACAGACAGTGTGCGGCATCCCACATTACAGACAGTGTGCGTCATCCCACATTACAGACAGTGAGCGTCATCCCACATTACAGACAGTGTGCGTCATCCCACATTACAGACAGTGAGCGTCATCCCACATTACAGGCAGTGTGCGGCATCCCACATTACAGGCAGTGTGCGGCACCCCACATTACAGGCAGTGAGCGTCATCCCACATTACAGACAGTGTGCGGCATCCCACATTACAGGCAGTGTGCGGCATCCCACATTACAGACAGTGTGCGGCATCCCACATTACAGGCAGTGTGCGGCATCCCACATTACAGGCAGTGTGCAGCATCCCACATTACAGACAGCGTGCGGCATCCCACATTACAGGCAGTGTGCGGCATCCCACATTACAGGCAGTGTGCAGCACCCCACATTACAGGCAGTGATCTGTATACCACATTACAGGCAGCGTGCGGCATCCCACATTACAGGCAGTGATCTGTATACCACATTACAGGCAGTGTGCGGCACCCCACATTACAGGCAGCGTGCGGCATCCCACATTACAGGCAGTGATCTGTATACCACATTACAGGCAGTGTGCGGCATCCCACATTACAGGCAGCGTGCGGCATCCCACATTACAGGCAGTGTGCGGCACCCCACATTACAGGCAGTGTGCGGCACCCCACATTACAGACAGTGTGCGGCACCCCACATTACAGACAGTGTGCGGCATCCCACATTACAGGCAGTGTGCGGCATCCCACATTACAGGCAGTGTGCGGCACCCCACATTACAGACAGTGTGCGGCATCCCACATTACAGGCAGTGTGCGGCATCCCACATTACAGGCAGTGTGCGGCACCCCACATTACAGGCAGTGTGCGGCATCCCACATTACAGGCAGTGTGCTGCATCCCACATTACAGGCAGTGTGCGGCACCCCACATTACAGGCAGCGTGCGGCATCCCACATTACAGGCAGTGTGCTGTATCCCACATTACAGTCAGTGAGGGGTATCCCACATTACAGGCAGTGTGCGGCATCCCACATTACAGGCAGTGAGGGGTATCCCACATTACAGGCAGTGTGCGGCATCCCACATTACAGGCAGCGTGCGGCATCCCACATTACAGGCAGCGTGCGGCATCCCACATTACAGGCAGTGTGCGGCATCCCACATTACAGGCAGTGTGCGGCATCCCACATTACAGGCAGTGTGCGGCATCCCACATTACAGGCAGTGTGCGGCATCCCACATTACAGGCAGCGTGCGGCATCCCACATTCCAGGCAGCGTGCGGCATCCCACATTACAGGCAGCGTGCGGCATCCCACATTACAGGCAGCGTGCGACACCCCACATTACAGGCAGCGTGCGGCATCCCACATTACAGGCAGTGTGCTGCATCCCACATTACAGGCAGCGTGCGACACCCCACATTACAGGCAGTGTGCGGCATCCCACATTACAGGCAGTGTGCTGCATCCCACATTACAGGCAGCGTGCGGCATCCCACATTACAGGCAGCGTGCGACATCCCACATTACAGGCAGCGTGCGGTATCCCACATTACAGGCAGCGTGCGGCATCCCACATTACAGGCAGTGTGCGGCATCCCACATTACAGGCAGCGTGCGGCATCCCACATTACAGGCAGTGTGCGGCATCCCACATTACAGGCAGCGTGCGGCATCCCACATTACAGGCAGCGTGCGACACCCCACATTACAGGCAGCGTGCGGCATCCCACATTACAGGCAGTGTGCGGCATCCCACATTACAGGCAGTGTGCGACATCCCACATTACAGGCAGCGTGCGGCATCCCACATTACAGGCAGCGTGCGGCATCCCACATTACAGGCAGTGTGCGGCATCCCACATTACAGACAGTGTGCGGTATCCCACATTACAGGCAGTGTGCGGTATCCCACATTACAGGCAGCGTGCGGCATCCCACATTACAGGCAGTGTGCGGCATCCCACATTACAGGCAGCGTGCGGCATCCCACATTACAGGCAGCGTGCGGCATCCCACATTACAGGCAGCGTGCGGCATCCCACATTACAGGCAGCGTGCGGCACCCCACATTACAGGCAGTGTGCGGCATCCCACATTACAGGCAGTGTGCGGCATCCCACATTACAGGCAGTGTGCGGCATCCCACATTACAGGCAGCGTGCGGCATCCCACATTACAGGCAGCGAGCGGTATCCCACATTACAGGCAGCGTGCGGCATCCCACATTACAGGCAGCGTGCGGCATCCCACATTACAGGCAGTGTGCGGCACCCCACATTACATTCAGTGTGCGGCATCCCACATTACAGGCAGTGTGCGGCATCCCACATTACAGGCAGTGTGCGGCATTACACATTACAGACAGTGTGCGGCACCCCACATTACAGGCAGTGTGCGGCATTACACATTACAGACAGTGTGCGGCATCCCACATTACAGGCAGTGTGCGGCATCCCACATTACAGGCAGTGTGCGGCACCCCACATTACAGGCAGTGTGCGGCATTACACATTACAGACAGTGTGCGGCATCCCACATTACAGGCAGTGTGCGGCACCCCACATTAGTCAGTGTGCGGTATCCCACATTACAGGCAGTGTGCGGCATTACACATTACAGGCAGCGTGCGGCACCCCACATTACAGGCAGCGTGCGGCATCCCACATTACAGGCAGTGTGCGGCATCCCACATTACAGGCAGTGTGCGGCATCCCACATTACAGGCAGTGTGCGGCATCCCACATTACAGGCAGCGTGCGGCATCCCACATTACAGACAGTGTGCGGTATCCCACATTACAGGCAGTGAGCGGTATCCCACATTACAGGCAGTGTGCGGCATCCCACATTACAGACAGTGTGCGGCATCCCACATTACAGGCAGCGTGCGGCATCCCACATTACAGGCAGCGTGCGGCACCCCACATTACAGGCAGCGTGCGGCATCCCACATTACAGACAGTGTGCGGCATCCCACATTACAGGCAGTGTGCGGCACCCCACATTACAGACAGTGTGCGGCATCCCACATTACAGGCAGCGTGCGGCATCCCACATTACAGGCAGTGTGCGGCATTACACATTACAGACAGTGTGCGGCACCCCACATTACAGGCAGTGTGCGGCATTACACATTACAGACAGTGTGCGGCATCCCACATTACAGGCAGTGTGCGGCATCCCACATTACAGGCAGTGTGCGGCACCCCACATTACAGGCAGTGTGCGGCATTACACATTACAGACAGTGTGCGGCATCCCACATTACAGGCAGTGTGCGGCATCCCACATTAGTCAGTGTGCGGTATCCCACATTAGTCAGTGTGCGGTATCCCACATTACAGGCAGTGTGCGGCATTACACATTACAGGCAGCGTGCGGCACCCCACATTACAGGCAGCGTGCGGCATCCCACATTACAGGCAGTGTGCGGCATCCCACATTACAGTCAGTGTGCGGCATCCCACATTACAGGCAGTGTGCGGCATCCCACATTACAGGCAGCGTGCGGCATCCCACATTACAGGCAGCGTGCGGCATCCCACATTACAGGCAGCGTGCGGCATCCCACATTACAGACAGTGTGCGGTATCCCACATTACAGGCAGTGAGCGGTATCCCACATTACAGGCAGTGTGTGGCATCCCACATTACAGGCAGTGTGCGGCATCCCACATTACAGGCAGTGTGCGGCATCCCACATTACAGGCAGTGTGCGGCATCCCACATTACAGGCAGTGTGCGGCATCCCACATTACAGGCAGTGTGCGGTATCCCACATTACAGGCAGCGTGCGGCATCCCACATTACAGGCAGCGTGCGGCATCCCACATTACAGGCAGCGTGCGGCACCCCACATTACAGGCAGCGTGCGGCACCCCACATTACAGGCAGCGTGCGGCATCCCACATTACAGGCAGCGAGCGGCATCCCACATTACAGGCAGCGTGCGGCATCCCACATTACAGGCAGCGTGCGGCATCCCACATTACAGGCAGCGAGCGGCATCCCACATTACAGGCAGTGTGCGGCATCCCACATTACAGGCAGTGTGCGGCACCCCACATTACAGGCAGTGTGCGGCATTACACATTACAGACAGTGTGCGGCATCCCACATTACAGGCAGTGTGCGGCACCCCACATTAGTCAGTGTGCGGTATCCCACATTAGTCAGTGTGCGGTATCCCACATTACAGGCAGTGTGCGGCATTACACATTACAGGCAGCGTGCGGCACCCCACATTACAGGCAGCGTGCGGCATCCCACATTACAGGCAGCGTGCGGCATCCCACATTACAGTCAGTGTGCGGCATCCCACATTACAGGCAGTGTGCGGCATCCCACATTACAGGCAGCGTGCGGCATCCCACATTACAGGCAGCGTGCGGCATCCCACATTACAGGCAGCGTGCGGCATCCCACATTACAGACAGTGAGCGGTATCCCACATTACAGGCAGTGTGCGGCATCCCACATTACAGGCAGTGTGCGGCATCCCACATTACAGGCAGTGTGCGGCATCCCACATTACAGGCAGTGTGCGGCATCCCACATTACAGGCAGTGTGCGGCATCCCACATTACAGGCAGTGTGCGGTATCCCACATTACAGGCAGCGTGCGGCATCCCACATTACAGGCAGCGTGCGGCATCCCACATTACAGGCAGCGTGCGGCACCCCACATTACAGGCAGCGTGCGGCACCCCACATTACAGGCAGCGTGCGGCATCCCACATTACAGGCAGCGAGCGGCATCCCACATTACAGCCAGTGTGCGGCATCCCACATTACAGGCAGCGTGCGGCATCCCACATTACAGGCAGCGAGCGGCATCCCACATTACAGGCAGTGTGCGGCATCCCACATTACAGGCAGCGTGCGGCATCCCACATTACAGGCAGCGTGCGGCATCCCACATTACAGGCAGCGTGCGGCATCCCACATTACAGGCAGCGTGCGGCACCCCACATTACAGGCAGCGTGCGGCATCCCACATTACAGTCAGCGTGCGGCATCCCACATTACAGACAGCGTGCGGCACCCCACATTACAGGCAGCGTGCGGCATCCCACATTACAGACAGCGTGCGGCACCCCACATTACAGGCAGCGTGCGGCATCCCACATTACAGTCAGTGTGCGGCATCCCACATTACAGACAGCGTGCGGCACCCCACATTACAGGCAGTGTGCGGTATCCCACATTACAGTCAGTGTGCGGCATCCCACATTACAGGCAGCGTGCGGCATCCCACATTACAGGCAGCGTGCGGCATCCCACATTACAGGCAGCGTGCGGCATCCCACATTACAGGCAGCGTGCGGCATCCCACATTACAGGCAGCGTGCGGCATCCCACATTACAGGCAGCGAGCGGCATCCCACATTACAGGCAGCGTGCGGCATCCCACATTACAGGCAGCGTGCGGCATCCCACATTACAGGCAGCGTGCGGCATCCCACATTACAGGCAGCGTGCGGCATCCCACATTACAGGCAGTGTGCGGCATCCCACATTACAGGCAGCGTGCGGCATCCCACATTACAGGCAGCGTGCTGCATCCCACATTACAGGCAGTGTGCGGTATCCCACATTACAGGCAGTGTGCGGCATCCCACATTACAGGCAGTGTGCGGCACCCCACATTACAGGCAGTGTGCGGCATCCCACATTACAGGCAGTGTGCGGCATCCCACATTACAGGCAGTGAGAGGCATCCCACATTACAGACAGTGTGCGGCATCCCACATTACAGGCAGCGTGCGGCATCCCACATTACAGGCAGTGTGCGGCATCCCACATTACAGGCAGTGTGCGGCATCCCACATTACAGGCAGTGTGCGGCATCCCACATTACAGGCAGCGTGCGGCATTACACATTACAGGCAGCGTGCGGCACCCCACATTACAGGCAGCGTGCGGCACCCCACATTACAGGCAGCGTGCGACATCCCACATTACAGGCAGTGTGCGGCACCCCACATTACAGGCAGCGTGCGGCATCCCACATTACAGGCAGTGTGCGGCATCCCACATTACAGGCAGCGTGCGGCATCCCACATTACAGGCAGTGAGGGGCATTACACATTACAGGCAGTGTGCGGCATCCCACATTACAGGCAGTGTGCGGCATCCCACATTACAGGCAGTGAGCGGTATCCCACATTACAGGCAGTGTGCGGCATCCCACATTACAGGCAGTGAGGGGCATTACACATTACAGGCAGTGTGCGGCATCCCACATTACAGGCAGTGTGCGGCATCCCACATTACAGGCAGTGAGCGGTATCCCACATTACAGGCAGTGTGCGGCATCCCACATTACAGGCAGCGTGCGGCACCCCACATTACAGGCAGCGTGCGGCATCCCACATTACAGGCAGCGTGCGGCATCCCACATTACAGGCAGCGTGCGGCATCCCACATTACAGGCAGCGTGCGGCACCCCACATTACAGGCAGTGTGCGGCATCCCACATTACAGACAGTGTGCGGCATCCCACATTACAGTGTGCGGCATCCCACATTACAGGCAGTGTGCGGCATCCCACATTACAGGCAGTGTGCGGCATCCCACATTACAGGCAGTGTGCGGCATCCCACATTACAGGCAGTGTGCTGCATCCCACATTACAGGCAGTGTGCGGCACCCCACATTAGTCAGTGTGCGGCATCCCACATTACAGGCAGCGTGCGGCATCCCACATTACAGGCAGCGTGCGGCATCCCACATTACAGGCAGTGTGCGGCATCCCACATTACAGGCAGCGTGCGGCATCCCACATTACAGGCAGCGTGCTGCATCCCACATTACAGGCAGCGTGCGGTATCCCACATTACAGGCAGTGTGCGGCATCCCACATTACAGGCAGTGTGCGGCACCCCACATTACAGGCAGTGTGCGGCATCCCACATTACAGGCAGTGTGCGGCATCCCACATTACAGGCAGTGTGAGGCATCCCATATTACAGGCAGTGAGGGGCATCCCACATTACAGGCAGTGAGAGGCATCCCACATTACAGACAGTGTGCGGCATCCCACATTACAGGCAGCGTGCGGCATCCCACATTACAGGCAGTGTGCGGCATCCCACATTACAGGCAGTGTGCGGCATCCCACATTACAGGCAGTGTGCGGCACCCCACATTAGTCAGTGTGCGGTATCCCACATTACAGGCAGTGTGCGGCATCCCACATTACAGGCAGTGTGCGGCATTACACATTACAGGCAGCGTGCGGCACCCCACATTACAGGCAGCGTGCGGCACCCCACATTACAGGCAGCGTGCGACATCCCACATTACAGGCAGTGTGCGGCACCCCACATTACAGGCAGCGTGCGGCATCCCACATTACAGGCAGTGTGCGGCATCCCACATTACAGGCAGCGTGCGGCATCCCACATTACAGGCAGTGAGGGGCATTACACATTACAGGCAGTGTGCGGCATCCCACATTACAGGCAGTGTGCGGCATCCCACATTACAGGCAGTGAGCGGTATCCCACATTACAGGCAGTGAGCTGTATCCCACATTACAGGCAGTGTGCGGCATCCCACATTACAGGCAGTGAGGGGCATTACACATTACAGGCAGTGTGCGGCATCCCACATTACAGGCAGTGTGCGGCATCCCACATTACAGGCAGTGAGCGGTATCCCACATTACAGGCAGTGTGCGGCATCCCACATTACAGGCAGCGTGCGGCACCCCACATTACAGGCAGCGTGCGGCATCCCACATTACAGGCAGCGTGCGGCATCCCACATTACAGGCAGCGTGCGGCACCCCACATTACAGGCAGCGTGCGACATCCCACATTACAGGCAGCGTGCGGCACCCCACATTACAGGCAGTGTGCGGCATCCCACATTACAGACAGTGTGCGGCATCCCACATTACAGTGTGCGGCATCCCACATTACAGGCAGTGTGCGGCATCCCACATTACAGGCAGTGTGCGGCATCCCACATTACAGGCAGTGTGCGGCATCTCCCATTACAGGCAGCGTGCGGCACCCCACATTACAGGCAGCGTGCGACACCCCACATTACAGGCTGCGTGCGGCACCCCACATTACAGTCAGTGTGCGGCATCCCACATTACAGGCAGCGTGCGGCACCCCACATTACAGGCAGTGTGCGGCATCCCACATTACAGTCAGCGTGCGGCATCCCACATTACAGGCAGCGTGCGGCACCACCACATTACAGGCAGCGTGCGACATCCCACATTACAGGCAGCGTGCGACATCCCACATTACAGGCAGTGTGCGGCATCCCACATTACAGGCAGTGTGCGGCATCCCACATTACAGGCAGCGTGCGGCATCCCACATTACAGGCAGTGTGCGGCATCCCACATTACAGTCAGTGTGCGGCATCCCACATTACAGGCTGCGTGCGGCACCCCACATTACAGGCAGCGTGCGACATCCCACATTACAGGCAGTGTGCGGCACCCCACATTACAGTCAGTGTGCGGCATCCCACATTACAGGCAGCGTGCGGCACCCCACATTACAGGCAGTGTGCGGCATCCCACATTACAGTCAGCGTGCGGCATCCCACATTACAGGCAGCGTGCGGCACCCCACATTACAGGCAGCGTGCGACATCCCACATTACAGGCAGCGTGCGACATCCCACATTACAGGCAGCGTGCGGCATCCCACATTACAGGCAGTGTGCGGCATCCCACATTACAGGCAGCGTGCGGCATCCCACATTACAGGCAGTGTGCGGCATCCCACATTACAGTCAGTGTGCGGCATCCCACATTACAGGCTGCGTGCGGCACCCCACATTACAGGCAGCGTGCGACATCCCACATTACAGGCAGTGTGCGGCACCCCACATTACAGGCAGCGTGCGGCATCCCACATTACAGGCAGCGTGCGGCATCCCACATTACAGGCAGCGTGCGGCATCCCACATTACAGGCAGCGTGCGGCATCCCACATTACAGGCAGTGTGCGGCATCCCACATTACAGGCAGTGTGCGGCATCCCACATTACAGGCAGTGTGCTGCATCCCACATTACAGGCAGTGTGCGGCACCCCACATTACAGGCAGTGTGCGGCATCCCACATTACAGGCAGTGTGCGGCATCCCACATTACAGACAGTGTGCGGCATCCCACATTACAGGCAGTGTGCGGCATCCCACATTACAGGCAGTGAGCGGCATCCCACATTACAGGCAGTGTGCGGCATCCCACATTACAGGCAGTGAGCGGCATCCCACATTACAGTTAGTGTGCGGCATCCCACATTACAGGCAGTGTGCGGCATCCCACATTACAGTTAGTGTGCGGCATCCCACATTACAGGCAGTGTGTGGCATTCCACATTACAGGCATTGTATGGCACCCCGCATTACAGGCAGTGTGTAGAATTTCACATTACAGGCAGTGTGCGGCATCCCACATTACAGGCAGTGTGCGGCATCCCACATTACAGGCAGCGTGCGGCATCCCACATTACAGGCAGCGTGCGGCATCCCACATTACAGGCAGTGTGCGGCATCCCACATTACAGACAGTGTGCGGCATCCCACATTACAGTGTGCGGCATCCCACATTACAGGCAGTGTGCGGCATCCCACATTACAGGCAGTGTGCGGCATCCCACATTACAGGCAGTGTGCGGCATCTCCCATTACAGGCAGCGTGCGGCACCCCACATTACAGGCAGCGTGCGACACCCCACATTACAGGCAGCGTGCGACACCCCACATTACAGGCAGCGTGCGGCATCCCACATTACAGGCAGCGTGCGGCATCCCACATTACAGGCAGTGTGCGGCATCTCCCATTACAGGCAGCGTGCGGCACCCCACATTACAGGCAGCGTGCGACATCCCACATTACAGGCAGCGTGCGGCATCCCACATTACAGGCAGCGTGCGGCATCCCACATTACAGGCAGCGTGCGGCATCCCACATTACAGGCAGCGTGCGGCATCCCACATTACAGGCAGCGTGCGGCATCTCACATTACAGGCAGCGTGCGGCATCCCACATTACAGGCAGCGTGCTGCATCCCACATTACAGGCAGTGTGCTGCATCCCACATTACAGGCAGTGTGCGGCATCCCACATTACAGGCAGTGTGCGGCATCCCACATTACAGGCAGTGTGCGGCATCCCACATTACAGTTAGTGTGCGGCATCCCACATTACAGGCAGTGTGCGGCATCCCACATTACAGGCAGTGTGCTGCATCCCACATTACAGGCAGTGTGCTGCATCCCACATTACAGTCAGTGTGCGGCATCCCACATTACAGGCAGTGTGCGGCATCCCACATTACAGGCAGTGTGCGGCATCCCACATTACAGGCAGTGTGCGGCATCCCACATTACAGGCAGTGTGCGGCATCCCACATTACAGACAGTGTGCGGCATCCCACATTACAGTTAGTGTGCGGCATCCCACATTACAGGCAGTGTGCGGCATCCCACATTACAGTTAGTGTGCGGCATCCCACATTACAGGCAGTGTGTGGCATTCCACATTACAGGCATTGTATGGCACCCCGCATTACAGGCAGTGTGTAGCATTTCACATTACAGGCAGCGTGCGGCATCCCACATTACAGGCAGTGTGCGGCATCCCACATTACAGGCAGTGTGCGGCATCCCACATTACAGGCAGCGTGCGGCATCCCACATTACAGGCAGCGTGCGGCATCCCACATTACAGGCAGTGTGCGGCATCCCACATTACAGGCAGTGTGCGGCATCCCACATTACAGGCAGTGTGCGGCATCCCACATTACAGGCAGTGTGCGACATCCCACATTACAGGCAGTGTGCGGCATCCCACATTACAGGCAGTGTGCGGCATCCCACATTACAGGCAGTGTGCGGCATCCCACATTACAGGCAGTGAGGGGCATTACACATTACAGGCAGTGTGCGGCATCCCACATTACAGGCAGTGTGCGGCATCCCACATTACAGTTAGTGAGCGGCATCCCACATTACAGGCAGTGTGTGGCATTCCACATTACAGGCATTGTATGGCACCCCGCATTACAGGCAGTGTGTAGCATTTCACATTACAGGCAGCGTGCGGCATCCCACATTACAGGCAGTGTGCGGCATCCCACATTACAGGCAGTGTGCGGCATCCCACATTACAGGCAGTGTGCGGCATCCCACATTACAGGCAGTGTGCGGCATCCCACATTACAGGCAGCGTGCGGCATCCCACATTACAGGCAGCGTGCGGCATCCCACATTACAGGCAGTGTGCGGCATCCCACATTACAGGCAGTGTGCGGCATCCCACATTACAGGCAGCGTGCTGCATCCCACATTACAGGCAGCGTGCGACATCCCACATTACAGGCAGCGTGCGGCATCCCACATTACAGGCAGCGTGAGGCATCCCACATTACAGGCAGTGTGAGGCATCCCACATTACAGGCAGTGTGAGGCATCCCACATTACAGGCAGTGTGCGGCATCCCACATTACAGGCAGCGTGCGGCATCCCACATTACTGGCAGTGAGCTGTATCCCACATTACAGGCAGTGAGCGGTATCCCACATTACAGGCAGTGTGCGGCATCCCACATTACAGGCAGTGTGCGGCATCCCACATTACAGGCAGTGTGCGGCATCCCACATTACAGGCAGTGTGCGGCATCCCACATTACAGGCAGTGTGCGGCATCCCACATTACAGTGTGCGGCATCCCACATTACAGGCAGTGTGCGGCATCCCACATTAGACATACATACAGCTTACCACACGCCATCACACACATCCCCAGAGCTAGCGCTGGTTCAGGACCGCAGGTGGGCGTGGCCAGCATCCATTGGCTGGAAGCCAGGAGGTGGAGGAGGAGCTGATGGTTGTCTCTGTTGCAGGTGGAGGAGGAGCGGCTCTTTCTCGGGACCTGTCTGCAGTTGATGGTGGAGCTCTGTGCTGGGAGCAAGGAGCTGGTGCTGGAGCTGCTGGTGAGCTGTGTGCGAGCACCGCCATGGCACAGGTAGGTGATAGAGTGGCATGGTACCGCCCCCTCTTGATTAGCCACACCCACCCCACCCCAATTAGCCACGCCCACCCCACCCCAATTAGCCACATCCCTCCTGATTAGCCACACCCCTCCCTATTAGACTCCCTCCCAATTAGCCATGCTCCTCCCGATTAGCCTCTCCCTGATTAATCCCTACTGATTAGCCACACCCCTCCTGATTAGCCACGCTCCTCCCTATTAGCCTCTCCCCCGATTAGCCACAACCCCTCCCGATTAGCCACGCCTCATCCCGATTAGCCACGCCCCTCCCTATTATTCTCTCCCCCGATTAGCCACAACCCCTCCTGATTAGCCATGCCCATCTTGTTTAACTACGTCCCTCCAGATTAGCCACACCCTGTCTCGATTAGCCACACCCCTCCTGATTAGCCACACCCCCTCCTCAGCACCTGGGTTGGGGCCTCTTCCTGCTTGTTGGGCCCATGCTCAGTGTGGTGGGAGGGGCCCAATGCTCTGATTAACCCCTGCAGTGCCGGGGTGAGTAAAATGTGCAGATGCTCCATTCATCTCAGTGAAGCCTGTGCGGCCAGTAAGGTGACCCTCCGCCCAGCGATGCCTCATGAGGTAGGTAACCCAGAAGTACTCACCTGGTCCTCGCTTTTGCCCCAGCCCCTCTCTGGCTGCCGCTGCCTGCAGATGATGAATCCTAACCCTCATCCAATCATTGGCTGAGCAGTGGCCTGGGAGCTGCTGTGATTGGTTGATGAGATTGTCACTCAGCTCCGATCCGGCCATTGAAGCCAACCAGGCTTTTTATTTTATCTCATCAGCCTGTGACGTCCCTGAAACGCTTCCGCTTGGGATGCCTCAATCACCTCACTGGTGACCCCATAATGTATGCGCAGGAGGCGGAGCTACATGTGCAGGAGGCGGAGCTACATGCGCAGGAGGCGGAGCTGAGACATATCTAAATGGCCGGAGTATGGACACGCAGCTGCAGGGCAGCAAATAGACTCGTGTTTCCTAATACACTGGGGCATCCCAAATCTGCATAACCCGAGATATGATCCAGGGCCCCCCCCAAGCCAGCACATGGAGGAGGGGCCACAATATACAGCACATGGAGGAGGGGCCACAATATACAGCACATGGAGGAGGGGCCACAATATACAGCACATGGAGGAGGGGCCACAATATACAGCACAGGGAGGAGGGGCCACCAATATACAGCACATGGAGGAGGGGCCACCAATATACAGCACATGGAGGAGGGGCCACCAATATACAGCACATAGAGGAGGGGCCACCAATATACAGCACAGGGAGGAGGGGCCACCAATATACAGCACATGGAGGAGGGGACACCAATATACAGCACATGGAGGAGGGGCCACCAATATACAGCACATGGAGGAGGGGCCACCAATATACAGCACATAGAGGAGGGGCCACCAATATACAGCACAGGGAGGAGGGGCCACCAATATACAGCACATGGAGGAGGGGACACCAATATACAGCACATGGAGGAGGGGCCACCAATATACAGCACGTGGAGGAGGGGCCACCAATATACAGCACATAGAGGAGGGGCCACCAATATACAGCACATGGAGGAGGGGCCACAATATACAGCACATGGAGGAGGGGTCACCAATATACAGCACATAGAGGAGGGGCCACCAATATACAGCACATGGAGGAGGGGCCACCAATATACAGCACATGGAGGAGGGGCCACCAATATACAGCACATGGAGGAGGGGCCACCAATATACAGCACATGGAGGAGGGGCCACCAATATACAGCACATGGAGGAGGGGACACCAATATACAGCACATGGAGGAGGGGCCACCAATATACAGCACATGGAGGAGGGGCCACCAATATACAGCACATGGAGGAGGGGCCACAATATACAGCACATGGAGGAGGGGTCACCAATATACAGCACATAGAGGAGGGGCCACCAATATACAGCACATGGAGGAGGGGCCACCAATATACAGCACATGGAGGAGGGGCCACCAATATACAGCACATAGAGGAGGGGCCACCAATATACAGCACATGGAGGAGGGGCCACCAATATACAGCACATGGAGGAGGGGCCACCAATATACAGCACATGGAGGAGGGGCCACCAATATACAGCACATGGAGGAGGGGTCACCAATATACAGCACATAGAGGAGGGGCCACCAATATACAGCACATGGAGGAGGGGCCACCAATATACAGCACATGGAGGAGGGGCCACCAATATACAGCACATAGAGGAGGGGCCACCAATATACAGCACATGGAGGAGGGGCCACCAATATACAGCACATGGAGGAGGGGCCACCAATATACAGCACATGGAGGAGGGGCCACAATATACAGCACATGGAGGAGGGGTCACCAATATACAGCACATAGAGGAGGGGCCACCAATATACAGCACATGGAGGAGGGGCCACCAATATACAGCACATGGAGGAGGGGTCACCAATATACAGCACATAGAGGAGGGGCCACCAATATACAGCACATGGAGGAGGGGCCACCAATATACAGCAAATGGAGGAGGGGACACCAATATACAGCACATGGAGGAGGGGCCACCAATATACAGCACGTGGAGGAGGGGCCACCAATATACAGCACGTGGAGGAGGGGCCACCAATATACGGCACATGGAGGAAGGGCCACCAATATACAGCACATGGAGGAGGGGCCACCAATATACAGCACATGGAGGAGGGGCCACCAATATACAGCACATGGAGGAGGGGCCACCAATATACAGCACATGGAGGAGGGGCCACCAATATACAGCACATGGAGGAGGGGCCACCAATATACAGCACATGGAGGAGGGGCCACCAATATACAGCACGTGGAGGAGGGGCCACCAATATACGGCACATGGAGGAAGGGCCACCAATATACAGCACATGGAGGAGGGGCCACCAATATACAGCACATGGAGGAGGGGCCACCAATATACAGCACATGGAGGAGGGGACACCAATATACAGCACATGGAGGAGGGGCCACCAATATACAGCACATGGAGGAGGGGCCACCAATATACAGCACATGGAGGAGGGGTCACCAATATACAGCACATGGAGGAGGGGTCACCAATATACAGCACATGGAGGAGGGGCCACCAATATACAGCACATGGAGGAGGGGCCACCAATATACAGCACATGGAGGAGGGGCCACCAATATACAGCACATGGAGGAGGGGCCACCAATATACAGCACATAGAGGAGGGGCCACCAATATACAGCACATGGAGGAGGGGCCACCAATATACAGCACATGCATGGAGGAGGGGCCACCAATATACAGCACATGCATGGAGGAGGGGCCACCAATATACAGCACATGGAGGAGGGGCCACCAATATACAGCACATGGAGGAGGGGCCACCAATATACAGCACATGGAGGAGGGGCCACAATATACAGCACATGGAGGAGGGGCCACCAATATACAGCACATGGAGGAGGGGCCACCAATATACAGCACATGGAGGAGGGGCCACAATATACAGCACATGGAGGAGGGGCCACAATATACAGCACAGGGAGGAGGGGCCACCAATATACAGCACATGGAGGAGGGGCCACCAATATACAGCACATGGAGGAGGGGCCACCAATATACAGCACATAGAGGAGGGGCCACCAATATACAGCACAGGGAGGAGGGGCCACCAATATACAGCACATGGAGGAGGGGACACCAATATACAGCACATGGAGGAGGGGCCACCAATATACAGCACATGGAGGAGGGGCCACCAATATACAGCACATGGAGGAGGGGCCACCAATATACAGCACATGGAGGAGGGGCCACAATATACAGCACATGGAGGAGGGGCCACCAATATACAGCACATGCATGGAGGAGGGGCCACCAATATACAGCACATGGAGGAGGGGCCACCAATATACAGCACATGGAGGAGGGGCCACCAATATACAGCACATGGAGGAGGGGCCACCAATATACAGCACATGGAGGAGGGGCCACCAATATACAGCACATGGAGGAGGGGCCACCAATATACAGCACATGGAGGAGGGGCCACCAATATACAGCACATGGAGGAGGGGCCACCAATATACAGCACATGCATGGAGGAGGGGCCACCAATATACAGCACATGGAGGAGGGGCCACCAATATACAGCACATGGAGGAGGGGCCACCAATATACAGCACATGGAGGAGGGGCCACCAATATACAGCACATGGAGGAGGGGCCACCAATATACAGCACATGCATGGAGGAGGGGCCACCAATATACAGCACATGCATGGAGGAGGGGCCACCAATATACAGCACATGGAGGAGGGGCCACCAATATACAGCACATGGAGGAGGGGCCACCAATATACAGCACATGGAGGAGGGGCCACCAATATACAGCACATGGAGGAGGGGCCACCAATATACAGCACATGGAGGAGGGGCCACCAATATACAGCACATGGAGGAGGGGACACCAATATACAGCACATGGAGGAGGGGCCACCAATATACAGCACATGCATGGAGGAGGGGCCACCAATATACAGCACGTGGAGGAGGGGCCACCAATATACAGCACATGGAGGAGGGGCCACCAATATACAGCACATGCATGGAGGAGGGGCCACCAATATACAGCACATGCATGGAGGAGGGGCCACCAATATACAGCACATGGAGGAGGGGCCACCAATATACAGCACATAGAGGAGGGGCCACCAATATACAGCACATGGAGGAGGGGCCACCAATATACAGCACATGGAGGAGGGGCCACCAATATACAGCACATGGAGGAGGGGCCACCAATATACAGCACATGGAGGAGGGGCCACCAATATGCAGCACATGGAGGAGGGGCCACCAATATACAGCACATGGAGGAGGGGCCACCAATATACAGCACATGCATGGAGGAGGGGCCACCAATATACAGCACATGCATGGAGGAGGGGCCACCAATATACAGCACATGGAGGAGGGGCCACCAATATACAGCACATGGAGGAGGGGCCACCAATATACAGCACATGGAGGAGGGGCCACCAATATACAGCACATGCATGGAGGAGGGGCCACCAATATACAGCACATGCATGGAGGAGGGGCCACCAATATACAGCACATGGAGGAGGGGCCACCAATATACAGCACATGGAGGAGGGGCCACCAATATACAGCACATGGAGGAGGGGCCACAATATACAGCACATGGAGGAGGGGCCACCAATATACAGCACATGGAGGAGGGGCCACCAATATACAGCACATGGAGGAGGGGCCACCAATATACAGCACATGGAGGAGGGGCCACAATATACAGCACATGGAGGAGGGGCCACCAATATACAGCACATGGAGGAGGGGCCACCAATATACAGCACATGGAGGAGGGGCCACCAATATACAGCACATGGAGGAGGGGCCACAATATACAGCACATGGAGGAGGGGCCACCAATATACAGCACATGGAGGAGGGGCCACCAATATACAGCACATGGAGGAGGGGCCACCAATATACAGCACATGGAGGAGGGGCCACAATATACAGCACAGGGAGGAGGGGCCACCAATATACAGCACATGGAGGAGGGGCCACCAATATACAGCACATGGAGGAGGGGCCACAATATACAGCACATGGAGGAGGGGCCACCAATATACAGCACATGGAGGAGGGGCCACCAATATACAGCACATGGAGGAGGGGCCACCAATATACAGCACATGGAGGAGGGGCCACCAATATACAGCACATGGAGGAGGGGCCACAATATACAGCACATGGAGGAGGGGCCACCAATATACAGCACATGGAGGAGGGGCCACCAATATACAGCACATGGAGGAGGGGCCACAATATACAGCACATGGAGGAGGGGCCACCAATATACAGCACATGGAGGAGGGGCCACCAATATACAGCACATGGAGGAGGGGCCACCAATATACAGCACATGGAGGAGGGGCCACCAATATACAGCACATGGAGGAGGGGCCACAATATACAGCACATGGAGGAGGGGCCACCAATATACAGCACATGGAGGAGGGGCCACCAATATACAGCACATGGAGGAGGGGCCACCAATATACAGCACGTGGAGGAGGGGCCACCAATATACAGCACATGGAGGAGGGGCCACCAATATACAGCACATGGAGGAGGGGCCAATATACAGCACATGGAGGAGGGGCCACCAATATACAGCACATGGAGGAGGGGCCACCAATATACAGCACATGGAGGAGGGGCCACCAATATACAGCACATAGAGGAGGGGCCACAATATACAGCACATGGAGGAGGGGCCACAATATACAGCACATGGAGGAGGGGCCACAATATACAGCACATGGAGGAGGGGCCACAATATACAGCACATGGAGGAGGGGCCACAATATACAGCACATGGAGGAGGGGCCACCAATATACAGCACATGGAGGAGGGGCCACAATATACAGCACATGGAGGAGGGGCCACCAATATACAGCACAGGGAGGAGGGGCCACCAATATACAGCACATGGAGGAGGGGCCACCAATATACAGCACATGGAGGAGGGGCCACAATATACAGCACATGGAGGAGGGGCCACCAATATACAGCACATGGAGGAGGGGCCACCAATATACAGCACATGGAGGAGGGGCCACCAATATACAGCACATGGAGGAGGGGCCACCAATATACAGCACATGGAGGAGGGGCCACCAATATACAGCACATGGAGGAGGGGCCACCAATATACAGCACATGGAGGAGGGGCCACCAATATACAGCACATGGAGGAGGGGCCACCAATATACAGCACATAGAGGAGGGGCCACCAATATACAGCACAGGGAGGAGGGGCCACCAATATACAGCACGTGGAGGAGGGGCCACCAATATACAGCACGTGGAGGAGGGGCCACCAATATACAGCACGTGGAGGAGGGGCCACCAATATACAGCACATAGAGGAGGGGCCACCAATATACAGCACATGGAGGAGGGGCCACCAATATACAGCACATGGAGGAGGGGCCACCAATATACAGCACATGGAGGAGGGGCCACCAATATACAGCACATGGAGGAGGGGCCACCAATATACAGCACATAGAGGAGGGGCCACCAATATACAGCACATGGAGGAGGGGCCACCAATATACAGCACAGGGAGGAGGGGCCACCAATATACAGCACATAGAGGAGGGGCCACCAATATACAGCACATGGAGGAGGGGCCACCAATATACAGCACATGGAGGAGGGGCCACCAATATACAGCACATAGAGGAGGGGCCACCAATATACAGCACATGGAGGAGGGGCCACCAATATACAGCACATGGAGGAGGGGCCACCAATATACAGCACATAGAGGAGGGGCCACAATATACAGCACATGGAGGAGGGGCCACCAATATACAGCACATGGAGGAGGGGCCACCAATATACAGCACATGGAGGAGGGGCCACCAATATACAGCACATGGAGGAGGGGCCACCAATATACAGCACATGGAGGAGGGGCCACCAATATACAGCACATGGAGGAGGGGCCAATATACAGCACATGGAGGAGGGGCCACCAATATACAGCAAATGGAGGAGGGGCCACCAATATACAGCACATGGAGGAGGGGCCACCAATATACAGCACATGGAGGAGGGGCCACCAATATACAGCAAATGGAGGAGGGGCCACCAATATACAGCACATGGAGGAGGGGCCACCAATATACAGCACATGGAGGAGGGGCCACCAATATACAGCACATAGAGGAGGGGCCACAATATACAGCACATGGAGGAGGGGCCACCAATATACAGCACATGGAGGAGGGGCCACCAATATACAGCACATGGAGGAGGGGCCACCAATATACAGCACATGGAGGAGGGGCCACCAATATACAGCACATGGAGGAGGGGCCACCAATATACAGCACATGGAGGAGGGGCCACCAATATACAGCACATGGAGGAGGGGCCACCAATATACAGCACATGGAGGAGGGGCCACCAATATACAGCACATGGAGGAGGGGCCACCAATATACAGCACATGGAGGAGGGGCCACAATATACAGCACAGGGAGGAGGGGCCACCAATATACAGCACATGGAGGAGGGGCCACCAATATACAGCACATGGAGGAGGGGCCACAATATACAGCACAGGGAGGAGGGGCCACCAATATACAGCACATGGAGGAGGGGCCACCAATATACAGCACAGGGAGGAGGGGCCACCAATATACAGCACAGGGAGGAGGGGCCACCAATATACAGCACATAGAGGAGGGGCCACCAATATACAGCACAGGGAGGAGGGGCCACCAATATACAGCACAGGGAGGAGGGGCCACCAATATACAGCACATGGAGGAGGGGCCACCAATATACAGCACAGGGAGGAGGGGCCACCAATATACAGCACAGGGAGGAGGGGACACCAATATACAGCACGTGGGGCCCATGGGCAGCAGTCTACGATGCCCTGAATGATATTGGTGCTGGCGCCCCCTTGTGCTGTGGGGCAAAAACAGAGACCTGGCCCCCTCTTACCCCCCAGTAACCCAAACTCACTTTGGGGTGCAATAGTGATGAATGGAAGTGCCTGTGCCCCATATCTGCGACTTTACTGATGTGTGATCTCCCCCTGCAGGGGAACCCTCCTCCGCCTCTTTAAGGACATGGGTGTGGAAGACCCGCACGGGTTTCTTGGCCGGCAATGCGACGCCTGGGATTGGTGGGAAAGCGGCGAGGACGGCGCCACCCTGCGGAGGACCTGCAAGGAATGGCTGGAGGACTGGAGCGCCCGGCTTATAGTAAGTGACCTCTGACCTCTCATTACAAGAGATGCTGCCCTGTGCTTCCAGAAATAGGGGAGAAGACAGAGATGCTGCCCTGTGCTTCCAGAAAAAGGGAGGAAGAGACAGAGATGCTGCCCTGTGCTTCCAGAAATAGGGGAGAAGACAGAGATGCTGCCCTGTGCTTCCAGAAAAAGGGAGGAAGAGACAGAGATGCTGCCTTGTGCTTCCAGAAATAGGGGAGAAGACAGAGATGCTGCCCTGTGCTTCCAGAAAAAGAGAGGAAGAGACAGATATGCTGCCCTGTGCTTCCAGAAAAAGGGAGGAAGAGACAGAGATGCTGCCCTGTGTTTCCAGAAATAGGGGAGAAGACAGAGATGCAGCCCTGTGCTTCCAGAAATAGGGGAGAAGACAGAGATGCAGCCCTGTGCTTCCAGAAAAAGAGAGGAAGAGACAGATATGCTGCCCTGTGCTTCCAGAAAAAGGGAGGAAGAGACAGAGATGCTGCCCTGTGCTTCCGGAAAAAGGGAGGAAGAGACAAAAATGCTGCCCTGTGCTTCCAGAAAAAGGGGGGAAAACAGAGATGCTGCCCTGTGCTTCCAGAAAAAGAGAGGAAGAGAAAGAGATGCTGCCCTGTGCTTCCGGAAAAAGGGAGGAAGAGACAAAAATGCTGCCCTGTGCTTCCAGAAAAAGGGGGGAAGACAGAGATGCTGCCCTGTGCTTCCAGAAAAAGGGAGGAAGAGACAGAGATGCTGCCCTGTGCTTCCAGAAAAAGGGAGGAAGAGACAGAGATGGAGGGAACGTGGAAATAGAGGGATAACAAAAGAGAGCAAAGAAAGGATGGAGATAAAAGGATAACAATAGAGAGAAGGATGGACGGTGTAAAAAGAAAAGAGGAGAAGAGGGAGATAAAAGGATGACAATAGAGAGAAGGAGGGAAGGTATAAAAAGAGAAGAGGAACATAAAAGGACAACAAGAGAGAGGAGAGAAGGTGTAAAAAGAAACGGACAACAACGAGAGAGAGAGAGAAGGATGGACGGTGTAAAAAGAGGAGAAGAGGGAGATAAAAGGATGACAATAGAGAGAAGGAGGGAAGGTGTAAAAAGAGGGGAAGAGGAAGATCAAAAAAAACACTGTTAGACTTACTTGTAATGGATTTTTCAGGAATCATTCAGCATGACCACACAGAGAGAGGCTCCACCCCCTGGGAGGAAACAAACTGAATCAGACATTAAAAGCCCCGCCCCTTCCTGCCTACCTCAGTCTTTGTAAAGTAACCCCTTGGACTCTGGGTGGGTAATAGGTCGTGATGCTGAAGTATTCTTGAAAAATCCGTTAGCGGTAAGTGTAATGAGGTTTTTTCTAAGTCATCCTTCAGCTTGACCACATGGAGAGGATTAGGTGAGTAATTATACCTTAGGGGTGGGGACTGCAAGTAGGACACTTCTACCGAAGGCCTGATGCTTTGCAGATAGTAGATGAAGTCTAAAATGTTTGAGGAAGGTGTGGGGTGATGAGCACATTGCTGCTCTGCATATCTCATCTATAGGGGACGCCAGTCCTCTCTGCTCAGGATGCTGACATGGTCCTTATAGAATGGGCAGATACCTCTGAGGATGAGGCTCCCAGGATGCTGACATGGTCCTTGTAGAATGGGCAGATACCTCTGAGGATGAGGCTCCCAGGATGCTGACATGGTCCTTAGAATGGGCAGATACCTCTGAGGATGAGGCTCCCAGGATGCTGACATGGTCCTTGTAGAATGGGCAGATACCTCTGAGGATGAGGCTCCCAGGATGCTGACATGGTCCTTAGAATGGGCAGATACCTCTGAGGATGAGGTTCCCAGGATGCTGACATGGTCCTTATAGAATGGGCAGATACCTCTGAGGATGAGGCTCCCAGGATGCTGACATGGTCCTTAGAATGGGCAGATACCTCTGAGGATGAGGCTCCCAGGATGCTGACATGGTCCTTGTAGAATGGGCAGATACCTCTGAGGATGAGGCTCCCAGGATGCTGACATGGTCCTTAGAATGGGCAGATACCTCTGAGGATGAGGTTCCCAGGATGCTGACATGGTCCTTATAGAATGGGCAGATACCTCTGAGGATGAGGTTCCCAGGATGCTGACATGGTCCTTATAGAATGGGCAGATACCTCTGAGGATCAGGCTCCCAGGATGCTGACATGGTCCTTGTAGAATGGGCAGATACCTCTGAGGATGAGGCTCCCAGGATGCTGACATGGTCCTTATAGAATGGGCAGATACCTCTGAGGATGAGGCTCCCAGGATGCTGACATGGTCCTTATAGAATGGGCAGATACCTCTGAGGATGAGGCTCCCAGGATGCTGACATGGTCCTTAGAATGGGCAGATACCTCTGAGGAAGAGGCTCCCAGGATGCTGACATGGTCCTTATAGAATGGGGAGATACCTCTGAGGATGAGGCTCCCAGGATGCTGACATGGTCCTTATAGAATGGGCAGATACCTCTGAGGATGAGGCTCCCAGGATGCTGACATGGTCCTTGTAGAATGGGCAGATACCTCTGAGGATGAGGTTCCCAGGATGCTGACATGGTCCTTATAGAATGGGCAGATACCTCTGAGGATGAGGCTCCCAGGATGCTGACATGGTCCTTATAGAATGGGCAGATACCTCTGAGGATGAGGCTCCCAGGATGCTGACATGGTCCTTATAGAATGGGGAGATACCTCTGAGGATGAGGCTCCCGGGATGCTGACATGGTCCTTATAGAATGGGCAGATACCTCTGAGGATGAGGCTCCCAGGATGCTGACATGGTCCTTATAGAATGGGCAGATACCTCTGAGGATGAGGCTCCCAGGATGCTGACATGGTCCTTATAGAATGGGCAGATACCTCTGAGGATGAGGCTCCCAGGATGCTGACATGGTCCTTATAGAATGGGCAGATACCTCTGAGGAAGAGGCTCCCAGGATGCTGACATGGTCCTTAGAATGGGCAGATACCTCTGAGGAAGAGGCTCCCAGGATGCTGACATGGTCCTTATAGAATGGGCAGATACCTCTGAGGATGAGGCTCCCAGGATGCTGACATGGTCCTTATAGAATGGGCAGATACCTCTGAGGATGAGGCTCCCAGGATGCTGACATGGTCCTTAGAATGGGCAGATACCTCTGAGGATGAGGCTCCCAGGATGCTGACATGGTCCTTATAGAATGGGCAGATACCTCTGAGGATGAGGTTCCCAGGATGCTGACATGGTCCTTGTAGAATGGGCAGATACCTCTGAGGATCAGGCTCCCAGGATGCTGACATGGTCCTTATAGAATGGGCAGATACCTCTGAGGATGAGGCTCCCAGGATGCTGACATGGTCCTTATAGAATGGGCAGATACCTCTGAGGATGAGGCTCCCAGGATGCTGACATGGTCCTTATAGAATGGGCAGATACCTCTGAGGATGAGGCTCCCAGGATGCTGACATGGTCCTTGTAGAATGGGCAGATACCTCTGAGGATGAGGTTCCCAGGATGCTGACATGGTCCTTATAGAATGGGCAGATACCTCTGAGGATGAGGCTCCCAGGATGCTGACATGGTCCTTGTAGAATGGGCAGATACCTCTGAGGATGAGGTTCCCAGGATGCTGACATGGTCCTTGTAGAATGGGCAGATACCTCTGAGGATCAGGCTCCCAGGATGCTGACATGGTCCTTATAGAATGGGCAGATACCTCTGAGGATGAGGCTCCCAGGATGCTGACATGGTCCTTATAGAATGGGCAGATACCTCTGAGGATGAGGCTCCCAGGATGCTGACATGGTCCTTATAGAATGGGCAGATACCTCTGAGGATGAGGCTCCCAGGATGCTGACATGGTCCTTGTAGAATGGGCAGATACCTCTGAGGATGAGGTTCCCAGGATGCTGACATGGTCCTTATAGAATGGGCAGATACCTCTGAGGATGAGGCTCCCAGGATGCTGACATGGTCCTTATAGAATGGGCAGATACCTCTGAGGATGAGGTTCCCAGGATGCTGACATGGTCCTTATAGAATGGGCAGATACCTCTGAGGATGAGGCTCCCAGGATGCTGACATGGTCCTTATAGAATGGGCAGATACCTCTGAGGATGAGGTTCCCAGGATGCTGACATGGCTTGTGTAGAATGGGCAGATACCTCTGAGGATGAGGCTCCCAGGATGCTGACATGGTCCTTGTAGAATGGGCAGATACCTCTGAGGATAAGGCTCCCAGGATGCTGACATGGTCCTTATAGAATGGGCAGATACCTCTGAGGATGAGGCTCCCAGGATGCTGACATGGTCCTTATAGAATGGGCAGATACCTCTGAGGATCAGGCTCCCAGGATGCTGACATGGTCCTTATAGAATGGGGAGATACCTCTGAGGATGAGGCTCCCAGGATGCTGACATGGTCCTTATAGAATGGGCAGATACCTCTGAGGATGAGGCTCCCAGGATGCTGACATGGTCCTTAGAATGGGCAGATACCTCTGAGGATGAGGTTCCCAGGATGCTGACATGGTCCTTGTAGAATGGGCAGATACCTCTGAGGATGAGGCTCCCAGGATGCTGACATGGTCCTGGTAGAATGGGCAGATACCTCTGAGGAAGAGGCTCCCAGGATGCTGACATGGTCCTTGCAGAATGGGCAGATACCTCTGTGGATGAGGCTCCCAGGATGCTGACATGGTCCTTATAGAATGGGCAGATACCTCTGAGGATGAGGTTCCCAGGATGCTGACATGGTCCTTGTAGAATGGGCAGATACCTCTGAGGGCAGAGCATCTGTCGCCATCCAGGGTCCACAGTAATCCCGTGTCAGGCTCCCCCCCCCCCCCGACGAATCAGGAAAACTCTACCCCAATCACTATTTTGGGAGACCCGGTGCAAACACCCCTGCTGAGAACCCAAGGGACCAGAACGGAGGAGGGGGAAAAGCAGAGTAGCAGTAAATAGTGGGGTGGGGAAAGGGGTAGGAATGGATATGGGAGGGAGACAGCACGCTCGAACCAACTATTGACTGTCCTCCAACAACGTCTGAAATTCCTGTGAGGTAGCGAATAGGTCCCAATTAGTCCACTTGAGACGGTGATCTGCTGAGGTTTCCTTCTGTGAGGCAATCAGACCCTCAAACCTCTCAATCTCTGCCACTTTACCAAGCCACATAGAAATGCTTGGTGGCGTTGGACTCTTCCAGAGCGAAGGTATGCATGCCTTTGCGGCGTTTACCATCTGACTAAGAACTGATCTCTGGTAGCGTTTAGTGGGCACCTCCGAGTGGTGGAGAAGGAAGAAGACCGGGTCCGCGGGGACCTCTTAGTCTGTCATACGCTGCATTGTATCCCTGACCTTGACCCAGAAGCTAGTCAGCTTAGGGCATGACCAGAAGATATGGAGGAGTCTACCTACATCTCCGTTACACCGCCAGCACATCGGGGAGACAGCTGGGAACCACTTATGCAATAACGCAGGGACCCTATACCACCTCGTAAGGATTTTGTAGTTATTTTCTATAATCTTTACTTCATTTATTTATTGTATAATTCGTCTTGCATACTTTTGCACATTAATTGCTATATATAAATTTCTTTTATCCTTTGCACATTGCACTAGCACTTTCAGAGGGGGAGACCCCGGGGCAGAGTCTGTACACTGATGTAAATTCAAATTTAAATTCAATATTCTATAAATTTTCTTGGCAATTATATTTAATGTTATTAGTCCATTATGTCCCCCATCTCATGCACATTGTTTTAATTGTTTTTAATATGTGTGTCTTTTTGGCTATTACAATAATAAACATTGAACTTTTTGAATATATTATCTGTAGAGCGGCTGATCTGTATAGATAATAGGGGGGCCTCGTGGTCTGTACTGGCAGCCCACCACCTTGTACATAGATATACACCCAGTTTTTCTGGGTTGTGGCCCACCCCCACCCGGCATCCAATCTAATATTGGTATAAGACACCCTAGGTTGTGCGGGAAACCTCCTGTTTTAAAATAAGCCATAAGTTCTGCCAGGATCTCTGTGAAGATCCTCGGAGATGAGGCTGAATGGCAGTGCCTTGTACTGGTAGTGAAAGGTTTCCTTGGCTAACTGAACCGCAAATCTCAGATACTTGCAGAATGGGAACATGCAAGTAGGCGTCATGTAAATCCAGGTTCACCATCGGGGCATTTTTCTGAATATATTGGCTCCATTCTGAAATTCTTTTACTGAATGAACTTGTTTAATCTATTTAAATTTAAAATTATTCAATATTTTCCTTATGGCTTCTGAACCCTAAAAAACGTGAGACTAGAACCCCCCTCCCAGGGAGAGTTGAGGTACCGTTTCTATCATGTTTTTCTGCAGAATTTCCTCTTCTTGGGGTCCCTGGAAAGCTTGGTCACTAAAAAAGATGACTGGGGGAGGGATGAGAATTCTAATTGATAGCCCTTCTCTAGCGTTTGTAGCACAAACTGATTTTGGGTGACTATTCTCCTGGCGGCTACGAACCTGGACAATCTTCCCCTTACTGAGAGTTTGTTGTCAGGACTGCGGCTTAGGCCCCTCTGAAGGTTTTCAGAGTAAACTAAATCTCTTTTGGGGCCTAGGCCTGAGTACATTTCTTAGGGTCACTCTGCTTAGTGATGCGCAATGATTTTTTTCTCTGGGTTTTTCCATTCAGACTTAATAACCTCCTTAAGTGCTGAATGGATGAGAAAAACTTTGGATGTTTTCTCCAAAAACTTTTCATACATTTCATCCTTAAGTGATAAAGACTTGTCTTTCATACATATCCAAACATATAACCCTAACCCACTAATTCCCAAAAGAACTATATATCTGCTGTAGACCAACAGAAAACTCCATCTATCCCCCACACAATCATTAATACAGATTTACATGTCAGTGATCACCAACTTGTAAATATTTAAATAATGTTAAAATATCTCAATAGCTTCATAATTCCATACTGCAATATTTTATCTGTAAATAAATTACTTTTCATCCACTTAATGTACGCGTTTATCGTTTTTTTTTTATCTTGGTCACCATCAAGTGGACTTAGACATACGCATACATACAAATATATAAGTAAATACATGAATAGTTCATCCATTAATTCATAATAGTATAAATTCAGGCTTTAAATCTTTAAATTCATGGTGAGTACTTACAATTTTTTACACTTTTTAGGTCTCCTTTAATGTTCTGATACAAATAGTGACACCGTGAATGTGTCCCATGTAAATCTGTATTAATTATTGTGTGGGGGGTAGATGGCGTTTTCTGTTGGTCTACAGCAGATATATAGTTCTTTTGGGGATTGCGGCCGCCTGATGTTGCAGGGCCCTCCGCCGCCAGGGGGGCGGGGCCGCACGATGATGCTTTTCGCGTCATGGTCGTGTGGCCCGCCCCTCGAGGAACGTGTGCTGCTGGCTGATCCGCGCCATCTTCTCCTCCTGTACGCTGCTGTCGTCTGTCGGCCTTTTGAGCGGTGTCGTGAGTCCCTCTTGACATATTGTCTTTTATGCGCTGGGCATGTGCTGTGGGATGCTTATACTTTTTTCACATGTGTCTTCCAGATGGGCCCCTTGATATTAAGGGTTGTGGTTCCTCTCGGCCTCCGCCCCCCCCTCTCTCCAAGCCCTCTCCCTGTTAAGAGGGATCATTTCTTGCGGGCTGGCCAGGGTTAGCCCTCTGGGCGGACTCACTTGCGCCAGAAGTGTTATCTCGGAGCATGATCGGCCGGGCGTATCTGCCTCTAGCCCGTTATTGCCTGCGGCCTCTCCAGAACCCCCACGCTTGCTCTCAGCCCCTAGCGAGGGGGAAGCCAGTAGGGGGTCCCATTCTGATTGGCTTATCGGGTGGCCAGCCTTGAGAGACAGATCTCTCGCTCGGCTCCTAAGAAGGCCACAAGTAAGAGGCGGCATATTGAGCCGGTCTATTCTGATAATAATGATCTCTTTGGAGGTGTTGGCCTTGATAGTGGGCCCGGTTCTTCCTCGGATGAGGATACATGGCTTCCTGATGATACGGAGCGGTTGCTGACTGCGATCTTTGAGGCGCTGCACATTGTCCCTCCCAGAGCAGCTAAGAGGAAGCAGGGTGGATTGTTTGAGCCTGAGAGACAGAGATGAGTCTTTCCTGAGAAGGCCCTTTTTTTTTTTCTAACATGATTTTCAAGGAATGGTAAAGGCCTAACGAGTTACCGTCGGTGCCCCAGGGCCTGGATAGGCGGTATCCCTATCCCGAGAAGCTGGTCCGGCTATGGTCCCGTCCTCCCGAGGTGGATGTCCCTGTGTCGGGTCTGTCCAACACTACGGTCATGCCTTCACCCGATACCGCTTCCCTACGTGATCCAGCTGACAAGCGCATGGATCAGTTGGTCTGTCATGCCTTCACCTTGCCGGTGCTTGGTTCCGCCCTGTGTGTGCTGCGGCTATTGTCTCCTTAGCCATCAGAAAGAAGGTGAGACACCTTGTGGATATTGCCAAGTCTTGCAAGCGGGCGGTGGAATACAAGGACCTCAAGGCTTGCGTTGAGTTTATTGCCTTTGCTGTCTCTGCCATGGACGATGGCTTGGTGCCAGGGTCTCGGCCATGCTGGTTACGCTTCGCCGGTCGCTCTGGTTGCGACAGTGGTCGGCTGATGCTGTGGCCAAGAAGGCACTCACTAGTATCCCCTTTGTGGGTCACAGGCGGTTTGGGGAGCATCTGGACCACCTGGTCAAGAATGGAAGACTCCCTCAGCAACGAAAGTCTGCGCGGCCCTTTCGGGGTTCTTCTGCCTATCGCTCCTTCAAGGAGGAAGAGGCTCTTAATTTTCAGGTGCTCGCAGAGATTCCTGGGGACGAGGTAGGTCCCGCGGCCGACCCAATCCCTCCTGGGGATCCAGGCCCAAGCCCCCTACCAAGGCCCCTCAGGCATGAGGGGGCGCCCTCGCCCATCCGGGTGGGGGACGGCTTCTGCTATTTGCTCACGTCTGGAGACATCGCGTCTCGGATTGGTGGATTCAGGAGGTGGTTTCCTCTGGTTACAAAATAGAGCTGGCAGTCTGGCCGCCCTCAAGATTTCTTCAGTCACGGATTTCCCAGAACCCATTGACGGCACAAGGCCTGTGGATGGCCGTCCAACACCTTCTGCTGTCAGGTGTGATTTGTCCCGTGCCTCGGCAGGAACGGGGTCAGAGCTTTTACTCCAATCTGTTCATGGTGCCTAAGAAGGACGGAACGCTGAGACCCATCCTGGACCTGAAGGGTCTCAACAGGTTTGTCAGAGTGAGACATTTCCGCATGGAGACCTTACAGTCCGCAGTGAGCTCGCTTCGACCTGGCGACTTCATGACCATGGTGGACATCAGGGACGCTTATCTGCACATCCCTATATTTCAGGGACATCAGAAGTTCCTGAGGTTTGCGCTGGAGGATCAGCATTACCAGTTTGTTGCGTTGCCATTCGGAATATCCTCAGCCCCCCCGTGTGTTCACCAAGGTGCTGGCGGGCGTCATGGCTGTCCTGAGTATCCAGGGCATTCGCGTGCTGCCTTATCTGAACGATTGCGGCTCAGTCTCTTCTTCAGACCGAAAGCGACACCCGGACCATGTTGTCCACTCTCGAGGATTTCGGTTGGGTAGTCAATTATCCCAAGTCTTTAATTAATCCCTCGATGGTGAGGTCCTT
>JAQIHN010000048.1:0-134040 GCA_027917425.1 Gastrophryne carolinensis | reverse complement strand
CTCTATGGGGGGGGGGGAGTGTGGCT
This sequence comes from Gastrophryne carolinensis, assembly GCA_027917425.1. Taxonomy (NCBI): domain Eukaryota; kingdom Metazoa; phylum Chordata; class Amphibia; order Anura; family Microhylidae; genus Gastrophryne; species Gastrophryne carolinensis. Next base: position 134,014 of record JAQIHN010000048.1, on the reverse strand, counting down.
GCTTGTGCTCTATGGGGGGGGAGTGTGGCTGCTTGTGCTCTATGGGGGAGGGAGTGTGGCTGCTTGTGCTCTATGGGGGGGGGTGGCTGCTTGTGCTCTATGGGGGGGGGAGTGTGGCTGCTTGTGCTCTATGGGGGGGGGGTGGCTGCTTGTGCTCTATGGGGGGGGGTGGCTGCTTGTGCTCTATGGGGGGGGGGAGTGTGGCTGCTTGTGCTCTATGGGGGAGGGAGTGTGGCTGCTTGTGCTCTATGGGGGGGGGGGGTGGCTGCTTGTGCTCTATGGGGGGGGGGGGGAGTGTGGCTGCTTGTGCTCTATGGGGGGGTGTGGCTGCTTGTGCTCTATGGGGGGGGGGGTGTGGCTGCTTGTGCTCTATGGGGGGGGGGGGAGTGTCCACGCCCCCCAGCATTTCCCTCCACCTGGTGGCCACGCCCCCTGTTACTGATTCGGTGCATTCCCTCCATCTGGTGGCCACGCCCCCTGTTACTGATTCGGTGCACTCCCAGCATTCCCTCCACCTGGTGGCCACGCCCCCTGTTACTGATTCGGTGCACTCCCAGCATTCCCTCCACCTGGTGGCCACGCCCCCTGTTACTGATTCGGTGGCACCCAGCATTCCCTCCACCTGGTGGCCACGCCCCCTGTTACTGATTCGGTGCACTCCCAGCATTCCCTCCACCTGGTGGCCACACCCCGTTACTGATTCGGTGCACTCCCAGCATTCCCTCCACCTGGTGGCCACGCCCCCTGTTACTGATTCGGTGCACTCCCAGCATTCCCTCCACCTGGTGGCCACGCCCCCTGTTACTGATTCGGTGCACTCCCAGCATTCCCTCCACCTGGTGGCCACGCCCCCTGTTACTGATTCGGTGCACTCCCAGCATTCCCTCCACCTGGTGGCCACGCCCCCTGTTACTGATTCGGTGCACTCCCAGCATTCCCTCCACCTGGTGGCCACGCCCCCTGTTACTGATTCGGTGCACTCCCAGCATTCCCTCCACCTGGTGGCCACGCCCCCTGTTACTGATTCGGTGCACTCCCAGCATTCCCTCCACTGGTGGCCACGCCCCCTGTTACTGATTCGGTGCACTCCCAGCATTCCCTCCACCTGGTGGCCACGCCCCGTTACTGATTCGGTGCACTCCCAGCATTCCCTCCACCTGGTGGCCACGCCCCGTTACTGATTCGGTGCACTCCCAGCATTCCCTCCACCTGGTGGCCACGCCCCCTGTTACTGATTCGGTGCACTCCCAGCATTCCCTCACCTGGTGGCCACGCCCCCTGTTACTGATTCGGTGCACTCCCAGCATTCCCTCCACCTGGTGGCCACGCCCCCTGTTACTGATTCGGTGCACTCCCAGCATTCCCTCCATCTGGTGGCCACGCCCCTGTTACTGATTCGGTGCACTCCCAGCATTCCCTCCACCTGGTGGCCACGCCCCCTGTTACTGATTCGGTGCACTCCCAGCATTCCCTCCACCTGGTGGCCACGCCCCGTTACTGATTCGGTGCACTCCCAGCATTCCCTCCACCTGGTGGCCACGCCCCCTGTTACTGATTCGGTGCACTCCCAGCATTCCTCCACCTGGTGGCCACGCCCCGTTACTGATTCGGTGCACTCCCAGCATTCCCTCCACCTGGTGGCCACGCCCCGTTACTGATTCGGTGCACTCCCAGCATTCCCTCCACCTGGTGGCCACGCCCCCTGTTACTGATTCGGTGCACTCCCAGCATTCCCTCCACCTGGTGGCCACGCCCCGTTACTGATTCGGTGCACTCCCAGCATTCCCTCCACCTGGTGGCCACGCCCCCTGTTACTGATTCGGTGCACTCCCAGCATTCCCTCCACCTGGTGGCCACGCCCCGTTACTGATTCGGTGCACTCCCAGCATTCCCTCCACCTGGTGGCCACGCCCCCGTTACTGATTCGGTGCACTCCCAGCATTCCCTCCACCTGGTGGCCACGCCCCCTGTTACTGATTCGGTGCACTCCCAGCATTCCTCCACCTGGTGGCCACGCCCCCTGTTACTGATTCGGTGCATTCCCTCCATCTGGTGGCCACGCCCCTGTTACTGATTCGGTGCACTCCCAGCATTCCCTCCACCTGGTGGCCACGCCCCCTGTTACTGATTCGGTGCACTCCCAGCATTCCCTCCACCTGGTGCCACGCCCCCTGTTACTGATTCGGTGCATTCCCTCCATCTGGTGGCCACGCCCCCTGTTACTGATTCGGTGCACTCCCAGCATTCCCTCCACCTGGTGGCCACGCCCCCTGTTACTGATTCGGTGCACTCCCAGCATTCCCTCCACCTGGTGGCCACGCCCCCTGTTACTGATTCGGTGCACTCCCAGCATTCCCTCCACCTGGTGGCCACGCCCCGTTACTGATTCGGTGCACTCCCAGCATTCCCTCCACCTGGTGGCCACGCCCCCTGTTACTGATTCGGTGCACTCCCCAGCATTCCCTCCACCTGGTGGCCACGCCCCCTGTTACTGATTCGGTGCACTCCCAGCATTCCTCCACCTGGTGGCCACGCCCCGTTACTGATTCGGTGCACTCCCAGCATTCCCTCCACCTGGTGGCCACGCCCCCTGTTACTGATTCGGTGCACTCCCAGCATTCCCTCCACCTGGTGGCCACGCCCCGTTACTGATTCGGTGCACTCCCAGCATTCCCTCCACCTGGTGGCCACGCCCCCTGTTACTGATTCGGTGCACTCCCAGCATTCCCTCCACCTGGTGGCCACGCCCCGTTACTGATTCGGTGCACTCCCAGCATTCCCTCCACCTGGTGGCCACGCCCCCTGTTACTGATTCGGTGCACTCCCAGCATTCCCTCCACCTGGTGGCCACGCCCCGTTACTGATTCGGTGCACTCCCAGCATTCCCTCCACCTGGTGGCCACGCCCCCTGTTACTGATTCGGTGCACTCCAGCATTCCCTCCACCTGGTGGCCACGCCCCGTTACTGATTCGGTGCACTCCCAGCATTCCCTCCACCTGGTGGCCACGCCCCCTGTTACTGATTCGGTGCACTCCCAGCATTCCCTCCACCTGGTGGCCACGCCCCCTGTACTGATTCGGTGCACTCCCAGCATTCCCTCCACCTGGTGGCCACGCCCCCTGTTACTGATTCGGTGCACTCCCAGCATTCCCTCCACCTGGTGGCCACGCCCCGTTACTGATTCGGTGCACTCCCAGCATTCCCTCCACCTGGTGGCCACGCCCCCTGTTACTGATTCGGTGCACTCCCAGCATTCCCTCCATCTGGTGCCACGCCCCCTGTTACTGATTCGGTGCACTCCCAGCATTCCCTCCACCTGGTGGCCACGCCCCCTGTTACTGATTCGGTGCACTCCCAGCATTCCCTCCATCTGGTGGCCACGCCCCCCGTTACTGATTCGGTGCACTCCCAGCATTCCCTCCATCTGGTGGCCACGCCCCCTGTTACTGATTCGGTGCACTCCCAGCATTCCCTCCATCTGGTGGCCACGCCCCCTGTTGTATTTCAGGCCTCCCTGCAGCTGTTTACAATTCCCCGAGATGTTGGAGCCGAGTCCCGGCTTCTTCCCGCTACAAACCCGTGGACATCACATTCTATATTCAGACGGGAGGCGGGGCTTCAGGGGTTCAGGAGGCTCCGCTAGGGGCACTTTCATAGGTCAGGGGGGCGGATCCACAGGATGGGGGAGGGGCATCCCAGCTCCTTTGCACATACAGCCTCCATCCTGCGTCCTCTGAGCCGTGTGGAGACCCAAATAAAGGTTCCCGACAATGGGAGCGGCCATGTTTCTACCTGTAGCACCTCGGGGGCGGATCCAGCAAGAGGATGGGGGAGGGGCCTCCCGGGTTCTCTGCACATACAGCCTCCCATCCTCCGAGCCGCGTGGGAGTGGCCATGTTTCTACCTGTAGCACCTCGGGGGCGGATCCAGGAGGGGACACAGGATGGGGGAGGGGCTTCCCGTGTTCTCTGCACATACAGCCTCCCATCCTCCGAGCCGTGTGGGAGTGGCCATGTATCTACCTGTAGCACCTCAGGGGCGGATCCAGGAGGGGACACAGGATGGGGGAGGAGCATCCCGGCTTCTCTGCATATACAACCTCCCATTCTGCGTCCTCCGAGCCGCGTGGAGTGGCCATGTTTCTACCTGTAGCACCTCAGGGGCGGATCCAGAGGGGACACAGGATGGGGGAGGAGCATCCCGGCTTCTCTGCATATACAACCTCCATTCTGCGTCCTCCGAGCCGCGTGGGAGTGGCCATGTTTCTACCTGTAGCTCCTCAGGGGCGGATCCAGAAGGAGACACAGGATGGGGGAGGGGCATCTCGCATGGGTCTCCTTCAGTGATGGTTGAGATTTGTGGGAGGCGGCGTTGGCCACACTTTCACTCAGCGCATTACACAGGGGAGAGCGTCAGTGTGGTGACCCCACCCACCTGACTCCTGATTGGTTAGCTGCCCCCTGGGTTCTACTGTTAGAGTAGCTGCCTCCTGATTGGACTTCGGACCTTGACACCACCCACCTGACTCCTGATTGGCTAGCTGCCCCCTGGGTTCTACTGTTAGAGTAGCTGCCTCCTGATTGGACGTCGGACCTTGACCCCACCCACCTGACTCCTGATTGGTTAGCTGCCCCCTGGGTTCTACTGTTAGAGTAGCTGCCTCCTGATTGGACGTCGGACCTTGACCCCACCCACCTGACTCCTGATTGGCTAGCTGCCCCCTGAGCTCTACTGTTAGGAGTAGCTGCCTCCTGATTGGACGTAGGACCTTGGTCCCACCCACCCGACTCCTGATTGGCTAGCTGCCCCCTGGGTACTACTGTTAGGAGTAGCTGCCTCCTGATTGGACGTCGGACCATGACCCCACCCACCTGACTCCTGATTGGCTAGCTGCCCCCTGGGCTCCTCTGTTAAGAGTAACTGCCTCCTCATTGGACGTCGGACCTTGACCCCACCCACCTGACTCCTGATTGGCTAGCTGCCCCCTGGACTCTTCTGTTAGGAGTAGCTGCCTCCTGATTGGACGTCGGACCATGACCCCACCCACCTGACTCCTAAATGGCTAGCTGCCCCCTGGGCTCTTCTGAGTAGCTGCCTCCTGATTGGACGTCAGACCTTGACCCCACCCACCTGACTCCTGATTGGCTAGCTGCCCCCTGGGCTCTTCTGTTAGGAGTATCTGCCTCCTGATTGGACGTCGGACCTTGACCCCACCCACCTGACTCCTGATTGGTTAGCTGCCCCCTGGGCTCTTCTGTTAGGAGTATCTGCCTCCTGATTGGACGTCGGACCTTGACCCCACCCACCTGACTCCTGATTGGTTAGCTGCCCCCTGGGCTCTTCTGTTAGGAGTATCTGCCTCCTGATTGGACGTCAGACCTTGACCCCACCCACCTGACTCCTGATTGGCTAGCTGCCCCCTGGGCTCTTCTGTTAGGAGTATCTGCCTCCTGATTGGACGTCGGACCTTGACCCCACCCACCTGACTCCTGATTGGCTAGCTGCCCCCTGAGCTCTAGCTGCCTCCCGATTGGACATCGGACCTTGACCCCACCCGGCTGGCATAAAGCAATGGGCGGGTGTTAGACAAACCTCTTTATTTGTCCCATCCAATCGGATGCAAGCAGCACAGTCCCCAATAGTCACATGATCTTGCAGCATCCGGGCAGCCACCAATCAGATCCTCGGCTTCGTTTGATTGGCTTTCTGTCCTAGGATTGGAGGGGCGGGGTCAGTGGTCTGGCTCCGCCTGTAGCTCCTCCTCCTCCTCATCCAGCCGCTTCAGCTTCTCCTCCACGTCGGGGGGCACCTGGACTTCCAGAAGGTTCTCCAGGCCGGGCTCCGGCTCATCTCCAATCAGCACCTGACAGAGGAGACAGAGACCAATCAGAAGCTGCCGAGCTAAAGGGCCACAATCCTGCAGATCATCACACGCACTCCTTTCTACATGCAGGAGGCGGGGCTAAGAATGACACATATTGGCTGCTTAACATGCAGGAGGCTGGGCTGTGACTGGCTACTATTGGCTGCTTTACATGTAGGAGGCGGGTCTCCATGCCCCGCCCATCATCCTTACCTGTATGAGCTTCTCACAGGTCCTCTTCACATCTGGCTCCGCCTCCCAGGAGTGCAGTGACCTCATCACCAGGTACACGCCCCGATCCTTCAGCACCCGGCGCCCCGCGGGTGTGGCACACAACTGGAAGGCAAGGGGGAAGGTCAATCCCATGACAAGCCCCGCCCCCAACCAGGATCTGATCTGTGTAGTTATTAAGGGTGACAGGACACGCCTCCCCTTTCAGATCAGCCAATGAGAGACACATGAGATATAAATATAATTGGGAAGCCCCGCCCCCCAACCAGGATCTGATCTGTGTAGTTATTAAGGGTGACAGGACACGCCTCCCCTTCCAGATCAGCCAATGAGAGACAATATAACAATATAATTGGGAAGCCCCGCCCCCTCCTCTCACCAGCTGCAGGCACTCGATCAGCATCTTCCGGATGTCGGGGTCGGGTTCCCTCTCCTTGTCCTGAGGGAGGTACTGCAGATCCAGGGGGAGGGCTAAGAAGGGAACAGCCAATCAGGAGGCACATAGCGCATGCTAAACCCCGCCCCCAAACCAAGTGTGTCACCACACCCAGCAGCCAAACTCCACCCCTACCCTGACAACTCCCCTCCACTGATGCCCTGCCCCCAAACCAAGCGTGTCACCACACCCAGCAGCCAAACTCCACCCCTACCCTGACCACTCCCCTCCACTGATGCCCTGCCCCCAAACCAAGCGTGTCACCACACCCAGCAGCCAAACTCCACCCCTACCATGACCACTCCCCTCCACTGATGCCCTGCCCCCAAACCAAGCGTGTCACCACACCCAGCAGCCAAACTTCACCCCTACCATGACCACTCCCCTCCACTGATGCCCTGCCCCCAAACCAAGCGTGTCACCACACCCAGCAGCCAAACTCCACCCCTACCCTGACAACTCCCCTTCACTGATGCCCTGCCCCCAAACCAAGCGTGTCACCACACCCAGCAGCCAAACTCCACCCCTACCCTGACAACTCCCCTTCACTGATGCCCTGCCCCCAAACCAAGCGTGTCACCACACCCAGCAGCCAAACTCCACCCCTACCATGACCACTCCCCTCCACTGATGCCCTGCCCCCAAACCAAGCGTGTCACCACACCCAGCAGCCAAACTCCACCCCTACCATGACCACTCCCCTCCACTGATGCCCTGCCTCCAAACCAAGCGTGTCACCACACCCAGCAGCCAAACTCCACCCCTACCCTGACCACTCCCCTCCACTGATGCCCTGCCTCCAAACCAAGCGTGTCACCACACCCAGCAGCCAAACTCCACCCCTACCCTGACCACTCCCCTCCACTGATGCCCTGCCTCCAAACCAAGCGTGTCACCACACCCAGTAGCCAAACTCCATCCCTCCCCTGACCACTCCCCTCCACTGACACCCCACCCTTCCAATGATGCCCCACCCAGCTCACCCCTCCCCTGACACCCCATCCCTCCCCTGACACTGCACCCCCCTCACCCTACCCCTCCCACCTCACCCCTCCCCTGACGCCCCACCTCACCCCTCCCCTGACGCCCCACCCACCTCACCCCTCCCCTGACACTGCACCCACCTCACCCCTCCCCTGACGCCCCACTGTAAGAAGCTTATGGAGGAATAAAATGTTTATGATCTCAATTATTAATGAATTATTATTAAATCACTAATATTATTGATATATAGGTAACCTGGATAATTGAGGAATCTGTGGATGTTTACCTGCTGTTTATTATGATTCTGATCCGGAGCTGGCTGATACAGGGGAAATCATACACATATAATATAAGGTTTATGTAATATTATTGATATATAGGTAACTTGGAGGAGTGTGGAATCTGTGGATGTTTGCCTGCCATTTGTTATGATTCTCATCCGTAGCTGGCTGATTCAGAGGAAACAATGCACATATAATATAATATAATATACGGTTTATGTAATATTATTGATGTATAGGTAACTTGGATGTGGAATCTGTGGATGTTTGCCTGCCATTTGTTATGATTCTGATCCGGAGCTGGCTGATTCAGAGGAAACAATGCACATATAATATAACGTAAGGTTTATTTTGGTGAATTGCAAATATTCATTATATATATATATACTCAAGTAATGTTATGTCTGGGTTTTTCTCCTAGGAATTATTTGGTCTTTCGACTATTTAACTGAAACTATTTGTTTTGAGTCCAGACTAATGAGATATAGAGTTACATGACTGCGCCGCCCTTGGGGGGATGGGAAAAGATTTGACCAGAGGTGTAATAGCACGGAGGAGACATGAATAGATTGCCACACAGGCAGTATGAGGGGGGGGGGGGGGCAGAGAGACTAAGGGCCCTGGTTGAATTAGACTGAAAGAGAGAATTGTGCATTGTGCATTTTGATTGGACACTGCTCACATCATATTATTATGTCTCTGTAAATCTTCCACTCATGGATTTTTGGTTCTGGCCAATACTTGTTCCTTAAATTACCACAACTGAGATCATTTCTGGACGGACCAATATTCCTAGAGTCAGAACAAGGAAAAGAACTATACATTACACCCCGCCCCCTCCCCTGACACACCCCTCAGGCGGCCCCTCCCCCAGCCCCAGGGGCCTTACTCTCCATTTCCTGGTCAGTATACTCCTCTAACTCGGCACCCCGCCCCCTCACTTACCCTCCATTTCCTGGTCAGTATACTCCTCTCCCCTGGCACCCCGCCCCCTCAGGAGGCCCCGCCCCCTCACTTACCCTCCATTTCCTGGTCAGTATACTCCTCTCCCCCAGCACCCCGCCCCCTCAGGAGGCCCCGCCCCCTCACTTACCCTCCATTTCCTGGTCAGTATACTCATCTCCTCCGGCACCCCACCCCCTCAGGAGGCCCCGCGCCCTCACTTATCCTCCATTTCCTGGTCAGTATACTCCTCTCCCCCGGGACCCCGCCCCCTCAGGAGGACCCGCCCCCTCACTTACCCTCCATTTCCTGGTCAGTATACTCCTCTCCCCCGGCACCCCGCCCCCTCACTTACCCTCCATTTCCTGGTCAGTATACTCCTCTCCCCTGGCACCCCGCCCCCTCAGGAGGCCCCGCCCCCTCACTTACCCTCCATTTCCTGGTCAGTATACTCCTCTCCCCCAGCACCCCGCCCCCTCAGGAGGCCCCGCCCCCTCACTTACCCTCCATTTCCTGGTCAGTATACTCCTCTCCCCTGGCACCCCGCCCCCTCAGGAGGCCCCGCCCCCTCACTTACCCTCCATTTCCTGGTCAGTATACTCCTCTCCCCCGGCGAGGGGCAGCAGCAGGAACGGCAGCAGATCCACCTCCTCCCCCAGCAGCCAGGTGTGATCACCTGAAAGAAAACCCGGAATCACCACCTGACATCACAGGGGAATTGTGGGTAAAAGGGGCGTGGCTGGGGGCGGGGTTACTCACAGTGATTGAAGCAGCAATTCCTGAGCGTTCCCACGATGCCGCCTCTGCGCACAACTGAGCCGCGCGCAGCGAGTGGGAGGAGCCTCTGGATCACACACCTAGGACACAGCACAGGCGGGTAAGTAGAGGCACAGGCGGGTAAGTAGCGGCACAGGCAGGTAAGTAGCGGCACAGGCAGGTAAGTGGCGGCACAGGCGGGTAAGTAGAGGCACAGGCAGGTAAGTAGCCGCACAGGCGGGTAAGTAGTGGCACAGGCAGGTAAGTAGAGGCACAGGCAGGTAAGTAGAGACACAGGCAGGTAAGTAGAGGCACAGGCAGGTAAGTAGAGGCACAGGCAGGTAAGTAGCGGCACAGGCAGGTAAGTAGAGGCACAGGCAGGTAAGTAGAGGCACAGGCAGGTAAGTAGTGGCACAGGCAGGTAAGTAGAGGCACAGGCAGGTAAGTAGAGGCACAGGCGGGTAAGTAGAGGCACAGGCGGGTAAGTAGAGGCACAGGCGGGTAAGTAGAGGCACAGGCAGGTAAGTAGAGGCACAGGCAGGTAAGTAGCGGCACAGGCAGGTAAGTAGAGGCACAGGCAGGTAAGTAGAGGCACAGGCGGGTAAGTAGAGGCACAGGCGGGTAAGTAGAGGCACAGGCGGGTAAGTAGAGGCACAGGCGGGTAAGTAGAGGCACAGGCAGGTAAGTAGCGGCACAGGCAGGTAAGTAGAGGCACAGGCAGGTAAGTAGAGGCACAGGCAGGTAAGTAGTGGCACAGGCAGGTAAGTAGAGGCACAGGCGGGTAAGTAGTGGCACAGGCAGGTAAGTAGAGGCACAGGCGGGTAAGTAGAGGCACAGGCAGGTAAGTAGCGGCACAGGCAGGTAAGTAGAGGCACAGGCAGGTAAGTAGAGGCACAGGCAGGTAAGTAGAGGCACAGGCAGGTAAGTAGAGGCACAGGCAGGTAAGTAGCGGCACAGGCGGGTAAGTAGCGGCACAGGCGGGTAAGTAGCGGCACAGGCGGGTAAGTAGAGGCACAGGCGGGTAAGTAGAGGCACAGGCGGGTAAGTAGAGGCACAGGCAGGTAAGTAGTGGCACAGGCAGGTAAGTAGTGGCACAGGCAGGTAAGTAGAGGCACAGGCAGGTAAGTAGCGGCACAGGCGGGTAAGTAGCGGCACAGGCGGGTAAGTAGAGGCACAGGCGGGTAAGTAGAGGCACAGGCGGGTAAGTAGTGGCACAGGCAGGTAAGTAGTGGCACAGGCGGGTAAGTAGAGGCACAGGCAGGTAAGTAGAGGCACAGGCGGGTAAGTAGAGGCACAGGCAGGTAAGTAGAGGCACAGGCAGGTAAGTAGCGGCACAGGCAGGTAAGTAGCGGCACAGGCAGGTAAGTAGTGTCACAGGCAGGTAAGTAAAGGCACAGGCAGGTAAGTAGAGGCACAGGCGGGTAAGTAGAGGCACAGGCAGGTAAGTAGAGGCACAGGCGGGTAAGTAGAGGCACAGGCAGGTAAGTAGAGGTACAGGCGGGTAAGTAGAGGCACAGGCAGGTAAGTAGAGGCACAGGCGGGTAAGTAGAGGCACAGGCAGGTAAGTAGCGGCACAGGCAGGTAAGTAGCGGCACAGGCAGGTAAGTAGCGGCACAGGCGGGTAAGTAGTGTCACAGGCAGGTAAGTAAAGGCACAGGCAGGTAAGTAGAGGCACAGGCAGGTAAGTAGAGGCACAGGCGGGTAAGTAGAGGCACAGGCAGGTAAGTAGTGGCACAGGCAGGTAAGTAGAGGCACAGGCAGGTAAGTAGAGGCACAGGCAGGTAAGTAGAGGCACAGGCAGGTAAGTAGAGGCACAGGCAGGTAAGTAGAGGCACAGGCAGGTAAGTAGTGGCACAGGCAGGTAAGTAGAGGCACAGGCGGGTAAGTAGAGGCACAGGCGGGTAAGTAGAGGCACAGGCAGGTAAGTAGCGGCACAGGCAGGTAAGTAAAGGCACAGGCAGGTAAGTAGAGGCACAGGCGGGTAAGTAGAGGCACAGGCGGGTAAGTAGAGGCACAGGCGGGTAAGTAGAGGCACAGGCAGGTAAGTAGAGGCACAGGCGGGTAAGTAGTGGCACAGGCAGGTAAGTAGTGGCACAGGCAGGTAAGTAGAGGCACAGGCGGGTAAGTAGTGGCACAGGCAGGTAAGTAGTGGCACAGGCAGGTAAGTAGAGGCACAGGCGGGTAAGTAGTGGCACAGGCAGGTAAGTAGTGTCACAGGCAGGTAAGTAGCGGCACAGGCGGGTAAGTAGAGGCACAGGCGGGTAAGTAGAGGCACAGGCGGGTAAGTAGAGGCACAGGCAGGTAAGTAGCGGCACAGGCAGGTAAGTAGAGGCACAGGCAGGTAAGTAGTGGCACAGGCGGGTAAGTAGAGGCACAGGCGGGTAAGTAGAGGCACAGGCAGGTAAGTAGAGGCACAGGCAGGTAAGTAGCGGCACAGGCAGGTAAGTAGCGGCACGGGCAGGTAAGTAGAGGCACGGGCAGGTAAGTAGAGGCACAGGCGGGTAAGTAGAGGCACAGGCAGGTAAGTAGAGGCACAGGCAGGTAAGTAGAGGCACAGGCAGGTAAGTAGAGGCACAGGCAGGTAAGTAGAGGCACAGGCAGGTAAGTAGAGGCACAGGCGGGTAAGTAGAGGCACAGGCAGGTAAGTAGAGGCACAGGCAGGTAAGTAGAGGCACAGGCAGGTAAGTAGAGGTACAGGCGGGTAAGTAGAGGTACAGGCGGGTAAGTAGAGGCACAGGCGGGTAAGTAGAGGCACAGGCAGGTAAGTAGAGGCACAGGCAGGTAAGTAGAGGTACAGGCGGGTAAGTAGAGGCACAGGCAGGTAAGTAGCGGCACAGGCAGGTAAGTAGAGGCACAGGCGGGTAAGTAGAGGCACAGGCAGGTAAGTAGAGGCACAGGCGGGTAAGTAGAGGCACAGGCGGGTAAGTAGAGGCACAGGCAGGTAAGTAGAGGCACCGGCAGGTAAGTAGAGGCACATGCAGGTAAGTAGAGGCACAGGCAGGTAAGTAGAGGCACAGGCGGGTAAGTAGAGGCACAGGCAGGTAAGTAGTGGCACAGGCAGGTAAGTAGAGGCACAGGCAGGTAAGTAGAGGCACCGGCAGGTAAGTAGAGGCACAGGCGGGTAAGTAGAGGCACAGGCAGGTAAGTAAAGGCACAGGCAGGTAAGTAGTGGCACAGGCAGGTAAGTAGAGGCACAGGCGGGTAAGTAGCGGCACAGGCAGGTAAGTAGCGGCACAGGCAGGTAAGTAGAGGCACAGGCAGGTAAGTAGAGGCACAGGCAGGTAAGTAGCGGCACAGGCAGGTAAGTAGAGGCACAGGCAGGTAAGTAGAGGCACAGGCAGGTAAGTAGCGGCACAGGCAGGTAAGTAGAGGCACAGGCAGGTAAGTAGAGGCACAGGCAGGTAAGTGGCGGCACAGGCGGGTAAGTAGAGGCACAGGCAGGTAAGTAGCCGCACAGGCGGGTAAGTAGTGGCACAGGCAGGTAAGTAGAGGCACAGGCAGGTAAGTAGCGGCACAGGCAGGTAAGTAGAGGCACAGGCAGGTAAGTAGAGGCACAGGCAGGTAAGTAGTGGCACAGGCAGGTAAGTAGAGGCACAGGCAGGTAAGTAGAGGCACAGGCGGGTAAGTAGAGGCACAGGCGGGTAAGTAGAGGCACAGGCGGGTAAGTAGAGGCACAGGCAGGTAAGTAGAGGCACAGGCAGGTAAGTAGCGGCACAGGCAGGTAAGTAGAGGCACAGGCAGGTAAGTAGAGGCACAGGCGGGTAAGTAGAGGCACAGGCGGGTAAGTAGAGGCACAGGCGGGTAAGTAGAGGCACAGGCGGGTAAGTAGAGGCACAGGCAGGTAAGTAGCGGCACAGGCAGGTAAGTAGAGGCACAGGCAGGTAAGTAGAGGCACAGGCAGGTAAGTAGTGGCACAGGCAGGTAAGTAGAGGCACAGGCGGGTAAGTAGTGGCACAGGCAGGTAAGTAGAGGCACAGGCGGGTAAGTAGAGGCACAGGCAGGTAAGTAGCGGCACAGGCAGGTAAGTAGAGGCACAGGCAGGTAAGTAGAGGCACAGGCAGGTAAGTAGAGGCACAGGCAGGTAAGTAGAGGCACAGGCAGGTAAGTAGCGGCACAGGCGGGTAAGTAGCGGCACAGGCGGGTAAGTAGCGGCACAGGCGGGTAAGTAGAGGCACAGGCGGGTAAGTAGAGGCACAGGCGGGTAAGTAGAGGCACAGGCAGGTAAGTAGTGGCACAGGCAGGTAAGTAGTGGCACAGGCAGGTAAGTAGAGGCACAGGCAGGTAAGTAGCGGCACAGGCGGGTAAGTAGCGGCACAGGCGGGTAAGTAGAGGCACAGGCGGGTAAGTAGAGGCACAGGCGGGTAAGTAGTGGCACAGGCAGGTAAGTAGTGGCACAGGCGGGTAAGTAGAGGCACAGGCAGGTAAGTAGAGGCACAGGCGGGTAAGTAGAGGCACAGGCAGGTAAGTAGAGGCACAGGCAGGTAAGTAGCGGCACAGGCAGGTAAGTAGCGGCACAGGCAGGTAAGTAGTGTCACAGGCAGGTAAGTAAAGGCACAGGCAGGTAAGTAGAGGCACAGGCGGGTAAGTAGAGGCACAGGCAGGTAAGTAGAGGCACAGGCGGGTAAGTAGCGGCACAGGCAGGTAAGTAGCGGCACAGGCAGGTAAGTAGCGGCACAGGCGGGTAAGTAGTGTCACAGGCAGGTAAGTAAAGGCACAGGCAGGTAAGTAGAGGCACAGGCAGGTAAGTAGAGGCACAGGCGGGTAAGTAGAGGCACAGGCAGGTAAGTAGTGGCACAGGCAGGTAAGTAGAGGCACAGGCAGGTAAGTAGAGGCACAGGCAGGTAAGTAGAGGCACAGGCAGGTAAGTAGAGGCACAGGCAGGTAAGTAGAGGCACAGGCAGGTAAGTAGTGGCACAGGCAGGTAAGTAGAGGCACAGGCGGGTAAGTAGAGGCACAGGCGGGTAAGTAGAGGCACAGGCAGGTAAGTAGCGGCACAGGCAGGTAAGTAAAGGCACAGGCAGGTAAGTAGAGGCACAGGCGGGTAAGTAGAGGCACAGGCGGGTAAGTAGAGGCACAGGCGGGTAAGTAGAGGCACAGGCAGGTAAGTAGAGGCACAGGCGGGTAAGTAGTGGCACAGGCAGGTAAGTAGTGGCACAGGCAGGTAAGTAGAGGCACAGGCGGGTAAGTAGTGGCACAGGCAGGTAAGTAGTGGCACAGGCAGGTAAGTAGAGGCACAGGCGGGTAAGTAGTGGCACAGGCAGGTAAGTAGTGTCACAGGCAGGTAAGTAGCGGCACAGGCAGGTAAGTAGAGGCACAGGCGGGTAAGTAGAGGCACAGGCGGGTAAGTAGAGGCACAGGCAGGTAAGTAGCGGCACAGGCAGGTAAGTAGAGGCACAGGCAGGTAAGTAGTGGCACAGGCGGGTAAGTAGAGGCACAGGCGGGTAAGTAGAGGCACAGGCAGGTAAGTAGAGGCACAGGCAGGTAAGTAGCGGCACAGGCAGGTAAGTAGCGGCACGGGCAGGTAAGTAGAGGCACGGGCAGGTAAGTAGAGGCACAGGCGGGTAAGTAGAGGCACAGGCAGGTAAGTAGAGGCACAGGCAGGTAAGTAGAGGCACAGGCAGGTAAGTAGAGGCACAGGCAGGTAAGTAGAGGCACAGGCAGGTAAGTAGAGGCACAGGCGGGTAAGTAGAGGCACAGGCAGGTAAGTAGAGGCACAGGCAGGTAAGTAGAGGCACAGGCAGGTAAGTAGAGGTACAGGCGGGTAAGTAGAGGTACAGGCGGGTAAGTAGAGGCACAGGCGGGTAAGTAGAGGCACAGGCAGGTAAGTAGAGGCACAGGCAGGTAAGTAGAGGTACAGGCGGGTAAGTAGAGGCACAGGCAGGTAAGTAGCGGCACAGGCAGGTAAGTAGAGGCACAGGCGGGTAAGTAGAGGCACAGGCAGGTAAGTAGAGGCACAGGCGGGTAAGTAGAGGCACAGGCGGGTAAGTAGAGGCACAGGCAGGTAAGTAGAGGCACCGGCAGGTAAGTAGAGGCACATGCAGGTAAGTAGAGGCACAGGCAGGTAAGTAGAGGCACAGGCGGGTAAGTAGAGGCACAGGCAGGTAAGTAGTGGCACAGGCAGGTAAGTAGAGGCACAGGCAGGTAAGTAGAGGCACCGGCAGGTAAGTAGAGGCACAGGCGGGTAAGTAGAGGCACAGGCAGGTAAGTAGTGGCACAGGCAGGTAAGTAGAGGCACAGGCAGGTAAGTAGAGGCACCGGCAGGTAAGTAGAGGCACAGGCGGGTAAGTAGAGGCACAGGCAGGTAAGTAGAGGCACCGGCAGGTAAGTAGAGGCACATGCAGGTAAGTAGAGGCACAGGCAGGTAAGTAGAGGCACAGGCGGGTAAGTAGAGGCACAGGCAGGTAAGTAGTGTCACAGGCAGGTAAGTAAAGGCACAGGCAGGTAAGTAGTGGCACAGGCAGGTAAGTAGAGGCACAGGCGGGTAAGTAGCGGCACAGGCAGGTAAGTAGAGGCACAGGCAGGTAAGTAGCGGCACAGGCAGGTAAGTAGAGGCACAGGCAGGTAAGTAGAGGCACAGGCGGGTAAGTAGCAGCACAGGCAGGTAAGTAGTGGCACAGGCAGGTAAGTAGAGGCACAGGCAGGTAAGTAGAGGCACAGGCAGGTAAGTAGCGGCACAGGCAGGTAAGTAGAGGCACAGGCAGGTAAGTAGAGGCACAGGCAGGTAAGTAGCGGCACAGGCAGGTAAGTAGAGGCACAGGCAGGTAAGTAGCGGCACAGGCAGGTAAGTAGAGGCACAGGCGGGTAAGTAGAGGCACAGGCGGGTAAGTAGTGGCACAGGCGGGTAAGTAGAGGCACAGGCAGGTAAGTAGTGGCACAGGCAGGTAAGTAGAGGCACCGGCAGGTAAGTAGAGGCACATGCAGGTAAGTAGAGGCACAGGCAGGTAAGTAGAGGCACAGGCAGGTAAGTAGAGGCACATGCAGGTAAGTAGAGGCACAGGCAGGTAAGTAGTGGCACAGGCAGGTAAGTAGAGGCACAGGCAGGTAAGTAGAGGCACAGGCAGGTAAGTAGAGGCACAGGCAGGTAAGTAGAGGCACAGGCGGGTAAGTAGAGGCACAGGCGGGTAAGTAGTGGCACAGGCGGGTAAGTAGTGGCACAGGCAGGTAAGTAAAGGCACAGGCAGGTAAGTAAAGGCACAGGCAGGTAAGTAGAGGCACAGGCAGGTAAGTAGTGGCACAGGCAGGTAAGTAGAGGCACAGGCAGGTAAGTAGAGGCACAGGCAGGTAAGTAGTGGCACAGGCAGGTAAGTAGCGGCACAGGCGGGTAAGTAGAGGCACAGGCGGGTAAGTAGAGGCACAGGCGGGTAAGTAGAGGCACAGGCGGGTAAGTAGCGGCACAGGCGGGTAAGTAGCGGCACAGGCGGGTAAGTAGAGGCACAGGCAGGTAAGTAGAGGCACAGGCGGGTAAGTAGCGGCACAGGCGGGTAAGTAGTGGCACAGGCGGGTAAGTAGTGGCACAGGCAGGTAAGTAGCGGCACAGGCAGGTAAGTAGTGGCACAGGCAGGTAAGTAGCGGCACAGGCAGGTAAGTAGAGGCACAGGCGGGTAAGTAGAGGCACAGGCGGGTAAGTAGAGGCACAGGCAGGTAAGTAGAGGCACAGGCGGGTAAGTAGAGGCACAGGCAGGTAAGTAGAGGCACAGGCAGGTAAGTAGAGGCACAGGCAGGTAAGTAGAGGCACAGGCGGGTAAGTAGAGGCACAGGCGGGTAAGTAGAGGCACAGGCGGGTAAGTAGCGGCACAGGCGGGTAAGTAGAGGCACAGGCGGGTAAGTAGAGGCACAGGCGGGTAAGTAGCGGCACAGGCGGGTAAGTAGAGGCACAGGCGGGTAAGTAGAGGCACAGGCGGGTAAGTAGAGGCACAGGCGGGTAAGTAGAGGCACAGGCGGGTAAGTAGCGGCACAGGCGGGTAAGTAGCGGCACAGGCAGGTAAGTAGCGGCACAGGCAGGTAAGTAGCGGCACAGGCAGGTAAGTAGCGGCACAGGCAGGTAAGTAGCGGCACAGGCAGGTAAGTAGAGGCACAGGCGGGTAAGTAGAGGCACAGGCGGGTAAGTAGCGGCACAGGCGGGTAAGTAGAGGCACAGGCGGGTAAGTAGAGGCACAGGCGGGTAAGTAGAGGCACAGGCGGGTAAGTAGAGGCACAGGCGGGTAAGTAGCGGCACAGGCGGGTAAGTAGTGGCACAGGCGGGTAAGTAGCGGCACAGGCAGGTAAGTAGCGGCACAGGCAGGTAAGTAGTGGCACAGGCAGGTAAGTAGCGGCACAGGCAGGTAAGTAGAGGCACAGGCGGGTAAGTAGAGGCACAGGCAGGTAAGTAGAGGCACAGGCAGGTAAGTAGAGGCACAGGCGGGTAAGTAGCGGCACAGGCGGGTAAGTAGCGGCACAGGCAGGTAAGTAGAGGCACAGGCAGGTAAGTAGCGGCACAGGCAGGTAAGTAGCGGCACAGGCAGGTAAGTAGCGGCACAGGCGGGTAAGTAGAGGCACAGGCAGGTAAGTAGAGGCACAGGCAGGTAAGTAGAGGCACAGGCAGGTAAGTAGCGGCACAGGCGGGTAAGTAGCGGCACAGGCAGGTAAGTAGCGGCACAGGCGGGTAAGTAGAGGCACAGGCAGGTAAGTAGAGGCACAGGCAGGTAAGTAGCGGCACAGGCAGGTAAGTAGCGGCACAGGCAGGTAAGTAGTGGCACATGCAGGTAAGTAGCGGCACAGGCAGGTAAGTAGCGGCACAGGCAGGTAAGTAGTGGCACAGGCGGGTAAGTAGAGGCACAGGCAGGTAAGTAGAGGCACAGGCAGGTAAGTAGCGGCACAGGCAGGTAAGTAGCGGCACAGGCAGGTAAGTAGTGGCACAGGCAGGTAAGTAGTGGCACAGGCAGGTAAGTAGCGGCACAGGCAGGTAAGTAGAGGCACAGGCAGGTAAGTAGAGGCACAGGCAGGTAAGTAGAGGCACAGGCAGGTAAGTAGAGGCACAGGCGGGTAAGTAGAGGCACAGGCAGGTAAGTAGAGGCACAGGCAGGTAAGTAGAGGCACAGGCAGGTAAGTAGCGGCACAGGCAGGTAAGTAGAGGCACAGGCAGGTAAGTAGAGGCACAGGCAGGTAAGTAGTGGCACAGGCGGGTAAGTAGAGGCACAGGCAGGTAAGTAGAGGCACAGGCAGGTAAGTAGCGGCACAGGCAGGTAAGTAGTGGCACAGGTGGGTAAGTAGCGGCACAGGCAGGTAAGTAGTGGCACAGGCAGGTAAGTAGTGGCACAGGCAGGTAAGTAGTGGCACAGGTGGGTAAGTAGCGGCACAGGTGGGTAAGTAGCGGCACAGGCAGGTAAGTAGTGGCACAGGCAGGTAAGTAGAGGCACAGGCAGGTAAGTAGTGGCACAGGCGGGTAAGTAGCGGCACAGGCGGGTAAGTAGTGGCACAGGTGGGTAAGTAGCGGCACAGGCGGGTAAGTAGTGGCACAGGCAGGTAAGTAGAGGCACAGGCAGGTAAGTAGTGGCACAGGTGGGTAAGTAGCGGCACAGGCAGGTAAGTAGTGGCACAGGCAGGTAAGTAGAGGCACAGGCGGGTAAGTAGAGGCACAGGCAGGTAAGTAGCGGCACAGGCAGGAAGTAGAGGCACAGGCAGGTAAGTAGTGGCACAGGCTCAGTGGGGGCGGCTCACCTGTTCCGGTCCAGAATGAAGTCCCGCCCCTGGGGCAGTTGGGTCAGGTTACACAGGAGGGGCCCCAGATAGTCCAGGGAGGCGGTGGGGTTGTATTTGGGGCCACACAGGGCGTCCAGGAGGCGGGTAAGTCCATCGGTTGCCATGGTAGCCAGCACAGCGCGGCACGCCCCCTCCTGGCGGCTCAGGTTGCACAGCGCCGAGCACACGGAGTCGGCGAAGTCGTTGCGCGGGTCCAGCAGGCGGCCGATGAGGGTCGGCAGCAGGTCGGGGACGTCCAGCAGGGGGCGGTGTGCGGCCGGGTCAGAGGTCAGGTTCACCAGGATGTGATGGGCGTCCCGGAGAACCGCGGGGGCGGGGTCTGAGGTCAGCTGGAAGAGAGCGGCCGGTAACCCGGCAACATCGCATAGGCTCCGCCTCCCCTCGGCCGTGCCGCTGAGCCCCAGAATGTAGTGCAAGGCCTGAAGCTTCACATCTGCCCGGGCCCCGGGGCCCAGAAAGGCCAGAAGCTCTCTGCCCACAGCCGAGTCCATTCACCTGCCAGAGAGAGAGAGAGAAACAGCCAATTAGAATCAATGCCCCGCCCCCTGCTGACTGAGACAGCCTATCAGACAACAGGTCTCTGCCCACAGCCGAGTCCATTCACCTGCCCCAGAGAGAGAGAGAGAGAGAGAGAAACAGCCAATTAGAATCAATGCCCCGCCCCCTGCTGACTGAGACAGCCTATCAGACAACAGGTCTCTGCCCACAGCCGAGTCCATTCACCTGCCCCAGAGAGAGAGAGAGAGAGAGAGAAACAGCCAATTAGAATCAATGCCCCGCCCCCTGCTGACTGAGACAGCCTATCAGACAACAGGTCTCTGCCCACAGCTGAGTCCATTCACCTGCCCGAGAGAGAGAGAGAAACAGCCAATTAGAATCAATAGAATAGTAGTGTAAGTATAGTGCTCGGTAGGTCTATATGGATAAAGCGACGGCCTGATCATGTGACCACCCGAAGTGTAAGTTTCAGGAAAAGTAAGTAGAAAAACCAGACTTCATAAAGAAGAAATTCTCCAACTGCCGCGAGTTTCCCAGGCGCTAATGTCAGAAGAACCGAAGAAATGACAGCGTTCCAATCATCCGGGCTGCAGCTTATCCATCTCTACTTATGTATAGAATTATTAGTAATTCATTAATAAAAATAATTAATATGGAAGAAATGTCAGCTTTCCAATCATCCAGGCTGCAGCTTATCCATCTCTACTTATGTATATAATTATTAGTAATTCATTAATAAAAATAATTAATATGGAAGAAATGTCAGCTTTCCAATCATCCGGGCTGCAGCTTATCCATCTCTACTTATGTATAGAATTATTAGTAATTCATTAATAAAAATAATTAATATGGAAGAAATGTCAGCTTTCCAATCATCCAGGCTCCAAGTATATCAATCTCTACTTATGTATATAATTATTAGTAATTCATTAATATGTAATAGAAACAGAATTACGCACCTGAGCAGGACATTAATATAAGTAGATGAGAAGCTGAATCCTGGGTTTTATGGTCTTCGCTGCTTTTTCTCATCTTTGGAATATTTATGCGTGTTAGCGATTTGTTTTTATTAATCTGAATAAAAGTGTGTGAAGCTTTTTCTATCTTCTACATGGGATGTAAGCGCATAAATATTCCAAAGAGGACTAACAGCAGGAAAAGCAGCGAAGACCATAAAACCCAGGATTCAGCTTCTCATCTACTTATATTAATGTCCTGCTCAGGTGCGTAATTTACATATTAATGAATTACTAATAATTCTATACATAATTAGAGATGGATAAGCTGCGGGCTGGATGATTGGAACGCTGTCATTTCTTCGCTTCCTCTAACATTAGCGCCTGGGAAACTCGCGGCAGTTGGAGAATTTCTTCTTTATGAAGTCTGATTTTTCTACTTACTTTTCCAATTAGAAAAAAATGCCCCGCCCCCACTGCCTGGGACAGCCTATCAGACAACAGGGCCCACAAACGCCATGAAACAGAATGAGGGGGAGGGGCTGTACAGGGGCAGTATGAGAGGGGAGGGGCTGTACAGGGGCAGTATGAGGGGGAGGGGCTGTACAGGGGCAGTATGAGGGGGGAGGGGCTGTACAGGGGCAGTATGAGAGGGGGAGGGGCTGTACAGGGGCAGTATGAGGGGGGAGGGGCTGTACAGGGGCAGTATGAGAGGGGGAGGGGCTGTACAGGGGCAGTATGAGGGGGGAGGGGCTGTACAGGGGCAGTATGACAGGGGGAGGGGCTGTACAGGGGCAGTATGAGGGGGGAGGGGCTGTACAGGGGCAGTATGAGGGGGGAGGGGCTGTACAGGGGCAGTATGAGAGGGGGAGGGGCTGTACAGGGGCAGTATGAGGGGGAGGGGCTGTACAGGGGCAGTATGAGGGGGAGGGGCTGTACAGGGGCAGTATGAGAGGGGGAGAGGCAGTATGAGGGGGAGGGGCTGTACAGGGGCAGTATGAGGGGGAGGGGCAGTACAGGGGCAGTATGAGGGGGAGGGGCTGTACAGGGGCAGTATGAGAGGGGAGCGGCTGTACAGGGGCAGTATGAGGGGGAGGGGCAGTACAGGGGCAGTATGAGGGGGAGGGGCTGTACAGGGGCAGTATGAGGGGGAGGGGCTGTACAGGGGCAGTATGAGAGGGGGAGAGGCAGTATGAGGGGGAGGGGCTGTACAGGGGCAGTATGAGGGGGAGGGGCTGTACAGGGGCAGTATGAGAGGGGAGGGGCTGTACAGGGGCAGTATGAGGGGGAGGGGCTGTACAGGGGCAGTATGAGAGGGGAGCGGCTGTACAGGGGCAGTATGAGGGGGAGGGGCAGTACAGGGGCAGTATGAGGGGGAGGGGCTGTACAGGGGCAGTATGAGAGGGGGAGAGGCAGTATGAGGGGGAGGGGCTGTACAGGGGCAGTATGAGGGGGAGGGGCAGTACAGGGGCAGTATGACAGGGGGAGGGGCAGTACAGGGGCAGTATGACAGGGGGAGGGGCAGTATGAGGGGGAGGGGCTGTACAGGGGCAGTATGAGGGGGAGGGGCTGTACAGGGACAGTATGAGGGGGAGGGGCTGTACAGGGGCAGTAAGAGGGGGAGGGGCTGTACAGGGGCAGTATGAGAGGGGGAGGGGCTGTACAGGGACAGTATGAGGGGGGGAGGGGCTGTACAGGGGCAGTATGAGAGGGGGAGAGGCAGTATGAGGGGGAGGGGCTGTACAGGGGCAGTATGAGGGGGGAGGGGCTGTACAGGGGCAGTATGAGGGGGGAGGGGCTGTACAGGGGCAGTATGAGGGGGAGGGGCAGTATGACAGGCGGAGGGGCAGTACAGGGGCAGTATGACAGGGGGAGGGGCTGTATAGAGGCAGTATGAGGGGGAGGGGCTGTACAGGGGCAGTATGAGGGGGAGGGGCTGTACAGGGGCAGTATGAGGGGGGAGGGGCTGTACAGGGGCAGTATGAGGGGGAGGGGCTGTACAGGGGCAGTATGAGAGGGGGAGAGGCAGTATGAGGGGGAGGGGCTGTACAGGGGCAGTATGAGGGGGAGGGGCAGTACAGGGGCAGTATGACAGGGGGAGGGGCAGTACAGGGGCAGTATGACAGGGGGAGGGGCAGTATGAGGGGGAGGGGCTGTACAGGGGCAGTATGAGGGGGAGGGGCTGTACAGGGACAGTATGAGGGGGAGGGGCTGTACAGGGGCAGTAAGAGGGGGAGGGGCTGTACAGGGGCAGTATGAGAGGGGGAGGGGCTGTACAGGGACAGTATGAGGGGGGGAGGGGCTGTACAGGGGCAGTATGAGAGGGGGAGAGGCAGTATGAGGGGGAGGGGCTGTATGACAGGCGGAGGGGCAGTACAGGGGCAGTATGACAGGGGGAGGGGCTGTATAGAGGCAGTATGAGGGGGAGGGGCTGTACAGGGGCAGTATGAGGGGGAGGGGCTGTACAGGGGCAGTATGAGGGGGGAGGGGCTGTACAGGGGCAGTATGAGGGGGAGGGGCTGTACAGGGGCAGTATGAGGGGGAGGGGCAGTACAGGGGCAGTATGACAGGGGGAGGGGCTGTACAGGGGCAGTATGAGGGGGGAGGGGCTGTACAGGGGCAGTATGAGGGGGAGGGGCAGTATGACAGGGGGAGGGGCAGTATGAGGGGGAGGGGCTGTACAGGGGCAGTTTGAGAGGGGGAGGGGCTGTACAGGGGCAGTATGAGGGGGAGGGGCTGTACAGGGGCAGTATAAGGGGGAGGGGCTGTATGAGGGACAGTCCCTCTAAATCAGGGCCACCCGGGAGGTAGGAGTACGGGGGGGGGTATCGGGGGGTAGATTAATAACTCACAGCACACACGTGATTCCTCGCGCGCCGTTTGATGACGTGTCCAGCACGGAAGAATGGGGTCAGTGGGCGGGGCAATCCTCGATCAGGCTTTCGCGTTGTCAGGGAGAGCGGTGGGCGTGTCTGTGTAATAGGCACTGACGCAGGCCCCGCCCGAGCCTCGGAAATCCGCACATGCGCACTAGCGTCTCGCTGCCGTGTTTTTTTCTGGCAGTAGAACTAGAATCCGCTTGCGTGGCCATCTTTACTGCGGGAAGGTCCGATGACTGAGCCGCCATTTTGGAGATTGGCAGAATTTTGGGAAAACGTATAGGCAGCTCTGTAAATTGTCCCGCCCACTGGCAACCGTAACCAGGACGAGGCGGAGCTACAAGACCGATACAGGGAAACCAATCAAATGCCGGCTCAGCAAAGGTCCGCTAGTGGTTGGCAAAGTCACGTGGTACGCCCTGCCTCCTGGATGTGACCTTAAAGCGGACCTCCAGTGAATAAAAAAGAAAACGTAGTACATCGCTCCCCTCAGGGCAATCAGTGATGTAAGCTCATTCAGACGGATTAAAGCGGAACTAAATCTAAAAGACTCCTATTCTGGCTGATAGCCTTCCTGAATTGGGATGCCCCCGCTGTGTGACACCCCACAACACTCTTCCTGGACCAGCGGTGCATGTGCGGGCTCTTGTCCAATCAGAGGCGCTTGCTGTGCCTTTGTCATGCGGTGAACAGCTCTGATTACCTCCAATGGGGAGCGGGGGCATCCTGCCATTCAGATACACCTGGGTGGGACACCGCTGGGGATGCCCCTGCTCTCGCTCCCCATTGGAGGCAATGACAGGATGAGAGCCCGCACATGTGGGGGCGTCCTGCACCAGAATGTTTTGGACTCCAGGGCCGGCTACATTGGGACCCCCGCAGCGCATGTGCGGGCTCTGATTAAAAGCTGTTTTGTTCCGCTTTAGAGAGGAACGTCGGGCTCCAGGGCTGTCTGAGTCCCACATCCAGATTCGGGATGCCCCTCTGT
This sequence comes from Gastrophryne carolinensis, assembly GCA_027917425.1. Taxonomy (NCBI): domain Eukaryota; kingdom Metazoa; phylum Chordata; class Amphibia; order Anura; family Microhylidae; genus Gastrophryne; species Gastrophryne carolinensis. Next base: position 109,461 of record JAQIHN010000048.1, on the reverse strand, counting down.
GTGATGTCACCCAGGCCGCCCGGTAAACTCACCTATAGCCCCGCCCCAAAGAAGCATGTGCGGCTGCTCCCCACTATCCCTACAATAGGGTGCACCCTGTAATATTGTTCTTTTTTCCTTGTCTTGACCTTTACATGGAGAATTGTTTTGGGCCGTCCAATAGAATCTCAGCGACGGTGCATCAAGTATTGGCCGAATCCAAAAATCAATAAATGGATTTAATTTAAATAGAGCCGATGACATTACAGGTAGGGATGAGCGAATCGATCCGGACGAACCCGGATTCGATCCGAATTTCAGGAAAAATTCGATTCGGATCGAATCCGAATTTCCCCGCGATTCGATCACTCGAAGTTTTCCTTTAACATCCATTCATTTACATTACAGGCATTCTAAGATGGCGGGCGGGACATGTCTGGACATGTATCCCGCGCCAGTGCAAGCTGGGGCAGTCACATGCAGCCTATCAGCAGCCAGCAAGCCCGGTGACGTCACACAGCGGTATTTAACGGCGGCCATCTTGCTTTTCCTCATTTCTCTATTGCATTCGTGACAGACAGACAGAACGCTGTGTAGCTGAGGCAGTTAGACAGGCTGGAGACAGGGACAGACAGGGACAGACAGGGACAGGCAGGAGACAGGCAGGAGACAGGCAGGAGACAGACAGGAGACAGACAGAAAGCCAGGGAAAGGTAGGAAAAACGGAGCTGGCTGACAGGGAGATTTTTTTTTTTTCATCCAGCCTTTGTTAGCGTTTTCAGGCTGCTTATAGTAACTAACTGTGCATATATACTGAACTGATCTTAAGTCTGCTGTGAGGCATCCCATTCTGTGACTAAAGCAGCCTCTGTTTAAGACCATATAAGCATTTGCTCTTATCATATTTGAAATTAGCCTGATAAAGACACTTTTGCTGGCCAAAGCACTACTGTACCCTGGCAGCTCGATTCCTGCCCGGGGCATCCCATTCTGTGACTAAAGCAGCCTCTGTTTAAGACCATATAAGCATTTGCTCTAATCATATTTGAAATTAGGCCTGATAAAGACACTTTTGCTGGCCAAAGCACTACTGTACCCTGGCAGCTCGATTCCTGCCCGGGGCATCCCATTCTGTGACTAAAGCAGCCTCTGTTTAAGACCATATAAGCATTTGCTCTAATCATATTTGAAATTAGGCCTGATAAAGACACTTTTGCTGGCCAAAGCACTACTGTACCCTGGCAGCTCGATTCCTGCCCGGGGCATCCCATTCTGTGACTAAAGCAGCCTCTGTTTAAGACCATATAAGCATTTGCTCTAATCATATTTGAAATTAGGCCTGATAAAGACACTTTTGCTGGCCAAAGCACTACTGTACCCTGGCAGCTCGATTCCTGCCCGGGGCATCCCATTCTGTGACTAAAGCAGCCTCTGTTTAAGACCATATAAGCATTTGCTCTAATCATATTTGAAATTAGGCCTGATAAAGACACTTTTGCTGGCCAAAGCACTACTGTACCCTGGCAGCTCGATTCCTGCCCGGGGCATCCCATTCTGTGACTAAAGCAGCCTCTGTTTAAGACCATATAAGCATTTGCTCTAATCATATTTGAAATTAGGCCTGATAAAGACACTTTTGCTGGCCAAAGCACTACTGTACCCTGGCAGCTCGATTCCTGCCCGGGGCATCCCATTCTGTGACTAAAGCAGCCTCTGTTTAAGACCATATAAGCATTTGCTCTAATCATATTTGAAATTAGGCCTGATAAAGACACTTTTGCTGGCCAAAGCACTACTGTACCCTGGCAGCTCGATTCCTGCCCGGGGCATCCCATTCTGTGACTAAAGCAGCCTCTGTTTAAGACCATATAAGCATTTGCTCTAATCATATTTGAAATTAGGCCTGATAAAGACACTTTTGCTGGCCAAAGCACTACTGTACCCTGGCAGCTCGATTCCTGCCCGGGGCATCCCATTCTGTGACTAAAGCAGCCTCTGTTTAAGACCATATAAGCATTTGCTCTAATCATATTTGAAATTAGGCCTGATAAAGACACTTTTGCTGGCCAAAGCACTACTGTACCCTGGCAGCTCGATTCCTGCCCGGGGCATCCCATTCTGTGACTAAAGCAGCCTCTGTTTAAGACCATATAAGCATTTGCTCTAATCATATTTGAAATTAGGCCTGATAAAGACACTTTTGCTGGCCAAAGCACTACTGTACCCTGGCAGCTCGATTCCTGCCCGGGGCATCCCATTCTGTGACTAAAGCAGCCTCTGTTTAAGACCATATAAGCATTTGCTCTAATCATATTTGAAATTAGGCCTGATAAAGACACTTTTGCTGGCCAAAGCACTACTGTACCCTGGCAGCTCGATTCCTGCCCGGGGCATCCCATTCTGTGACTAAAGCAGCCTCTGTTTAAGACCATATAAGCATTTGCTCTAATCATATTTGAAATTAGGCCTGATAAAGACACTTTTGCTGGCCAAAGCACTACTGTACCCTGGCAGCTCGATTCCTGCCCGGGGCATCCCATTCTGTGACTAAAGCAGCCTCTGTTTAAGACCATATAAGCATTTGCTCTAATCATATTTGAAATTAGGCCTGATAAAGACACTTTTGCTGGCCAAAGCACTACTGTACCCTGGCAGCTCGATTCCTGCCCGGGGCATCCCATTCTGTGACTAAAGCAGCCTCTGTTTAAGACCATATAAGCATTTGCTCTAATCATATTTGAAATTAGGCCTGATAAAGACACTTTTGCTGGCCAAAGCACTACTGTACCCTGGCAGCTCGATTCCTGCCCGGGGCATCCCATTCTGTGACTAAAGCAGCCTCTGTTTAAGACCATATAAGCATTTGCTCTAATCATATTTGAAATTAGGCCTGATAAAGACACTTTTGCTGGCCAAAGCACTACTGTACCCTGGCAGCTCGATTCCTGCCCGGGGCATCCCATTCTGTGACTAAAGCAGCCTCTGTTTAAGACCATATAAGCATTTGCTCTAATCATATTTGAAATTAGGCCTGATAAAGACACTTTTGCTGGCCAAAGCACTACTGTACCCTGGCAGCTCGATTCCTGCCCGGGGCATCCCATTCTGTGACTAAAGCAGCCTCTGTTTAAGACCATATAAGCATTTGCTCTAATCATATTTGAAATTAGGCCTGATAAAGACACTTTTGCTGGCCAAAGCACTACTGTACCCTGGCAGCTCGATTCCTGCCCGGGGCATCCCATTCTGTGACTAAAGCAGCCTCTGTTTAAGACCATATAAGCATTTGCTCTAATCATATTTGAAATTAGGCCTGATAAAGACACTTTTGCTGGCCAAAGCACTACTGTACCCTGGCAGCTCGATTCCTGCCCGGGGCATCCCATTCTGTGACTAAAGCAGCCTCTGTTTAAGACCATATAAGCATTTGCTCTAATCATATTTGAAATTAGGCCTGATAAAGACACTTTTGCTGGCCAAAGCACTACTGTACCCTGGCAGCTCGATTCCTGCCCGGGGCATCCCATTCTGTGACTAAAGCAGCCTCTGTTTAAGACCATATAAGCATTTGCTCTAATCATATTTGAAATTAGGCCTGATAAAGACACTTTTGCTGGCCAAAGCACTACTGTACCCTGGCAGCTCGATTCCTGCCCGGGGCATCCCATTCTGTGACTAAAGCAGCCTCTGTTTAAGACCATATAAGCATTTGCTCTTATCATATTTGAAATTAGGCCTGATAAAGACACTTTTGCTGGCCAAAGCACTACTGTACCCTGGCAGCTCGATTCCTGCCCGGGGCATCCCATTCTGTGACTAAAGCAGCCTCTGTTTAAGACCATATAAGCATTTGCTCTTATCATATTTGAAATTAGGCCTGATAAAGACACTTTTGCTGGCCAAAGCACTACTGTACCCTGGCAGCTCGATTCCTGCCCGGGGCATCCCATTCTGTGACTAAAGCAGCCTCTGTTTAAGACCATATAAGCATTTGCTCTTATCATATTTGAAATTAGGCCTGATAAAGACACTTTTGCTGGCCAAAGCACTACTGTACCCTGGCAGCTCGATTCCTGCCCGGGGCATCCCATTCTGTGACTAAAGCAGCCTCTGTTTAAGACCATATAAGCATTTGCTCTTATTATATTTATATTATAAGACACTTTTGCTGGGCATAGGCTTACTGCTGCCTGCCAGGTGCACTTCTGTTGAGGCATCCCATTCTGTAACATAGCATACCCCTCTTTATTTACACTAAGCAGCTCTCTTATTTACACTAAGCAGGCCTGTTGGAGGCTGAGTGTTACTGCTCACTTTTGGTGTGCATTATATTCTGTTTCATATAGACCCACCGCTGCCCGGGGTTTTTTTAAATATCACCTACTACCACGCCAGTTAGACTATGTCGGGCAGACAAGTGCCTGGAAGTGAAAAGAGGAGTGGCAGAGGCCAAGATTCCGCAGGAAGAGCTCGCATCAGACTGGGGGCCAGTAGCAGCAGGAGTCACGCTGAGAGACCTAATCTGCCAGTATCTGCTAGCGGTCGGGTCTCCACCAGTAACGCATCTGCCGTGGTAGATTGGTTGACGCGCTCATCAACAACATCATTACAACTTACGTCTGAGACCCCCAGTCTAGGGTCGGTAGGTTCCTCTGACACAACCCTGAGTTGGCATGCCCCGAGAGCAGTCCCTGTCCTCCCATTGCCTCTGGCCTACGCCGTTCCCTCCCCCAGCGACGTATCCTATGCTTTGGGTTCAGCTCCACTCTTTAGTGAGGAGGACCATCAGATAGAGGACAGTCAGCAGCTACTGCCCAGCCAAGAAATGGAGGTGGCTTCTTTAGCTAGGCAGACAAATAGTGATGTGGACAGTGTCGTGGGTGCTGCGAGCGTTCCAGCTCCTGCGCCAGACACTGTTGACGAATCCACGAACATCAGTGACGTACAGCCACAACCCGGTGATGATGATGATGATGACGATGAAGCCGATCGCACTTGGGAGCCGGGTGATGAAGGGGCTTCATCGTCATCATCAGGAGAAGAGGGGTGCAGGTTGCCCCGGAGTCAGCAGCTGAGGCAGCAAAGTGGTAGCAGTCAGCATGGGGGCACAATTCCAAAGGCTGGAGCCGGCCGGGGCCGGGGCCGGGGTAGAGCACCTGCTGTGCGGCAGTCTACCTTATCGGGAGGTAGTGGAGCAGGGGTTCCTGGAGTTGGCAACAGCAGCAGTGAATCAGTGAGGCCAGGGGGTGGGAAAAGTAGCTACTCGGCAGTGTGGCAGTTTTTCCTGAGGCATCCGCAGGAGGGTAACATGGCCACATGCAAGATATGTAGGCAAAAGGTGAAGCGTGGCCAGGGTCCAAATGTTGGCACCACGGCCCTGCGTCAACATATGATGCGTCACCATAAAACGACCTGGGAGAACCGAGGCTCCCAAGGGGTGGTCCAGTCTGCTTCCTCACCAAGTGAGCTCCCAATTTCTGCCAGCCAAGGCTCCAGCACCTCAGCCGAAGGCAGCTGTGCGTCATACCCATCCTCTGTCGCTCCTGCTCCTCCTCCTCCTCCTCCAAGTCATGCATCCCGCCAGCAATCCATCAGCGAAGCCATGTCCAAGAGACAGCAGTATGCGCCCACTCATCCTACGGCGCAGAAGCTGAATGTGCTCCTGTCCAAGTTGCTGGTGCTGCAGTCGCTCCCTTTTCAGGTGGTGGAATCTGCACCTTTCAGAGAACTGATGGCTTGTGCCGAGCCGAGGTGGAGAGTCCCAAGCCGTCATTTCTTTGCCAAGAAGGCAGTACCAGCGCTGCACACTTTTGTTGAACAGAAGGTGGGCCAGTCCTTGAGCCTGTCGGTGTGTAGCAAAATACATGGCAGCGCCGACATCTGGAGCTGTAACTACGGTCAGGGGCAGTACATGTCGTTTACGGCCCACTGGGTGAATGTGGTCCCTTTGCAGCAGCAACTTGGACAGGTCACGCCGCTTCGGCCTCCGCGCTCTCTGCCCATTGGGCCTGTGACACCGTGCGACTCGGCCTCCTCATCCTCCGCCATCTCCTCACCCTCCACTGTAGGCTCAAGTCTCAGTGCCCCTCCAGTCTACCATGTGTGCAGGGCACGGAGGTGTCACGCAGTGCTTCACATGGTTTGTCTTGGCGAACGGAGTCACACAGGGGAGGAACTGCTTAAATGTATTCATCAGGAAATCCAAACATGGCTTACTCCGAGAAAACTTAAAATGGGAATCATGGTTACCGACAATGGGAAGAACATTTTGTCTGCGCTGCGCCAAGGAAGCCTGACCCATGCCCCCTGCATGGCTCACGTCTTCAATCTGGTTGTCAAGCGGTTTCTGAAGTGTTCCCCCCATCTGCAGGACATCCTAACAACTTCACGGAAACTTTGCATGCACTTCAGCCACTCCTACACTGCCAAACACACCCTTCTTGAGCTACAGCGTCAGAATGGTATCCCCCAACATAGTCTGATTTGCGATGTTTCCACCCGTTGGAATTCCACCCTTCACATGTTGGACCGATTATATGAACAGAGAAAAGCCATCACGGATTTCCTGATGATCCAAGCAGATAGGGGGACTCCCCTGTGTAACTTCAATGTCAACCAGTGGCAGCTCATACGTGACACCTGCCGTTTGCTCAGGCCCTTTGAGGAAGCCACTTTATTTGTCAGTCGGCAGGATTACGGGATGAACGACGTGATTCCACTGCTTCATGTACTGCAGCACATGTTGGAAACCATGGCTGGTCAGGGCACTGGAGACATGGCGTTTACATCTTACGGCCACATGAACCCCCTTGGAGCTGAACTGGAGGAGGAGGAGGAGGAAGAGGAGGAGGAGGAGTTGCCCAGCGAAACACAGTTTAGGCTTGGCGAAATGGCTGGTTTATCTAGTCAGCGGACAGGAGAGGAGGAGCAGGAGCAGCCAGAGGAGCTAGAGGTTTTTGAGGAAGGAGAGACAGAGGACCCGGGCACACCGTGGCAGTATGCAGTGGAGATGGAGACAGGTAGTCCATCCGAGTCACTTGCGCAAATGGCACGAAGCATGCTCACGTGCTTGCGTAGTGACCCCAGAATTGTTTCCATCTGTCGGCGGGATGACTTCTGGCTGTCCACCTTATTGGACCCTCGCTTCCGGCACAAAATGGGGGCATTTTTTAAACCCACCGAGAGGGAGGACAAACTCAACTACTACAAAGACATTCTACGTAGGCAGTTGGCCGATGCCTATCTGCTCCATGGTCCATACTCTCGCAGGTCTGACTCGAGGGGACCTCTGCGCTCACCTTCCACTGCCATGGCCGCTGGGGGGGTTGGCAGCAGCAGCAGCAGAAGCTCCATCAGCAGCAGCAGCCTCAGTCTTCAGTCGCTAATGAGTAGCTTTCTACACCCGCATAGTGAGGCTACTCATGAGCAGCAGGAAGACCTGGAGCAGGACCTGAACCAGCAGGTCATGTCATACTTTGACATGACCATGCCAACACACCTTGAGGATCCGCTGGACTTCTGGGCAGCCAAACTTGATTTGTGGCCGCAACTAGCAGAGTTTGCCCTGGAAAAGCTGTCCTGCCCGGCAAGTAGCGTGCCATCTGAGCGGGTGTTTAGTGCGGCGGGGGCCATAGTTACGGCGAGGAGAACTCGTCTGTCAACTAAAAATGTGGAGAGACTCACCTTTGTCAAAATGAATCAGGGATGGATCAGCCAGGATTTCCACCCACCAATGCCTGATGCATGCGACTAGATTCAGCATGGTGCCACGTTTTACACTTTCCAAATGGTGCAAAACATATTTATGTCTTTAGGCCATTTTTTGGGCTCCTGCTGCTGCTACTGTCAACTCCTGCCAACTCCAGGGTGTGATTCATCCAATTTTTGGGCTCCTGAAGCCAACTCCAGTGTATATTTGGGCTCCTGCTGCTGCTGCTACCAACTTCTGCCAACTCCAGGGTGTGATTCATCCAATTTTTGGGCTCCTGAAGCCAACTCCAGTGTATATTTGGGCTCCTGCTGCTGCTGCTGCCAACTTCTGCCAACTCCAGGGTGTGATTCATCCAATTTTTGGGCTCCTGAAGCCAACTCCAGTGTATATTTGGGCTCCTGCTGCTGCTACTGTCAACTCCTGCCAACTCCAGGGTGTGATTCATCCAATTTTTGGGCTCCTGAAGCCAACTCCAGTGTATATTTGGGCTCCTGCTGCTGCTGCTGCCAACTTCTGCCAACTCCAGGGTGTGATTCATCCAATTTTTGGGCTCCTGAAGCCAACTCCAGTGTATATTTGGGCTCCTGCTGCTGCTACTGTCAACTCCTGCCAACTCCAGGGTGTGATTCATCCAATTTTTGGGCTCCTGAAGCCAACTCCAGTGTATATTTGGGCTCCTGCTGCTGCTGCTGCCAACTTCTGCCAACTCCAGGGTGTGATTCATCCAATTTTTGGGCTCCTGAAGCCAACTCCAGTGTATATTTGGGCTCCTGCTGCTGCTGCTGCCAACTTCTGCCAACTCCAGGGTGTGATTCATCCAATTTTTGGGCTCCTGAAGCCAACTCCAGTGTATATTTGGGCTCCTGCTGCTGCTGCTGCCAACTTCTGCCAACTCCAGGGTGTGATTCATCCAATTTTTGGGCTCCTGAAGCCAACTCCAGTGTATATTTGGGCTCCTGCTGCTGCTACTGTCAACTCCTGCCAACTCCAGGGTGTGATTCATCCAATTTTTGGGCTCCTGAAGCCAACTCCAGTGTATATTTGGGCTCCTGCTGCTGCTGCTGCCAACTTCTGCCAACTCCAGGGTGTGATTCATCCAATTTTTGGGCTCCTGAAGCCAACTCCAGTGTATATTTGGGCTCCTGCTGCTGCTGCTGCCAACTTCTGCCAACTCCAGGGTGTGATTCATCCAATTTTTGGGCTCCTGAAGCCAACTCCAGTGTATATTTGGGCTCCTGCTGCTGCTGCTGTCAACTCCTGCCAACTCCAGGGTGTGATTCATCCAATTTTTGGGCTCCTGAAGCCAACTCCAGTGTATATTTGGGCTCCTGCTGCTGCTGCTGCCAACTTCTGCCAACTCCAGGGTGTGATTCATCCAATTTTTGGGCTCCTGAAGCCAACTCCAGTGTATATTTGGGCTCCTGCTGCTGCTGCTGTCAACTCCTGCCAACTCCAGGGTGTGATTCATCCAATTTTTGGGCTCCTGAAGCCAACTCCAGTGTATATTTGGGCTCCTGCTGCTGCTGCTGTCAACTCCTGCCAACTCCAGGGTGTGATTCATCCAATTTTTGGGCTCCTGAAGCCAACTCCAGTGTATATTTGGGCTCCTGCTGCTGCTGCTGCCAACTTCTGCCAACTCCAGGGTGTGATTCATCCAATTTTTGGGCTCCTGAAGCCAACTCCAGTGTATATTTGGGCTCCTGCTGCTGCTACTGTCAACTCCTGCCAACTCCAGGGTGTGATTCATCCAATTTTTGGGCTCCTGAAGCCAACTCCAGTGTATATTTGGGCTCCTGCTGCTGCTGCTGCCAACTTCTGCCAACTCCAGGGTGTGATTCATCCAATTTTTGGGCTCCTGAAGCCAACTCCAGTGTATATTTGGGCTCCTGCTGCTGCTGCTGTCAACTCCTGCCAACTCCAGGGTGTGATTCATCCAATTTTTGGGCTCCTGAAGCCAACTCCAGTGTATATTTGGGCTCCTGCTGCTGCTGCTGCCAACTTCTGCCAACTCCAGGGTGTGATTCATCCAATTTTTGGGCTCCTGAAGCCAACTCCAGTGTATATTTGGGCTCCTGCTGCTGCTGCTGCCAACTTCTGCCAACTCCAGGGTGTGATTCATCCAATTTTTGGGCTCCTGAAGCCAACTCCAGTGTATATTTGGGCTCCTGCTGCTGCTGCTGCCAACTTCTGCCAACTCCAGGGTGTGATTCATCCAATTTTTGGGCTCCTGAAGCCAACTCCAGTGTATATTTGGGCTCCTGCTGCTGCTGCTGTCAACTCCTGCCAACTCCAGGGTGTGATTCATCCAATTTTTGGGCTCCTGAAGCCAACTCCAGTGTATATTTGGGCTCCTGCTGCTGCTGCTGTCAACTCCTGCCAACTCCAGGGTGTGATTCATCCAATTTTTGGGCTCCTGAAGCCAACTCCAGTGTATATTTGGGCTCCTGCTGCTGCTGCTGCCAACTTCTGCCAACTCCAGGGTGTGATTCATCCAATTTTTGGGCTCCTGAAGCCAACTCCAGTGTATATTTGGGCTCCTGCTGCTGCTACTGTCAACTCCTGCCAACTCCAGGGTGTGATTCATCCAATTTTTGGGCTCCTGAAGCCAACTCCAGTGTATATTTGGGCTCCTGCTGCTGCTGCTGCCAACTTCTGCCAACTCCAGGGTGTGATTCATCCAATTTTTGGGCTCCTGAAGCCAACTCCAGTGTATATTTGGGCTCCTGCTGCTGCTGCTGTCAACTCCTGCCAACTCCAGGGTGTGATTCATCCAATTTTTGGGCTCCTGAAGCCAACTCCAGTGTATATTTGGGCTCCTGCTGCTGCTGCTGCCAACTTCTGCCAACTCCAGGGTGTGATTCATCCAATTTTTGGGCTCCTGAAGCCAACTCCAGTGTATATTTGGGCTCCTGCTGCTGCTGCTGCCAACTTCTGCCAACTCCAGGGTGTGATTCATCCAATTTTTGGGCTCCTGAAGCCAACTCCAGTGTATATTTGGGCTCCTGCTGCTGCTGCTGCCAACTTCTGCCAACTCCAGGGTGTGATTCATCCAATTTTTGGGCTCCTGAAGCCAACTCCAGTGTATATTTGGGCTCCTGCTGCTGCTGCTGTCAACTCCTGCCAACTCCAGGGTGTGATTCATCCAATTTTTGGGCTCCTGAAGCCAACTCCAGTGTATATTTGGGCTCCTGCTGCTGCTGCTGCCAACTTCTGCCAACTCCAGGGTGTGATTCATCCAATTTTTGGGCTCCTGAAGCCAACTCCAGTGTATATTTGGGCTCCTGCTGCTGCTGCTGCCAACTTCTGCCAACTCCAGGGTGTGATTCATCCAATTTTTGGGCTCCTGAAGCCAACTCCAGTGTATATTTGGGCTCCTGCTGCTGCTGCTGCCAACTCCTGCCAACTCCAGGGTGTGATTCATCCAATTTTTGGGCTCCTGAAGCCAACTCCAGTGTATATTTGGGCTCCTGCTGCTGCTGCTGCCAACTTCTGCCAACTCCAGGGTGTGATTCATCCAATTTTTGGGCTCCTGAAGCCAACTCCAGTGTATATTTGGGCTCCTGCTGCTGCTGCTGTCAACTCCTGCCAACTCCAGGGTGTGATTCATCCAATTTTTGGGCTCCTGAAGCCAACTCCAGTGTATATTTGGGCTCCTGCTGCTGCTGCTGCCAACTTCTGCCAACTCCAGGGTGTGATTCATCCAATTTTTGGGCTCCTGAAGCCAACTCCAGTGTATATTTGGGCTCCTGCTGCTGCTGCTGCCAACTTCTGCCAACTCCAGGGTGTGATTCATCCAATTTTTGGGCTCCTGAAGCCAACTCCAGTGTATATTTGGGCTCCTGCTGCTGCTGCTGCCAACTCCTGCCAACTCCAGGGTGTGATTCATCCAATTTTTGGGCTCCTGAAGCCAACTCCAGTGTATATTTGGGCTCCTGCTGCTGCTGCTGCCAACTTCTGCCAACTCCAGGGTGTGATTCATCCAATTTTTGGGCTCCTGAAGCCAACTCCAGTGTATATTTGGGCTCCTGCTGCTGCTGCTGTCAACTCCTGCCAACTCCAGGGTGTGATTCATCCAATTTTTGGGCTCCTGAAGCCAACTCCAGTGTATATTTGGGCTCCTGCTGCTGCTGCTGCCAACTTCTGCCAACTCCAGGGTGTGATTCATCCAATTTTTGGGCTCCTGAAGCCAACTCCAGTGTATATTTGGGCTCCTGCTGCTGCTGCTGTCAACTCCTGCCAACTCCAGGGTGTGATTCATCCAATTTTTGGGCTCCTGAAGCCAACTCCAGTGTATATTTGGGCTCCTGCTGCTGCTGCTGTCAACTCCTGCCAACTCCAGGGTGTGATTCATCCAATTTTTGGGCTCCTGAAGCCAACTCCAGTGTATATTTGGGCTCCTGCTGCTGCTGCTGTCAACTTCTGCCAACTCCAGGGTGTGATTCATCCAATTTTTGGGCTCCTGAAGCCAACTCCAGTGTATATTTGGGCTCCTGCTGCTGCTGCTGCTGCCAACTTCTGCCAACTCCAGGGTGTGATTCATCCAATTTTTGGGCTCCTGAAGCCAACTCCAGTGTATATTTGGGCTCCTGCTGCTGCTGCTGCTGCCAACTTCTGCCAACTCCAGGGTGTGATTCATCCAATTTTTGGGCTCCTGAAGCCAACTCCAGTGTATATTTGGGCTCCTGCTGCTGCTACTGTCAACTCCTGCCAACTCCAGGGTGTGATTCATCCAATTTTTGGGCTCCTGAAGCCAACTCCAGTGTATATTTGGGCTCCTGCTGCTGCTGCTGCCAACTTCTGCCAACTCCAGGGTGTGATTCATCCAATTTTTGGGCTCCTGAAGCCAACTCCAGTGTATATTTGGGCTCCTGCTGCTGCTGCTGTCAACTCCTGCCAACTCCAGGGTGTGATTCATCCAATTTTTGGGCTCCTGAAGCCAACTCCAGTGTATATTTGGGCTCCTGCTGCTGCTGCTGCCAACTTCTGCCAACTCCAGGGTGTGATTCATCCAATTTTTGGGCTCCTGAAGCCAACTCCAGTGTATATTTGGGCTCCTGCTGCTGCTGCTGCCAACTTCTGCCAACTCCAGGGTGTGATTCATCCAATTTTTGGGCTCCTGAAGCCAACTCCAGTGTATATTTGGGCTCCTGCTGCTGCTGCTGTCAACTCCTGCCAACTCCAGGGTGTGATTCATCCAATTTTTGGGCTCCTGAAGCCAACTCCAGTGTATATTTGGGCTCCTGCTGCTGCTGCTGTCAACTCCTGCCAACTCCAGGGTGTGATTCATCCAATTTTTGGGCTCCTGAAGCCAACTCCAGTGTATATTTGGGCTCCTGCTGCTGCTGCTGTCAACTCCTGCCAACTCCAGGGTGTGATTCATCCAATTTTTGGGCTCCTGAAGCCAACTCCAGTGTATATTTGGGCTCCTGCTGCTGCTGCTGCCAACTTCTGCCAACTCCAGGGTGTGATTCATCCAATTTTTGGGCTCCTGAAGCCAACTCCAGTGTATATTTGGGCTCCTTCTGCCCCTCATAGTGATGCCACTTCAACTCTCTGCAATTGTGCCGCTCTGCGATTCTATTAGCGATGCCTCTGATCTGCATGTGATATTTCTTAAAAGTATTATTTAACTAACCCAGCACGCATCCTGTGCGTGTTACAGCAAGGCTGAATGGTTTACAACCCTATTGAGGCTGTAGGAGGCTCAGAAATAGCCGTTTTTAATAGCGATTCGTCGCGAATTTATTCGGGTCGAAACGATTTTTGTCGGAAAATTCGGCGAATCAGTCGAATCGAATTTTTCAAAAGTTCGCTCATCTCTAATTACAGGAAAATAATAAATGGTGTAAATATGACGTGAAGATGCAATGTCCAGAAATGAAAGCAGTGTCCATAGAGAATGCAGCAATCCTCCCTCTCAGGCTAATTCAACACTCGCTGTGATTGGCTGAGCTTCCAGCCTCATGTCGTCTGTGACAGAGAACAGAAAGATCCCGTCCTTTGTCCTTAAAATGTTATCCTTCTGGTCAAAGCTTTTTTCCCCTCCTCTAAGGGGGGGGGGGGGGGGGGGGGGGCAGGCATGTACCATTATATATCAGTCCAGGAAACATATGGTTTCAGTTAAAAGTCAAAAGACCATTATCAATGAGAAAAACCCAGACATAACTTTACTTGAGTATATATATATATATATATATACACACACACACACACACACACACAGATATATATAATGAATATCGATGCAATTCAGCAAAATAAACCTTATGTTATATTATATGTGTATGATTTCCCCTGTATCAGCCAGCCCTGGATCTGAATCATAATAACCAGGTAAATAACCACAAATTCCACATTCATCCAAGTTATCTATATACATCAATAATATTAGTGATTTAATAATAATTCATTAATAATTGAGATCACATTTTATTCTTCTGGAACCTTCTTACACACCCGCACAAGGAATTTGTGATTGGCCGGCGTGGGCACGCTTCCTGCTACAGGACAGTGGCACGCTCGGCTCCACTCAGCTAGAGGCAAGTCTTAAAGTGGATCAAAACCCAGGATTTTCACTATCCTGGGGTTTGGTGTGACACCCTTCAGGGCACCCGATGTAACGCCTCTCATCCAATCAGCGCCCTCGGATCCACTTGTCTAGGACTCGGCCGCCGCATCCCCCACTACCCTCTAACCCTCTAACAGGGAGCGTGCCTGCGCCGGCCAATCACAAATGCCATGCGCCATGCTAGAGGGATTTCAGGGAGCCGCCGCTGCTCACACATGCAACTGGGGGTGTCACACAGCGGGGTATCCCTAATTGGAATACCCGGGGGAAGCAAGCTCACCTTTTCCTGGCCCTACAGGCGCACGCTCCGCCTCTCGTCCAATCAGTGCACTCGACTGCACTGACGCAAATGTTGGTTAAAGTGGACCAAAACCCTATAGATTCCAGGGCTGTCGGGTCTGGGTTTTGGTCCGCTTTAGTGTTCCACTTCAGGCTGTCGGGTCTGGGTTTTGGTCCGCTTTAACCAAGTGTAAGACGATTTTAGGTCAGTGCAGTGGAGTGCACTGATTGGACGAGAGGCGGAGCCTGTAGGACCAGAGAAAGGTGAGTTTTAGTGGGAGACCAGTGGGACAAGGACCACAGCCCACCCTGGAGTCTATGAGAGTCCAGGGCAGGCTTCCAGCTCCAACAACCCCTCCATTCCCGCATCCCTGCAGCAGGGCACGCACCCGCACCAGGTATTAGTGAATGGCCGGCGGGGGCGTGTTCCCTGTTAGAAGGTCGGGGGGGGGGCTCAGATCCACTCATCCACACTCAGCTGCTGCATTAATAATCACAAAACACGAGTCTCTACATAAATAAATATAAATAACCCCATAAATAAATATAACTAATAACCCCATAAATAAATATAAATAATAACCCCATAAATAAATATAAATAATAACCCCACAAATAAATATAAATAATAACCCCATAAATAAATATAACTAATAACCCCATAAATAAATATAAATAATAACCCCATAAATAAATATAAATAATAACCCCATAAATAAATATAACTAATAACCCCATAAATAAATATAAATAACCCCATAAATAAATATAACTAATAACCCCATAAATAAATATAAATAATAACCCCATAAATAAATATAAATAATAACCCCACAAATAAATATAAATAATAACCCCATAAATAAATATAACGAATAACCCCATAAATAAATATAAATAATAACCCCATAAATAAATATAAATAATAACCCCATAAATAAATATAACTAATAACACCATAAATAAATATAAATAACCCCATAAATAAATATAACTAATAACCCCATATGTAAATATAACTAATAACCCCATAAATAAATATAACTAATAACACCATAAATAAATATAACTAATAACACCATAAATAAATATAACTAATAACCCCATAAATAAATATAAATAACTCCATAAATAAATATAAATAACCCCATAAATAAATATAACTAAAAACCCCATAAATAAATATAAATAATAACCCCATAAATAAATGTAACTAATAACCCCATAAATAAATATAAATAATAACCCCATAAATAAATGTAACTAATAACCCCATAAATAAATATAACTAATAACCCCATACATAACTATAACTAATAACCCCAAAAATAAATATAACTAATAACCCCTTAAATAAATATAAATAATAACCACATAAATAAATATAACTAATAACCCCATAAATAAATATAACTAATAACCCCATAAATAAATATAACTAATAACCCCATAAATAAATATAACTAATAACCCCATAAATAAATATAACTAATAACCCCATAAATAAATATAACTAATAACCCCATAAATAAATATAAATAACTCCATAAATAAATATAAATAACCCCATAAATAAATATAAATAACCCCATAAATAAATATAACTAATAACCCCATAAATAAATATAAATAACCCCATAAATAAATATAAATAACCCCATAAATAAATATAACTAATAACCCCATAAATAAATATAACTAATAACCCCATAAATAAATATAAATAATAACCCCATAAATAAATGTAACTAATAACCCCATAAATAAATATAAATAACCCCATAAATAAATATAACTAATAAGCCCATAAATAAATATAAATAACCCCATAAATAAATATAAATAATAACTCCATACATAAATATAAATAATAACCCCATAAATAAATGTAAATAACCCCATAAATAAATATAAATAATAACCCCATAAATAAATATAAATAATAATCCCCTTAAATAAATGTAAATTACCCCATAAATAAATATAAATAATAACCCCACAAATAAATGTAAATAACCCCATAAATAAAAATAAATAATAAGCCCATAAATAAATGTAAATAACCCCATAAATAAATATAAATAATAACCCCATAAATAAATATAAATAATAATCCCATAAATAAATGTAAATAACCCCATAAATAAATATAAATAATAACCCCACAAATAAATATAAATAATAACGCCACAAATAAATGTAAATAACCCCATAAATAAATATAAATAATAACCCCACAAATAAATGTAAATAACCCCATAAATAAATATAAATAATAACCCCATAAATAAATGTAAATAACCCCATAAATAAATATAAATAATAACCCCATAAATAAATATAAATAATAACCCCATAAATAAATATAACTAATAACCCCATAAATAAATATAAATAATAACCTCATAAATAAATATAAATAATAACCCCATAAATAAATGTAAATAACCCCATAAATAAATATAAATAATAACCCCATAAATAAATATAAATAATAATCCCCTTAAATAAATGTAAATTACCCCATAAATAAATATAAATAATAACCCCACAAATAAATGTAAATAACCCCATAAATAAATATAAATAATAAGCCCATAAATAAATGTAAATAACCCCATAAATAAATATAAATAATAACCCCATAAATAAATGTAAATAACCCCATAAATAAATATAATTAATAACCCCATAAATAAATGTAAATAACCCCATAAATAAATATAAATAATAACCCCATAAATAAATGTAAATAACCCCATAAATAAATATAAATATTAACCCCATAAATAAATATAAATAATAACCCCATAAATAAATGTAAATAACCCCATAAATAAATATAAATAATAACCCCACAAATAAATGTAAATAACCACATAAAAAAATATAAATAATAAACCCATAAATAAATATAAATAATAACCCCATAAATAAATATAAATAATAACCCCATAAATAAATATAAATAATAACCCCATAAATAAATATAAATAACCCCATAAATGTCGCCGCACTCAAGAATATATGTAAAAATATATAAACCAAGACAATGGCCTCCATTCAATAAAGGTAGAAAAAAAATTGTTCAAAAACAAGCCTGCACATGCTCCGTAGGGCCAGGGAGGCTCAGAGCCCGCACATGCTCCGTAGGGCCAGGGAGGATCAGAGCCCGCACATGCTCCGTAGGGTCAGGGAGGATCAGAGCCCACACATGCTCCGTAGGGTCAGGGAGGATCAGAGCCCGCACATGCTCCGTAGGGTCAGGGAGGATCAGAGCCCGCACATGCTCCGTAGGGTCAGGGAGGATCAGAGCCCGCACATGCTCCGTAGGGTCAGGGAGGATCAGAGCCCGCACATGCTCCGTAGGGCCAGGGAGGCTCAGAGCCCGCACATGCTCCGTAGGGCCAGGGAGGCTCAGAGCCCGCACATGCTCCGTAGGGCCAGGGAGGCTCAGAGCCCGCACATACTCCGTAGGGCCAGGGAGGCTCAGAGCCCGCACATGCTCCGTAGGGTCAGGGAGGATCAGAGCCCGCACATGCTCTGTAGGGTCAGGGAGGATCAGAGCCCGCACATGCTCCGTAGGGTCGGGGAGGATCAGAGCCCGCACATGCTCCGTAGGGTCGGGGAGGATCAGAGCCCGCACATGCTCCGTAGGGTCAGGGAGGATCAGAGCCCGCACATGCTCCGTAGGGCCGGGGAGGATCAGAGCCCGCACATGCTCCGTAGGGCCGGGGAGGATCAGAGCCCGCACATGCTCCGTAGGGCCAGGGAGGATCAGAGCCCGCACATGCTCCGTAGGGCCGGGGAGGATCAGAGCCCGCACATGCTCCGTAGGGCCGGGGAGGATCAGAGCCCGCACATGCTCTGTAGGATCAGGGAGGCTCAGAGCCCGCACATGCTCCGTAGGGCCGGGGAGGATCAGAGCCCGCACATGCTCCGTAGGGCCGGGGAGGATCAGAGCCCGCACATGCTCCGTAGGGCCGGGGAGGATCAGAGCCCGCACATGCTCCGTAGGATCAGGGAGGATCAGAGCCCGCACATGCTCCGTAGGGTCAGGGAGGATCAGAGCCCGCACATGCTCCGTAGGGTCAGGGAGGATCAGAGCCCGCACATGCTCCGTAGGGCCAGGGAGGCTCAGAGCCCGCACATGCTCTGTAGGGTCGGGGAGGGTCAGAGCCCGCACATGCTCCGTAGGGCCGGGGAGGATCAGAGCCCGCACATGCTCCGTAGGGCCGGGGAGGATCAGAGCCCGCACATGCTCCGTAGGATCAGGGAGGATCAGAGCCCGCACATGCTCCGTAGGGTCAGGGAGGATCAGAGCCCGCACATGCTCCGTAGGGTCAGGGAGGATCAGAGCCCGCACATGCTCCATAGGGTCAGGGAGGATCAGAGCCCGCACATGCTCCGTAGGGTCAGGGAGGATCAGAGCCCGCACATGCTCCGTAGGGTCAGGGAGGATCAGAGCCCGCACATGCTCCATAGGGTCAGGGAGGATCAGAGCCCGCACATGCTCCGTAGGGTCAGGGAGGGTCAGAGCCCGCACATGCTCCATAGGGCCAGGGAGGGTCAGAGCCCGCACATGCTCCGTAGGGCCAGGAAGACTCAGAGCCCGCACATGCTCCGTAGGGCCGGGGAGGATCAGAGCCCGCACATGCTCCGTAGGATCAGGGAGGATCAGAGCCCGCACATGCTCCGTAGGATCAGGGAGGATCAGAGCCCGCACATGCTCCGTAGGATCAGGGAGGATCAGAGCCCGCACATGCTCCGTAGGGTCAGGGAGGATCAGAGCCCGCACATGCTCCGTAGGGTCAGGGAGGATCAGAGCCCGCACATGCTCCGTAGGGTCAGGGAGGATCAGAGCCCGCACATGCTCCGTAGGGTCAGGGAGGCTCAGAGCCCGCACATGCTCCGTAGGGTCAGGGAGGCTCAGAGCCCGCACATGCTCCGTAGGGCCGGGGAGGATCAGAGCCCGCACATGCTCCGTAGGGTCGGGGAGGCTCAGAGCCCGCACATGCTCCGTAGGGCCGGGGAGGATCAGAGCCCGCACATGCTCCGTAGGGCCGGGGAGGCTCAGAGCCCGCACATGCTCCGTAGGGCCAGGGAGGCTCAGAGCCCGCACATGCTCTGTAGGGTCAGGGAGGGTCAGAGCCCGCACATGCTCCGTAGGGCCGGGGAGGATCAGAGCCCGCACATGCTCCGTAGGATCAGGGAGGATCAGAGCCCGCACATGCTCCGTAGGATCAGGGAGGATCAGAGCCCGCACATGCTCCGTAGGGTCAGGGAGGATCAGAGCCCGCACATGCTCCGTAGGGTCAGGGAGGATCAGAGCCCGCACATGCTCCGTAGGGTCAGGGAGGATCAGAGCCCGCACATGCTCCGTAGGGTCAGGGAGGATCAGAGCCCGCACATGCTCCGTAGGGTCAGGGAGGCTCAGAGCCCGCACATGCTCCGTAGGGTCAGGGAGGCTCAGAGCCCGCACATGCTCCGTAGGGCCGGGGAGGCTCAGAGCCCGCACATGCTCCGTAGGGCCGGGGAGGATCAGAGCCCGCACATGCTCCGTAGGGCCGGGGAGGCTCAGAGCCCGCACATGCTCCGTAGGGCCAGGGAGGCTCAGAGCCCGCACATGCTCCGTAGGGCCAGGGAGGATCAGAGCCCGCACATGCTCCGTAGGGTCGGGGAGGCTCAGAGCCCGCACATGCTCCGTAGGGCCGGGGAGGATCAGAGCCCGCACATGCTCCGTAGGGCCGGGGAGGCTCAGAGCCCGCACATGCTCCGTAGGGCCAGGGAGGCTCAGAGCCCGCACATGCTCCGTAGGGCCAGGGAGGCTCAGAGCCCGCACATGCTCTGTAGGGTCAGGGAGGGTCAGAGCCCGCACATGCTCCGTAGGGCCGGGGAGGATCAGAGCCCGCACATGCTCCGTAGGGCCGGGGAGGATCAGAGCCCGCACATGCTCCGTAGGATCAGGGAGGATCAGAGCCCGCACATGCTCCGTAGGGTCAGGGAGGATCAGAGCCCGCACATGCTCCGTAGGGCCAGGAAGACTCAGAGCCCGCACATGCTCCGTAGGATCAGGGAGGCTCAGAGCCCGCACATGCTCCGTAGGGCCAGGGAGGCTCAGAGCCCGCACATTCTCTGTAGGGTCAGGGAGGGTCAGAGCCCGCACATGCTCCGTAGGGCCAGGGAGGGTCAGAGCCCGCACATGCTCCGTAGGGCCAGGAAGACTCAGAGCCCGCACATGCTCCGTAGGGCCAGGAAGACTCAGAGCCCGCACATGCTCCGTAGGGCCAGGGAGGATCAGAGCCCGCACATGCTCCGTAGGGTCAGGGAGGATCAGAGCCCGCACATGCTCCGTAGGGTCAGGGAGGATCAGAGCCCGCACATGCTCCGTAGGGCCAGGAAGACTCAGAGCCCGCACATGCTCCGTAGGGCCAGGGAGGATCAGAGCCCGCACATGCTCCGTAGGGCCAGGGAGGATCAGAGCCCACACATGCTCCGTAGGGTCAGGGAGGATCAGAGCCCGCACATGCTCCGTAGGGTCAGGGAGGATCAGAGCCCGCACATGCTCCGTAGGGTCAGGGAGGATCAGAGCCCGCACATGCTCCATAGGGTCGGGGAGGATCAGAGCCCGCACATGCTCCATAGGGCCGGGGAGGATCAGAGCCCGCACATGCTCCGTAGGGCCGGGGAGGATCAGAGCCCGCACATGCTCCGTAGGGCCGGGGAGGATCAGAGCCCGCACATGCTCCGTAGGGCCGGGGAGGATCAGAGAACGCACATGCTCCGTAGGGTCGGGGAGGATCAGAGCCCGCACATGCTCCGTAGGATCGGGGAGGCTCAGAGCCCGCACATGCTCCGTAGGATCAGGGAGGATCAGAGCCCGCACATGCTCCGTAGGATCAGGGAGGCTCAGAGCCCGCACATGCTCCGTAGGGCCAGGGAAGATCAGAGCCCGCACATGCTCCGTAGGATCAGGGAGGCTCAGAGCCCGCACATGCTCCGTAGGATCAGGGAGGCTCAGAGCCCGCACATGCTCCGTAGGATCAGGGAGGATCAGAGCCCGCACATGCTCCGTAGGGCCAGGGAGGCTCAGAGCCCGCACATGCTCCGTAGGGTCAGGGAGGATCAGAGCCCGCACATGCTCCGTAGGGTCAGGGAGGATCAGAGCCCGCACATGCTCCGTAGGGTCAGAGAGGATCAGAGCCCGCACATGCTCTGTAGGGTCAGGGAGGATCAGAGCCCGCACATGCTCCGTAGGGTCAGGGAGGATCAGAGCCCGCACATGCTCCGTAGGGTCAGGGAGGGTCAGAGCCCGCACATGCTCCGTAGGATCAGGGAGGCTCAGAGCCCGCACATGCTCCGTAGGATCAGGGAGGCTCAGAGCCCGCACATGCTCCGTAGGGCCAGGGAGGATCAGAGACCGCACATGCTCTGTAGGGTCAGGGAGGGTCAGAGCCCGCACATGCTCTGTAGGGCGAGGGAGGCTCACAGCCCGCACATGCTCTGTAGGGTCAGGGAGGATCAGAGCCCGCACATGCTCCGTAGGGCCAGGGAGGATCAGAGCCCGCACATGCTCCGTAGGGCCAGGGAGGATCAGAGCCCGCACATGCTCTGTAGGGCCAGGGAGGATCAGAGCCCGCACATGCTCTGTAGGGTCAGGGAGGGTCAGAGCCCGCACATGCTCCGTAGGGCCAGGGAGGCTCACAGCCCGCACATGCTCTGTAGGGCCAGGGAGGATCAGAGCCCGCACATGCTCCGTAGGGTCAGGGAGGATCAGAGCCCGCACATGCTCTGTAGGACCAGGGAGGATCAGAGCCCGCACATGCTCCATAGGGTCAGGGAGGATCAGAGCCCGCACATGCTCTGTAGGGTCAGGGAGGATCAGAGCCCGCACATGCTCTGTAGGGTCAGGGAGGATCAGAGCCCGCACATGCTCCGTAGGGTCAGGGAGGATCAGAGCCTGCACATGCTCCGTAGGGCCGGGGAGGATCAGAGCCCGCACATGCTCCGTAGGGTCAGAGAGGCTCAGAGCCCGCACATGCTCCGTAGGGTCAGGGAGGATCAGAGCCCGCACATGCTCCGTAGGGTCAGGGAGGATCAGAGCCCGCACATGCTCTGTAGGGTCAGGGAGGATCAGAGCCCGCACATGCTCCGTAGGGTCAGGGAGGATCAGAGCCTGCACATGCTCCGTAGGGTCAGGGAGGATCAGAGCCCGCACATGCTCCGTAGGGTCAGGGAGGATCAGAGCCTGCACATGCTCTGTAGGGCCAGGGAGGATCAGAGCCCGCACATGCTCCGTAGGGTCAGGGAGGATCAGAGCCCGCACATGCTCTGTAGGACCAGGGAGGATCAGAGCCCGCACATGCTCCATAGGGTCAGGGAGGATCAGAGCCCGCACATGCTCTGTAGGGTCAGGGAGGATCAGAGCCCGCACATGCTCTGTAGGGTCAGGGAGGATCAGAGCCCGCACATGCTCCGTAGGGTCAGGGAGGATCAGAGCCTGCACATGCTCCGTAGGGTCAGGGAGGATCAGAGCCCGCACATGCTCTGTAGGGTCAGGGAGGATCAGAGCCCGCACATGCTCCGTAGGGTCAGGGAGGATCAGAGCCTGCACATGCTCCGTAGGGCCGGGGAGGATCAGAGCCCGCACATGCTCCGTAGGGTCAGAGAGGCTCAGAGCCCGCACATGCTCCGTAGGGTCAGGGAGGATCAGAGCCCGCACATGCTCCGTAGGGTCAGGGAGGATCAGAGCCCGCACATGCTCTGTAGGGTCAGGGAGGATCAGAGCCCGCACATGCTCCGTAGGGTCAGGGAGGATCAGAGCCTGCACATGCTCCGTAGGGCCGGGGAGGATCAGAGCCCGCACATGCTCCGTAGGGTCAGAGAGGCTCAGAGCCCGCACATGCTCCGTAGGGTCAGGGAGGATCAGAGCCCGCACATGCTCCGTAGGGTCAGGGAGGATCAGAGCCCGCACATGCTCCGTAGGGTCGGGGAGGCTCAGAGCCCGCACATGCCCCGTAGGGCAATGTGACCATTCTGCTTTTATAGGGGGGAGAACTGCTCAACTCTACCCACCTAGATAACTGGGGGCTGCAGTTTATTGCTATCCTAATGTGTGGAGGAGCTTTTACCCATCATGCAATGCGAGTTGGGAAGCTTTCTATCCCCGGGCTGCAGTTTATTGCTATTCTGATGTGTGGAAAAGCTTTTATCCATCATGAAATGCTTTGGTGCTTAAGTCTACCCACCTAGATAACCCAGGGCTGCAGTTTATTGCTATTCTAATGTGTGGAAAAGCTTTTATCCATCATGAAATGCTTTGGTGCTTAACTCTACCCACCTAGATAACTCAGGGCTGCAGTTTATTGCTATTCTAATGTGTGGAGAAGCTTTTACCCATCATGCAATGCGTTGGTGCTCAACTCTACCCACCTAGATAACCGGGGTTGCAGTTTATTGCCATTATAATGTGTGGAGAAGCTTTTACCCATCATGCAATGCGATCCCAGCACCTCACCTGGACAGCTTTGGTCGCCCTGGCAACCAATGGTAACGCAGCACTGGCCTCCGTCGCGTTAGCCAGTAGTAAAGATGTCCGCCCGCCCTGGTAACCAAAGGTACTCCTGCCAGTAGTAAAGATGTACGCCGACGGCCAAAGCTATGCCCAGCCTCGCCCGTCACAAACATGGCGACCACGCGCTCCCCGGCCCCGCCCACCCCAACCCCGCTCCAAGGCGGGTCTCCAGGAGACGAACTGTGTACCTGTAAACAGAAGCGACGGGGAGGGGGCGTGGCCTGTTGCCATAACGACGCCAAAGGCGGGAAGAGGCGTCACCCCGGCAACGGCGGCCCAGTGACCTGTGGTGGCAACCGGCGGCCATAGAGAGGAGCAGAGAGGAGAGAGAAGGGCGCCGCCATCATCATCATCTGAGGGGGCAATAGAGAGGAGCCGCCATCATCATCATCATCATCTGAGGGGCAAATAAGAGGAGGCGCCATGTTCAAGAACACCTTCCAATCCGGCTTCCTGTCCATCCTGTACAGTATCGGGAGCAAACCCCTACAGATATGGGACAAGAAGGTGATAATTACCCCACTAACTGCCCCTAATACCCCCTGCATACTGCTAACTGCCCCCCCTACATACTGCTAACTGCCCCCCCTACATACTGCTAACTGCCCCCCCCTACATACTGCTAACTGCCCCCCCCTACATACTGCTAACTGCCCCCCCCTACATACTGCTAACTGCCCCCCCCTACATACTGCTAACTGCCCCCCCTACCTACTGCTAACTGCCCCCCTACATACTGCTAACTGCCCCCCTACATACTGCTAACTGCCCCCCCCTACATACTGCTAACTGCCCCCCCCTACATACTGCTAACTGCCCCCCCCTACATACTGCTAACTGCCCCCCCCCTACATACTGCTAACTGCCCCCCCCTACATACTGCTAACTGCCCCCCCCTACATACTGCTAACTGCCCCCCCCTACATACTGCTAACTGCCCCCCCCTACATACTGCTAACTGCCCCCCCCTACATACTGCTAACTGCCCCCCCCTACATACTGCTAACTGCCCCCCCCTACATACTGCTAACTGCCCCCCCCTACATACTGCTAACTGCCCCCCCCCTACATACTGCTAACTGCCCCCCCCTACATACTGCTAACTGCCCCCCCTACATACTGCTAACTGCCCCCCCTACATACTGCTAACTGCCCCCCTACATATTGATAAATGCCTCAAATACCCCCCCAGATACCCACGTAGTACTACATGGGACAAGAGCGTGTCCATATACTTAGCCCCTCCCCTGCACTCTGCCCCGTATACTTAGCCCCTCCCCTGCACTCGGCCCCGTATACTTAGCCCCTCCCCTGCACTCGGCCCAGTATACTTAGCCCCTCCCCTGCACTCTGCCCCGTATACTTAGCCCCTCCCTGCACTCTGCCCCGTATACTTAGCCCCTCCCCTGCACTCTGCCCCGTATACTTAGCCCCTCCCCTGCACTCTGCCCCGTATACTTATCCCCTCCCCTGCACTCTGCCCCGTATACTTAGCCCCTCCCTGCACTCTGCCCCGTATACTTAGCCCCTCCCTGCACTCTGCCCCGTATACTTAGCCCCTCCCCTGCACTCTGCCCCGTATACTTAGCCCCTCCCCTGCACTCTGCCCCGTATACTTATCCCCTCCCCTGCACTCTGCCCCGTATACTTAGCCCCTCCCTGCACTCTGCCCCGTATACTTAGCCCCTCCCCTGCACTCTGCCCCGTATACTTAGCCCCTCCCTGCACTCTGCCCCGTATACTTAGCCCCTCCCCTGCACTCTGCCCCGTATACTTAGCCCCTCCCCTGCACTCTGCCCTGTATACTTAGCCCCTCCCCTGCACTCTGCCCCGTATACTTACCCCTATACAGCAGAGGGAACATGTGAGCCCTCATATCCCACAATGCATTGCCCGTGTCCAGCATGAATGGTGAGAATGCGTGTGGGCGGAGCTCTGACTGGCCCCGCCTCTTCTCTCATTGCAGGTGCGGAACGGCCACATAAAGCGCATCACAGACAATGACATCCAATCGCTGGTCCTGGAGGTGGAGGGAACCAATGTCAGGTGAGTGTGGCGTGACCCCGCCTCCCAGCATGCACCACAGGGGGCGGGGCTTAGAATGGGGAGGAGGAGGGGCCTTTCCTACTATGGAGACTGAGCTGATCTGTGCAGAGGAGCGTGATGTCACAGTGGGCGTGGCTATGGAGACTGAGCTGACCTGTGCAGAGGAGCGTGATGTCACAGTGGGCGTGGCTATGGAGACTGAGCTGACCTGTGCAGAGGAGCGTGATGATGTCACAGTGGGCGTGGCTATGGAGACTGAGCTGATCTGTGCAGAGGAGCGTGATGATGTC
Organism: Gastrophryne carolinensis; assembly: GCA_027917425.1. Classification (NCBI taxonomy): domain Eukaryota; kingdom Metazoa; phylum Chordata; class Amphibia; order Anura; family Microhylidae; genus Gastrophryne; species Gastrophryne carolinensis. The sequence goes on along the minus strand of JAQIHN010000048.1, from coordinate 83,014 downwards.
ACAGTGGGCGTGGCTAAGGAGACTGAGCTGATCTGTGCAGGAGAGTGATGATGTCACAGTGGGCGTGGCCAAGCCCAGAGATATGTCAGGGAGCATGTGATCCCTCCTGGGTGCAGGCCCCGCCCTCCTCTCCACCTCACTCCTAAGCCGGGACTTAGTAATATGATTGGCATGAGCTGTAGGGGGTGGAGCTTACAATTTAAAGTAGACCTATCGCCGCTAGGCTGCTGATTGGTCTGTTTTCGATCGTTCACACGCGACTAACCTCTGTGCCCCTCCCACCGCGCATGTGCCGGCTCCTCCTCCAATCAGCGCTTTATGCTGCGAATGCTAAAGCGGAACTAAACCCTCAAGATGCGAAGTGTCCCCAGGGCATCCCGAACTGTGACGCCCCACTGTGCCCCTCCCCCGCACATGTCTGGAAAGGTGAGCAGTGATTGGACTGGGGGAGAGGTGAGCAGTGATTGGCCAGGAGGAGAGGTGAGCAGTGATTGGCCAGGAGGAGAGGTGAGCAGTGATTGGCCAGGAGGAGAGGTGAGCAGTGATTGGACGAGGGAAAGGTGAGCAGTGATTGGACGAGGGAAAGGTGAGCAGTGATTGGACGAGGGAAAGGTGAGCAGTGATTGGACAGGAGGAAAGGTGAGCAGTGATTGGCCAGGAGGAGAGGTGAGCAGTGATTGGACAGGAGGAAAGGTGAGCAGTGATTGGCCAGGAGGAGAGGTGAGCAGTGATTGGACAGGAGGAAAGGTGAGCAGTGATTGGACAGGAGGAGAGGTGAGCAGTGATTGGACAGGAGGAGAGGTGAGCAGTGATTGGACAGGAGGAGAGGTGAGCAGTGATTGGACAGGAGGAAAGGTGAGCAGTGATTGGACAGGGGGAGAGGTGAGCAGTGATTGGACAGGAGGAGAGGTGAGCAGTGATTGGACAGGGGGAAAGGTGAGCAGTGATTGGACAGGAGGAGAGGTGAGCAGTGATTGGACAGGAGGAAAGGTGAGCAGCGATTGGACAGGAGGAAAGGTGAGCAGTGATTGGACAGGAGGAGAGGTGAGCAGTGATTGGACAGGAGGAAAGGTGAGCAGTGATTGGACAGGAGGAAAGGTGAGCAGTGATTGGACAGGGGGAGAGGTGAGCAGTGATTGGACAGGAGGAAAGGTGAGCCGTGATTGGACAGGAGGAGAGGTGAGCAGTGATTGGACAGGGGGAGAGGTGAGCAGTGATTGGCCAGGAGGAAAGGTGAGCAGCGATTGGACAGGAGGAAAGGTGAGCAGCGATTGGACAGGAGGAAAGGTGAGCAGTGATTGGACAGGAGGAAAGGTGAGCAGTGATTGGACAGGAGGAAAGGTGAGCAGTGATTGGACAGGAGGAAAGGTGAGCAGTGATTGGACAGGAGGAAAGGTGAGCAGTGATTGGACAGGAGGAAAGGTGAGCAGTGATTGGACAGGAGGAGAGGTGAGCAGTGATTGGACAGGAGGAGAGGTGAGCCGTGATTGGACAAGAGGAGAGGTGAGCAGTGATTGGACAGGAGGAGAGGTGAGCAGTGATTGGACAGGAGGAAAGGTGAGCAGTGATTGGACAGGAGGAGAGGTGAGCAGTGATTGGACAGGAGGAGAGGTGAGCAGTGATTGGACAGGGGGAGAGGTGAGCAGCGATTGGACAGGAGGAGAGGTGAGCAGCGATTGGACAGGAGGAAAGGTGAGCAGTGATTGGACAGGGGGAGAGGTGAGCAGTGATTGGACAGGGGGAAAGGTGAGCAGTGATTGGACAGGAGGAGAGGTGAGCAGTGATTGGACAGGGGGAGAGGTGAGCAGTGATTGGACAGGGGGAAAGGTGAGCAGCGATTGGACAGGAGGAGAGGTGAGCAGCGATTGGACAGGAGGAAAGGTGAGCAGCGATTGGACAGGAGGAAAGGTGAGCAGTGATTGGACAGGAGGAGAGGTGAGCAGTGATTGGACAGGAGGAGAGGTGAGCAGTGATTGGACAGGGGGAAAGGTGAGCAGTGATTGGACAGGGGGAGAGGTGAGCAGTGATTGGACAGGGGGAAAGGTGAGCAGCGATTGGACAGGAGGAGAGGTGAGCAGCGATTGGACAGGAGGAAAGGTGAGCAGCGATTGGACAGGAGGAAAGGTGAGCAGCGATTGGACAGGAGGAAAGGTGAGCAGTGATTGGACAGGAGGAGAGGTGAGCAGTGATTGGACAGGAGGAGAGGTGAGCAGTGATTGGACAGGGGGAAAGGTGAGCAGTGATTGGACAGGAGGAGAGGTGAGCAGTGATTGGACAGGAGGAGAGGTGAGCAGTGATTGGACAGGAGGAGAGGTGAGCAGTGATTGGACAGGGGGACAGGTGAGCAGTGATTGGCCAGGAGGAGAGGTGAGTGTACGGGGCGATCTGCCTCCCTCCTGGGCAGGACGCGGGGCATTGGGAGAGACTTTCTATTATTTATTCCTGTGTAACGAGTCACTTCGCAGCTCACGGGCCCCCGATCACCCCGGGGCCATTATAAGGAATAGTGCTGCTCACCTCCTGCCTGTAGTGGGTTGGGTCTGTGCAGTGGGAGGAGCTAGCTGTGAGGGGGCGGGGCCATTATAAGGAATAGTGCTGCTCACCTTCTGCCTGTAGTGGGTTGGGTCTGTGCAGTGGGAGGGGCTAGCTGTGAGGGGGCGGGGCCATTATAAGGAATAGTGCTGCTCACCTCCTGCCTGTAGTGGGTTGGGTCTGTGCAGTGGGAGGGGCTAGCTGTGAGGGGGCGGGGCCATTATAAGGAATAGTGCTGCTCACCTCCTGCCTGTAGTGGGTTGGGTCTGTGCAGTGGGAGGGGCTAGCTGTGAGGGGGCGGGGCAGGGCCATTATAAGGAATAGTGCTGCTCACCTCCTGCCTGTAGTGGGTTGGGTCTGTGCAGTGGGAGGGGCTAGCTGTGAGGGGGCGGGGCCATTATAAGGAATAGTGCTGCTCACCTTCTGCCTGTAGTGGGTTGGGTCTGTGCAGTGGGAGGGGCTAGCTGTGAGGGGGCGGGGCCATTATAAGGAATAGTGCTGCTCACCTTCTGCCTGTAGTGGGTTGGGTCTGTGCAGTGGGAGGGGCTAGCTGTGAGGGGGCAGGGCCATTATAAGGAATAGTGCTGCTCACCTCCTGCCTGTAGTGGGTTGGGTCTGTGCAGTGGGAGGGGCTAGCTGTGAGGGGGCGGGGCCATTATAAGGAATAGTGCTGCTCACCTCCTGCCTGTAGTGGGTTGGGTCTGTGCAGTGGGAGGGGCTAGCTGTGAGGGGGCGGGGCAGGGCCATTATAAGGAATAGTGCTGCTCACCTCCTGCCTGTAGTGGGTTGGGTCTGTGCAGTGGGAGGGGCTAGCTGTGAGGGGGCGGGGCCATTATAAGGAATAGTGCTGCTCACCTCCTGCCTGTAGTGGGTTGGGTCTGTGCAGTGGGAGGAGCTAGCTGTGAGGGGGCGGGGCCATTATAAGGAATAGTGCTGCTCACCTCCTGCCTGTAGTGGGTTGGGTCTGTGCAGTGGGAGGGGCTAGCTGTGAGGGGGCGGGGCCATTATAAGGAATAGTGCTGCTCACCTCCTGCCTGTAGTGGGTTGGGTCTGTGCAGTGGGAGGGGCTAGCTGTGAGGGGGCGGGGCAGGGCCATTATAAGGAATAGTGCTGCTCACCTCCTGCCTGTAGTGGGTTGGGTCTGTGCAGTGGGAGGGGCTAGCTGTGAGGGGGCGGGGCCATTATAAGGAATAGTGCTGCTCACCTCCTGCCTGTAGTGGGTTGGGTCTGTGCAGTGGGAGGAGCTAGCTGTGAGGGGGCGGGGCCATTATAAGGAATAGTGCTGCTCACCTCCTGCCTGTAGTGGGTTGGGTCTGTGCAGTGGGAGGAGCTAGCTGTGAGGGGGCGGGGCCATTATAAGGAATAGTGCTGCTCACCTCCTGCCTGTAGTGGGTTGGGTCTGTGCAGTGGGAGGAGCTAGCTGTGAGGGGGCGGGGCCATTATAAGGAATAGTGCTGCTCACCTCCTGCCTGTAGTGGGTTGGGTCTGTGCAGTGGGAGGAGCTAGCTGTGAGGGGGCGGGGCCATTATAAGGAATAGTGCTGCTCACCTCCTGCCTGTAGTGGGTTGGGTCTGTGCAGTGGGAGGAGCTAGCTGTGAGGGGGCGGGGCCATTATAAGGAATAGTGCTGCTCACCTCCTGCCTGTAGTGGGTTGGGTCTGTGCAGTGGGAGGAGCTAGCTGTGAGGGGGCGGGGCCATTATAAGGAATAGTGCTGCTCACCTCCTGCCTGTAGTGGGTTGGGTCTGTGCAGTGGGAGGGGCTAGCTGTGAGGGGGCGGGGCCATTATAAGGAATAGTGCTGCTCACCTCCTGCCTGTAGTGGGTTGGGTCTGTGCAGTGGGAGGGGCTAGCTGTGAGGGGGCGGGGCAGGGCCATTATAAGGAATAGTGCTGCTCACCTCCTGCCTGTAGTGGGTTGGGTCTGTGCAGTGGGAGGGGCTAGCTGTGAGGGGGCGGGGCCATTATAAGGAATAGTGCTGCTCACCTCCTGCCTGTAGTGGGTTGGGTCTGTGCAGTGGGAGGGGCTAGCTGTGAGGGGGCGGGGCAGGGCCATTATAAGGAATAGTGCTGCTCACCTCCTGCCTGTAGTGGGTTGGGTCTGTGCAGTGGGAGGGGCTAGCTGTGAGGGGGCGGGGCCATTATAAGGAATAGTGCTGCTCACCTCCTGCCTGTAGTGGGTTGGGTCTGTGCAGTGGGAGGAGCTAGCTGTGAGGGGGCGGGGCCATTATAAGGAATAGTGCTGCTCACCTCCTGCCTGTAGTGGGTTGGGTCTGTGCAGTGGGAGGGGCTAGCTGTGAGGGGGCGGGGCCATTATAAGGAATAGTGCTGCTCACCTCCTGCCTGTAGTGGGTTGGGTCTGTGCAGTGGGAGGGGCTAGCTGTGAGGGGGCGGGGCAGGGCCATTATAAGGAATAGTGCTGCTCACCTCCTGCCTGTAGTGGGTTGGGTCTATGCAGTGGGAGGAGCTAGCTGTGAGGGGGCGGGGCAGGGCCATTATAAGGAATAGTGCTGCTCACCTCCTGCCTGTAGTGGGTTGGGTCTATGCAGTGGGAGGAGCTAGCTGTGAGGGGGCGGGGCAGGGCCATTATAAGGAATAGTGCTGCTCACCTCCTGCCTGTAGTGGGTTGGGTCTATGCAGTGGGAGGAGCTAGCTGTGAGGGGGCGGGTACTCGGCAGTAACCTCTCCCCCTCCTTCCAGCACCACATACATCACCTGCCCGGCCGACCCGAAAAAGACGCTCGGCATCAAGCTGCCCTTCCTGGTCATGATCATCAAGAACCTGAAGAAGTATTTCACCTTCGAGGTCCAGGTAAGCCCCTCCCCCTGCACTCATAGGCTCCTCCCCCTGCAGCTGCCCTTCCTGGTCATGATTATCAAGAACCTGAAGTAGTATTTCACCTTTGAGGTCCAGGTAAGCCCCTCCTCCTGCACTCATAGGCTCCTCCCCCTGTACTCACATGCTCCTCCCCCTGCAGTTGCCCTTCCTGGTCATGATCATCAAGAACCTGAAGAATGATTTATTATAAATACAATAAAAAAACACCAATGAAATGAAAATCATATATCAGCACTGATTACATTTGGCCACTAGATGGCTCACTTCTACCATACAAATAAGCTTTTAATGAACCAACACCAGGGGGCGGCAGCCTAATAATCAGTAATACACTTATTGTAATGAGACACTGCTCCGACAATACAGAACCAATCACAGATATTTCATAGTATAGATCTAATTATTTGGCTTGAATTTAACTATCAATAAAAGTTTAAGGCTGAATCAACTTTTAATGCAATATTCGGCAATATGCGTCTTTACTGAAAATTATCAAAAGGATCCCAGGTCTTATACTAAAGCTTCGTAAGGAAATAAGTAACTTTATAGCCAGATAATATAGAGTAATAAGATCTATACGTTACCAAAGATCCCGGGATATCGGCTTATAATGCAATGCAGTGCTGGGAAAGGATTTCATGTATCGATCTTATACTACAGCTTCATAAGGAAATAATACCATTTTGTGAATACTCACCTGTAAAATAGGTATTATAAGTGTGTCACACACCCCGCTTCAGATATTAAATCATTAGTCATGGGTTATACTCACCGCTAGGTGGCGCCGTTGCAGAGAAGTCCAGAAAACAACAAGCCCCTCCCGTTCTATACATACCTGGTACCTCCCAACAATTCCCCAGTGTTCAAACAGCAGTAAAGACAAGGTACCAGGAAAAAAACAATGGTAACCCTCAACTGAAAATGAAAAACTTCACCATATAAAGAACCAGGATACCAAAAAGGGCGGGTGAAGCGGGGTGTGTGACATACTTATAATATCCATTTTACTGGTGAGTATTCACAAAATGGTATTATTCTAAGTATGTCACACACCCAGCTTCAGATAGTAAATCATTAGTCATGGGACATCCAACAGCAGTGTCCAAAAAGGGCGGGTATCCAACCAGGCAATAATGCAGAAACTCAAACCACTGCAGCTTGCAGAACCGTGCGGCCAAACACAGCATCCGCTGAGGCCCGCACATCAACCTTATAAAACTTGGAAAAAGTGTGAACCGAAGACCAAGTTGCAGCCTTACAAACTTGCTCAACAGAAGCCTGGTGCTGAAAAGCCCAGGACGCACCAACCGCACGAGTAGAATGAGCAGTAACACGAAAAGGGGGAACCTTCCCCTTGGCAGAATAGGCCCCAATGATGGCCTGACGAATCCACTTGCTAATGGAGGACTTAGCCGGAGCCAAGCCCTTCCTAAGCCCACAGGGCACCACAAAAAAAGCATCAGTCTTACGAAAAGAAGACGTAGTACGCAAATAGCACTTAACACAACGTACCACATCCAAACAATGCAAACCACCCTCCTTGTCATTCCTAGGCTTAGGACACAAGGAGGGAAGAACAATGTCCTGATTAAGATGAAAAGCAGAGACCACCTTAGGAAGAAAGTCCGGTTTGAAGCGAAAAACCACTTTGTCCTGATGTTTCTCAAAATAAGGAGCCTGAATAGACAAAGCTGCCAACTCCGAAACACGCCGAACCGAAGTGATGGCCACCAGAAAAGCAACCTTCTGAGTCAGAGTAGAAAGAGCAATATCCTGCAAAGGCTCAAAAGGAGGAGCCTGAAGAGCAGAGAGAACCAGATTCAAATCCCAAACAGGGAGCAAAGGCTTCCTAGGAGGCCGCAGATGCGAAACCCCCTGGAAAAAAGTCTTGACCAAAGAATGGAGAGCAAATGACCTTTGAAAAAAGACAGACAAAGCAGAAACCTGCCCCTTCAAAGTACTCGGCTGAAAACTAGAGTCCAGCCCAGATTGAAAAAATTCCAAAATCCTAGAAACAGAAAAGACCCGGCAGGGCAAAGACCTAGCCTCACACCAATCAATATAAGATCTCCAAGCCCTATAATAGATGGAAGAAGAGGATCTCTTCCTGGCACTGATAAGAGTCCGAATGGCCGAATCCGAAAGACCCTCCTCCTTTAAGATGGAGGTCTCAGCAGCCAAGCCGTCAAAGCCAAGCGTTGGTAAACTGGGGTAACACAGTTGACCCTGAGTGAGAAGATCCGGCCGAAGAGGCAGATCGAACTGATCCACTGCCAGACGAACGATGTCTGCGAACCACACCCGCCTTGGCCACCTTGGAGCCACGAGAATGGCGGGAACCCCTTCCAGAACCAACTTTCGCAGCACCCTGCCTAGCATGGGAATCGGAGGAAACAGATAAAGAAACCCCAGGTCCCTCCAGCTCAGGGTCATGGCGTCCGCCGCCAGAGCCAGAGGGTCCTGAGAAATCGACACGAATGTCGGAAGCTTGTGATTGTGACAAGAGGCAAACAGATCCACCTCCGGCGTCCCCCACCGGAGACAAAGCGACCGAAACACCTGGGGATGGAGAGACCATTCCCCCCGGCGGGACAAACACCGGCTCAGAAAGTCCGCCTCTGTGTTTTCCACTCCTGGAATGTACACTGCCGAGATGCAAGGGACATGAGTCTCTGCCCAAACTAGGATCAGAGACACCTCCCTGTGGGCACCCAGACTGCGAGTCCCTCCTTGGTGATTGATGTAAGCAACTGCCGTCCGATTGTCCGATCGAACCTGAACCGGCAGGCCCCGTAAATGCTGTGTCAAGTGAGACAGAACCAACCTGATGGCTCTCAACTCCAGAACATTGATGGGCAAGTGGGCTTCCTGAGGACCCCACCGCCCCCGGAACCGAAGATCCTTCCAGAAACCTCCCCATCCTGACAAACTGGCGTCCGTGGTGACAGTTTCCCAAAGCGGGGTCAGAAATGACCTGCCCTTCAAGAGATTGTCCGAGACCATCCACCACAGTAGAGACTGCCGAACCCGGGGGGACATCCGAAAAGGACCGATCCAACGACCGCGGTCGCCGGTCCCAAGACGCCAACAGATGAAGCTGAAGCGTCCACGTGTGAAACTGAGCGAAGGGAACTGCCTCGAAAGAAGCTACCATCAGCCCCACCAGTCTCATCCCTAGCCGAATGGACGGGCGAGGATTGGAAAGAAGAAGCTGAGCCAATTCCTGAATCAAAAGAACCTTGGCCTGAGGGAGAAAGACTCTGTGCTGGCAAGAGCCCAAGGACATCCCCAGAAAGGTCACCACCCTGGCCGGAACCAGAGAGGACTTGGGGTAGTTGATCACCCAGCCGAACCTCTCCAGAGTGGACACCACCGTGCTGGTGTCCCCTTCCGCTTGACTGAAGGAAGGCGCCATGATGAGAAGATCGTCCAGATAAGGCACAATGCGAATCCCGAGCTCCTTGGTGAACACTCTCGGAGCCGAGGTGAGGCCAAATGGAAGAGCCACAAACTGAAAATGCCGATCCTCCACCACAAAGCGAAGAAACCTCTGGTGAGCTGGAAAGATCGGAATGTGAAGGTATGCATCCTTGATGTCTATGGACGTCATAAAGTCCCCCTGCCGAAGCGAATTGATCGCAGACCGAAGGGTTTCCATGCGAAACTTCCGGGGACGAATAAACATGTTGAGAAAACTTCAAATCCAGGATGGGACGGAACGCCCCATCCTTTTTGGGCACTGTGAAGAGATTGGAATAATACCCGTGCCCCACCTCCGAAGGAGGGACCAGGCAGATGACTGCCAATTCCAGAATTGCCAGGAGCCCCTGTGCGGCCAAAGGATCTGAGGGGACACGAGACCTGAAAAACCTTTGAGGAGGGCGGGACTCGAACTCCAGCTTGTAACTGGCCGACACCACCTCCCGGATCCACCTGTCCGAGACCTCCTGGTCCCATACCCGGGAGAAGAGTCGCAGCCGTCCCCCCACCCGTAAGGGTGAGGGCGCCCCCTCATTGCTGAGCGGGCTTGGCCGCTGGCTTGGGCTTGGCGCCCCAGACGTGAACGGGACGGCCACGGCCTTTACCCTTGTTCCAGCTGGCACCCCTGGAAGCTGAGAAGCCCGCACGCCTGCCGGCTCCGGCTCCCCGAAAGGAAGGATTGAAATTTCTTGCGCTGAGGTAACTTACCTCCCTTGGCAACAGAATCCAGCTTCTCACCGAAAAGTCTCAAACCCAGAAAGGGAAGAGCCGTGAGCGATCTCTTGGAATTAAAATCAGCAGTCCATTGCCGCAACCACACTGAGCGGCGGATAGCTACCAACAGAGCCGTAGCCCTGCCACACATTAACATGGCATCATCCTGGGCGGCCAGAATAAAAGACAAGAAGGATTCACATTGCTTAAGGGCAAGAAAACTCATCACAAGTAGGATCAAGATCCACACATAAATCCCTGACAATAGACCTAACCGCCAACAATAAAAGTGCCGAAGCACAAACAGGCCTCAAGACCGAACCCGCACAGACAAAACCATGGGTCAGCTGATCAATCCGGCGATCCTCGCCGTCCTTGAGAGAAGTCATGTCAGGAGAATGCAAAACCGCCGTATTAGACAGTCCCAAAACCGGAGCATCAACCTCGGGAGGGACAGACCAACGCTCCACCAAGTCCGCCGAAAAGGGATACTTTCTATCCCAGCTAGGCGGCACCCCAACGAGACGCGTAGGTTGCTCCCATTCCTTAAGGACAACATCCTCGAAATGCTGTTGACTGGGAAACTCCAAGCGCAGCTTGGTCACCCCAAAAAGCTGACCCTTTGGCCGAGGAGCAACTTCAGGAGGGTCCAAATCCAAAACCTCAAACATTTGGGCCAGAATGGAAGACGTGTCGGGGACCGACCCGGCGGCCTGGTCACCTTCAGCACCCAGCAGGGGACGATCTGACCAATCCAGAGCCTCAACAACCTCATCGTCTGAGTCCGGTGGAGGCGGAGACAAGTGTTTCCGCTTAGCCGGAGCCTTCTGAGCAACCACAGCGGAAAACATCTTCTCGAGGCTGGCCAACCTGGCGCATACCTCGGATTGCGAATCCCCACCCATGACAACGTCACACGGGGTCCGGAACAGGCGAGGAGGGGAAGGAGATGGTACGGCAGACGAAGGACCGGGCACCTGGGTGCCGGACTGGCGCTCAATGTTCCGCTGTGCACATGGAATGCAAATAAGATCATCCCCTGGGAGCGGAGTCCCACACCCCCCGCACAACCTGGACTGCCCCGAAGGACCGTTTCCGGAATCTTTGGTAGCCTCCATATGGTGAATTTATGGTAATCGCAATAACCAGGGATTTACGCAATACGCGACCCGGGATGCCCCTTAATGTCTTTATTTAATTATGGCCCTGAAATGGGGAATTTTGCAAAAATGCCAATTAGGGGAAAGTAATGACAAAAACCCCACTAGCCAGGTATCTAAGACCGGGAGAGCCCCGAAGCGAGGGAACCCAGAATCTGAAAAAGACAACAGTCACACCAAGTACTTAGACAAAGCACAGTAACAGGAACCTATAAAAAAAAAAAAAAAAAAAAATATATATATATATATGTGTGTTTAAACCTGTGAAGGGCCAGGGAAGCCCAATAAGGCACCCAGCAACACAAAATACAATGCTATCAGCACCCTGACACAACCCCCAAGCAAGGAGGACTAGCAACCAAACATGCCCCCAGCCAGAAGACCGCCTTAAAAAGGCAAACACCCCAGCCTACCTTAATGCAGGAGCAGGGATGGCGGCCACAACGAGGGAGCGGCGGAGGGAGAAGAAGGGCGGGCCCAGCACGCGTGGGAGACGCTGAGGCCCCGCCCCTCCACCAATGTCGGCGAAGCGCGGGCCGCGCACAACGCGGCCCCTCCACCTCCAAGGAGCAATGCGTAGAAGGCGGGCGCCCAGGACAATGGCGCCCGCACCGATAGCCATGCGGGCCGGCGGCACAGACACCGCCCGGCCCCGCCCGCACCACCTCCGGGAGACCAAGGCAGCAGGTGCCTGGATAAGGCACCCGCTCTGACAGACAGGCGGGCCGGCGGCACCACGCCGCCCGGCCCCACCCACCAAAGTCCGGAGCATAGTAGCCACGCCACGGACATGGTGCCCGCAGTGACAAAACACCCGCAGAGCGGCGGGCCGGCGGCACACACGCCGCCCGACCCCCTGCACCGGAACACACAGTCCGGGGAGCCCAGCAGAGCCCCCAACAAGCACACACAAAACAGGCGGGCCGGCGGCACACAACACCCAGGCCGCCCGGCCCCGCCACCCAAAGTCAAAACAGACACCTGGCACACACAAAGACCCCCCCCCCCCCAAATAGCACAGGGAGAAGGGACCAAGCGGGAAGGAGGAACCTAATAGGGACAACAGGGCCGGGGCATCCCACATCCGGATCACCAGGCCGGATAACCGCATTGCCCATAATATGGGATCTAGCGGAGGAGCTAATCTCCTAGGCACCTTAAGTGCCGTCTACACTTTGCCCGGCCGACAGCCTAAGCTGGGAGGCTACATTATATAATCAAGGGGCTAAAAAAGAAATAGACCATGGGGGGGGGGGCGGGTGTTACCCCGGCTACCTGCAAGCAGGAGACTTCTTTCTTCTGTCTTGTCGCCACCTTGCAGAGAAGAACACTGGGGAGTAGATGGGAGGTACCAGGTATGTATAGACCGGGAGGGGCTTGTTGTTTTCTGGACTTCTCTGCAACAGCGCCACCTAGTGGTGAGTATACCCAAGTCTAACTATTTAATATCTGAAGCGGGGTGTGTGACATACTTAGAATAATTAACTTTATAGCCAGATAATTTGATAATATATAGTATCCTATCGGCTTGTAAGGTTATGCAGAGCTTATGAAAGATTTTTCCTAAGAGTGGATGTGTCCCAATATCCGATCGATCACATGATCTGATGAGCTGAGCTGTTCTCCTGATGTGAGGTCAGGTGATCTGTGAAGGTCAGGTGATCTGTGATGTCTTTGTGTTCCTGGACAAGTTTTTTTGCCAATTCTCATCTTTTCTTTCACCCATAGTAAACATGACATCACTGGGGGGGAGTGGTTAGATATCTTATTACCTAGTCATTCCTGTGCTAACCACAGGAGGGCAGTATAGGATAAGAGATGGATCCAGCACTATTTCTGGATGAGTAACCATGCTAAATAGTCATTCTACATAGATAAATTATATATTGATATAATTGGAAAATATATATATATATATATATATATTACACACACACACCTCGCCTTAGCCTACACCCCGATAGTGTCTCATATTGATCATTGGGATATCCACAATTAATTTCTCCGTTATCTTATATAGACCACTGGAAATATGTGAATAATTTGTCTCAAATGAACAATCAATGGTATAAATGTTATCCTGGGGACATTTAATACATTTACATCCATTAAGATATCATACTATATATAGACTTTATATCTTCCACCAGTTATACTCCATTATCTTAAAACGCTACAGAAAATTCAAAATACATATATAAAAAAGAAAACGATCTGGCAATCTTATTTAAACTGATACATGGGACATTTAACATAATATATATATACCCGTATATACTCGACTTGGTGCAGGCCGCGCCCACCCGCTGCCCTGACCTGGGTGCTCGCATGTGCACGTGTGTACCCTACACAGGTCTCACAAAAATAGACAATTCTAATGTCAGCCCATTTCTTAAAAATAAAATTATACATAGATTTATACATTTCCCTTATGAATAAGCCTGACACTGGCTATGATCATCAACAACCTGAAGAAGTATTTCTCCTTTTGAGGTCCAGGTAAGCCCCTCCTCCTGCACTCTCAGGCCCCTCCCCCTGCAGGCAGGTGACGTGTGGTGTCCCGGCAGGTGCTGGATGATAAAAACGTGCGGCGGAGGTTCCGGGCCAGCAATTATCAGAGCATCACACGGGTGAAGCTCCTCCCCCTGTACTCCCAGGTCCCTCCCCCTGCACTCCCAGGTCCCTCCCCCTGCACTCAGCCCCTCCCCCTGCAGGCAGGTGACGTGTGGTGTCCCGGCAGGTGCTGGATGATAAGAACGTGCGGCGGAGGTTCCGGGCCAGCAATTATCAGAGCACCACCCGGGTGAAGCCCTTCATCTGTACGATGCCGATGCGGCTGGACGACGGCTGGAACCAGATCCAGTTCAACCTCAGCGACTTCACCCGCCGGGCGTACGGAACCAACTACATCGAGACCCTGCGGGTACAGGTATGTGCCCACTCATGATGTCCAATGTCTAATTTCCATAATCCCGGTCTAATGACCCCAGACTGCAGGGCTCCAGCCAGGTGTAATAACTGCCCCCTGGTAACTGGAAATTCCTGGGACCCAAGCGGGTAATTTAACTGAAAGAGTTCAAGGCAACAAGAGCAACTGAAGGGAAATCCTTGTCACACTTCCTGGCTACAACCAAGGAAGGGCTGAGCGAGCTCCAGGTGTGGGGGCGAAACGAAGCAAATAAATCCAAAAGAGCAATCCAAAAGTCAGGGCTGGCGGCAAACAGGCAAAGTCCAATGGATGATTCCAGGGGCTGGCGGCAGACAAGCAAAGTCTAATTGATGATTCCAGGTTCAGGGGCTTGCGGCAGACAAGCAAAGTCCAATGGATGATTCTGGGTGCAGAGGCTTGCGGCAGTCAGGCAAAGTCCAATGGATGAATCCGGGTTCAGGGGCAGGAAGCAGACAAACAAAGTCCAATAGATGAATCCGGGTTCAGGGGCTTGCGGCATTCAGGCAAAGTCCAATGGATGATTCTGGGTTCAGGGGCTGGCGGCAGATAAGCACAGTCCAATGGATGATTCTGGGTTCAGGGGCTGGCGGCAGATAAGCAAAGTCCAATGGATGATTCTGGGTTCAGGGGCTGGCGGCAGATAAGCAAAGTCCAATGGATGATTCTGGGTTCAGGGGCTGGCGGCAGATAAGCAAAGTCCAATGGATGATTCTGGGTTCAGGGGCTGGCGGCAGATAAGCAAAGTCCAATGGATGATTCTGGGTTCAGGGGCTGGCGGCAGATAAGCAAAGTCCAATGGATGATTCTGGGTTCAGGGGCTGGCGGCAGATAAGCAAAGTCCAATGGATGATTCTGGGTTCAGGGGCTGGTGGCAAACCGGCAAAGTCCAATGGATGATTCTGGGTTCAGGGGCTGGTGGCAAACCGGCAAAGTCCAATGGATGATTCTGGGTTCAGGGGCAGACAAGCAAAGTCCAATGGATGATTCTGGGTTCAGGGGCTGGCGGCAGTCAGGCAAAGTCCAATGGATGGTTCAGGGGCAGGCGGCAGACAGGTAAAGTCCAATGGGTGATTCTGGGTTCAGGGGCTTGCGGCAGTCAGGTAAAGTCCAATGGATGAATCCGGGTTCAGGGGCTGGCGGCAGTCGGGCAAAGTCCAATGGATGATTCTGGGTTCAGGGGCAGGCGGCAGTCAGGTAAAGTCCATTGGATGATTCTGGGTTCAGGGGCAGACGGCAGTCGGGTAAAGTCCAATGGATGATTCTGAGTTCAGGGGCAGGCGGTAGACAGGCAAAGTCCAATGGATGATTCCGGGTTCAGGGGCTGGCGGCAGACAGGCAAAGTCCAGTGAGAAAATCGGAGTCAAAAACCAAGTCACCCGTCTGAGGGTAAATCCAGGAAATTAGATCAGGAATTCAGCAATCAGGGAAACAGAATCCAGGAAATAAGCTGATAACACAGCATTGGATGCAGGCCAGCTGTCCTCTTAAATAGGGCCGTCAGTTAGAGCAGGGAGGGAAGTGTCGGTGAGGTCACTT
Source organism: Gastrophryne carolinensis (assembly GCA_027917425.1). Lineage (NCBI taxonomy): Eukaryota > Metazoa > Chordata > Amphibia > Anura > Microhylidae > Gastrophryne > Gastrophryne carolinensis. Next base: position 67,807 of record JAQIHN010000048.1, on the reverse strand, counting down.
CCTGTCCATTCAGAGCCAGGAAGTAAAATCAAGCCCAAGAGCTTATGCTCTAGGCTTTGTGCACTTGCAGTGTGCTGAACATCAGGTGTCGCTGTTGAGCAGAGCAACAGATGAAGAGCCTGGTCTGGTGCAAACACCCAGCCGTGCATGTCTGCCGCTGCATGCAGACAGTGATAAAGCACGCCCACGTCTCTACAGAGCAAGGAAGGCGAGGAGACTGACAGTCCTATAATTTAATGCACTGAGCGCACACTAAGCAGCGTACAAGTAATGCAAGGTTCATATATAAGGGTCAGGGAGCAGGGTACTCACACAACCATCAGGTACAAGATCACGTTACCTTAGTGCAGGTGTCCCCTCCCCCGGGTGCAGGGTTGTGGCCCCTCCCCCAATTGGTGGAGGTCACACTGCTGAGGTTGGAATATACACGGGGCCCAGGGCTTGGCTGTGTCATACTTGCTGGGGGAGAAATGCTGCTGTTGCCGACCCGAGTTATTAGGTTGTAGGGCATCCCGAATAGATATACTCTGGGGTCGAGGAGGGTAACTCAGCCAGCCTAAGGTTATATGTAAGGGGCGGGGACATATTTAATTGGGGCCCGAGGGGTTGATTGCATTTACCAGATCAACGGCCATTTTACAAAAGATAAGTGATGGTCCACTCCTGGGGGCAGGGGGTATTGGGGTATTCTAAGTATGTCACACACCCCGCTTCAAAACATTAATTCTTACACTTGGGTTACTCCACCAGCAGGTGGCGACGTTGCAGAGAAGTCCTGAAAAAACGAGCCCCTCCTGGTCTATACATACCTGGTACCTCCCACTCATTCCCCAGTGTTATCCGGTTTTGGTGATCCAGATTTGGGATGCCCCGCCCTGATGTCCCTATTATGTCCCTTCCTGCTTGTCCCTTCTCCCTGCGCTTTATAGGTGGGGGGAGGTTTGTGTGTGTGTGCCTGGGTGATGTTTGCTACTTGTGCTTTACTGTTTGTGGCGGGGCCGGGCGGCGTGGGTGATCTGCCGCCGGCCCGCCAGTTGTTGTTACTGGGCAGGGGGCGGGGTCGGGCGGCATGGTTGCCGCCGGCCTGTTGATCATGATTTTTGCGGGCGCCATGTATGGGGCGCCCGCTACTGTCCTGCCCCGGGTGTTTGGGGGCCGGGCGGCGTTGCGTGCCGCCGGCATTGCCTGGCTGTGCGGGCGCCTTGTCTGGCGCCCGCGGTTCTCCCCGGGGTCAGTGGCGCTCTTGGCGTCGGCTCGCCGGTCCGGCGGTGCGGGCGCCTGTGTACTTGGCGCCCGCCCGCCATGTCTGCGTCCTCGAGGGTGGAGTGGGCGGGGCCGTGTCGACGCGCGGCCCGCGCTTCGCCTGGATTGGTCGGGGGGGCGGGGCCGCAGCGGCTGCCGTGCTTTGCTAGGGCCGCCCCCTCATCCTCCTCTCTGCTCCTCGTGCGGCCGCCATTCCGCGTCGTTGCGCTTAAGGTTGGCCAGCTTTTTCTTTAATCTTCCTTAAGGTGGTCCTCGGTTGGGGCATTCTCTTGTTGGGTTTAGGCCCCCTTCCTTGGGGGTTTCTTTTGTATGGGTGCTGTCAGCCTTAGTTTTAGCTTGCTGGGTGCCTTATTGGGGCGCTCATGGCTTCCCACCTTGGGTGTATAGATATATATTTATATATATATTATGCATGTGTATGTATTTATTAAATTGTTGACATTGTTTTGGTGCTGGAGTGACTGTTGTCTTTCTGTTTTCAGATCCTGGGATCCCACGCTGCAGGGCTCTCCCGGTCTTAGATACCTGGCTAGTCGGGGTTGTTTTTACCTTCCCCTCATTAGTGCTTGTAATTTCCCCCATTTCAGGGCTTTAATATAATAACTTTAAAGGGGCATCCCGGGTCGCTTATTGCGTAATTCCCTGGGTTATTGCGAAAACCATAAATTCACCATATGGAGGCTACCAAAGATACCGGAAACGGGTCTTCGGGTCAGTCCAGGCTGTTTGGGGGTTGTGGGGCTCTGCTCCCAGGGGATGTTGTTATTTTATGCATTACATGTGCGCAGCGGAACATTGAGCGCCTGCCCGGGACTCCGGTGTCTGGCTCTTCGCCGCCTGTACCATCTCCTTCTCCTCCTCGCCTGTTCCGGACCCCGTGTGACGTTGTCATGGGTGGGGATTTGCAATCCGAGGTATGTTCTCGTCTGGCTAACCTCGAGAAAATGTTTTCCGTTATGGTTGCTCAGAAGGCTCCGGCTAAGCGGAAACACTTGTCTCCGCCTCCGCCGGACTCAGATGCGGAAGTTGTTGAGGCGTTGGATTGGTCAGATTGCCCCCTGGCTGAAGAGGGGGAGCTTATCGAGGAATTGGACGATCCTGAGGTCCAGCAGCTCTTTGGAGCTGAGGGTGACCAGGCCATGGGGACTGCTTCGGACACTCCTTCCATGTTGGCTCAAATGTGAGGTTTTGGATTTGGATCCTCCCTAGGCGGTTCCTCCGCCAAAGGGTGAGTTGTTTGAGGTGACCAAGCCGCGCTTTGGTTTTCCTAGCCAGCAACATTTTGAGAATATTGTCCTTAAGGAATGGGAGCAACCTACGCGTCTCGTTGGTGTGCCGCCTAGTTGGGTTAGGAAGTATTCCTTTCCGGTGGACTTGCTGAGGCGTTGGTCTGTTCCTCCCTAGGTTGGCGCTCCGGTTCTGGGGCTATCTAATGTGGCGTTTGTGCATTCGCCGGACACAACAAATCTCAAGGACGGCGAGGTTCGCCGGATTGATCTGCTGGCCCGCCATGGTTTTGTCTGTGCGGGTTCGGCTTTGAGACCTTTTTGTGCTTCGGCACTCTTATTGTTGGCTTTCAGGTCTATTGTCAGGGATTTATGTGTGGATCTTGATCCTACTTGTGATGAATTTCTTGCCCTCAAGCGTTGCGAGTCCTTCATTTCGTTTATACTCCCCGCTCAGGATGATGCCATGTTGATGTGTGGCAGGGCTACGGCTCTGTTGGTAGTTATCCGGCGGTCGGTGTGCTTGCGGCAATGGACGGCTGACTTTAGTTCTAAAAGATCGCTTACGGCGCTTCCCTTTCTGGGTTTGCGCCTTTTTTGGTGAGAAATTGGTTTTGGTTGCCTAGGGAGGTAAGTTACCTCCAGCGCAAGAAGTTTCGTCGTTCCTTTCGAGGGGCAGGCTCTTTCAATTCTTTCGGGGAGCCAGAGCTGGTAGAGGCGCGAGCTCTTCGGGCTCCAGGGGGGTTAGCTGGAACAGGGGCAGAGGCCGTGGCCGTCCCGTCCATGCTTGGGGCGTCAAACCCAAACCAGCTGCAAAGCCTGCTCAGCAATGAGGGGGCGCCCTCGCCCTTGCGGGTGGGGGGGACGGTTGCGACTTCTCCCGGGTGTGGGACCAGGCGGTTTAGGACAGGTGGATCCGGGAGGTGGTGTCGGCCGGTTACAAGCTGGAGTTCGAGTCCCGACCTTCTCTAAGATTTTTCAGATCTCGTGTTTTCTGGAAATGGCAGTCATCTGCCCGGTCCCTCCTTCGGGGGTGGGCCGTGGGTATTATTCCAATCTCTTCACAGTTCTCAAGTTGGACGGGTTGGTTCGTCCCTTCCTGGATCTGTAGTTCCTCAATGTGTTTATTCGTCCCCGGAGGTTTCGCTTGGAACCTCTGCGTTCTGCCATCAATTCTCTGCGGCAGGGGGATTTCATGACGTTCATAGGCATCAAGGATGCCTATCTTCATATTCATATATTCCGGCCCATCATAGGTTTCTTCGCTTCGTGGTGGAAGATCGGCATTTTCAATTTGTGGCTCTTCCGTTCGGCCTTACCTCGGCTCCAAGAGTGTTCACCAAGAGTGTTCCTCAGAGCTCAGGGGATTCGCATTGTGTCCTATCTGGACGATCTTCTCATCATGGCTTCTTTCAGTGAAGCGGAGGTGGACACCAGGACGGTGGTATCCACTTTGGTGAGGTTTCGGCTGGGTGATCAACTTCCCCCTGCCTCTTCGGGAAACCGTCACCACGGATGTCGGGATGGGGAGTTTTTCTGGAAGGACCTTCGGTTCCGGGGGAGGTGGGGTGTTCTGGAGGCCCACTTGCCCATCAACGTTCTGGAGTGGAGAGCCATCAGGTTGGTTCTGTCTCACTTGACGCAGCATTTACAGGGTTTGCCGGTTTTCTGGTTCGGTCGGTCGATCGGTCGGCGGTTGCTTACAATCAATCGCCTGGGAGGGACTCGCAGTCTGCGTGCCCTCAGAGAGGTGTCTCTGATTCTAGCCTGGGCGGAGACTCAGGTTCCTTGCATCTCGGCAGTGTACATTTCAGGATTGGAAAACACGGAGGCGGACTTCCTGAGCAGGTGCTCTTTCCGCCGGGGGGAATGGTCTTTCCACCTTCAGGTTTTTCGGTCGCTTTGTCTCTGGTGGGGGACGCTGGAGGTGGATCTGTTTGCCTCTCGTCACAATTACAAGCTTCTGACATTCGTGTCGCTCTCTCAGGATCCTCTTGCTCTGTCGGTGGATGCCATGTCCCTGAGCTGGGGGGACCTGGGGTTCCTTTATCTGTTTCCTCCGATCCCCATGCTAGGCAAGGTGTTGCGAAAGCTGGCCCTGGACGGGGTTCAAGCCATTTTCTTGGCTCCAAGGTGGCCAAGGAGGGTTTGGCTCGCAGACATCGTTTGTCTGGCGGTGGATCAGTGCGATCTGCTTCTTCGGCTGGATCTTATCACACAGGGTCAACTGCGTTGCCCCAATTCATCAACGCTGGCTGTGACGGCCTGGCTGCTGAAACCTCCATCTTAGGGGAGGAAGGTCTTCGGATCTGTTATTCAGACTTTTATTAGTGCCAGGAAGAGGTCCTCTTCTACCATCTATTATAGGACTTGGAGAGCTTATATTGATTGGAGTGAGGCTAGATCTTTGCCCTGTCGGGCCTTTTCTGTTTTCAAGGCTCTCTTCTAGGGGGTCTCGTATTGTGGCCTTCTAGGAAGCCCTTTTTTCCCTGTTTAGGGATTTGAATTTGGTTATCTCTGCTCTTCAGGATCCTCCTTTGAGCCTTTGCAGGTCATTGGTTTTTCTACTCTGAATCCGAAGGTTGCCTTTTTGGTGGCCATCACTTCGCTTCGGCGCATTTCGGAGTTGGCAGCCTTGTCGGTTCAGGCTACCCACTTGGAGAGACATCTGGTTTTCCGCTTCAAACCGGACTTTTTTCCTTAGGTGGTCTCTGCTTTTCATCTTAGCTAGGACATTGTTTTTCCTTCCTTGTGTCCTAAGCTTAGGAATGGCAAGGAGAGGGTTTGCACTGTTTGGATGTGGTACGCTGTGTGAAGTACAGTTGTTTACTGCATCTCCTTTTCGTAAGACTGATGTCTTTTTCGTGGTGCCCTTTTGGGCCTAGGAAGGGTTTGGCTCCCGCTAAGTCCTCCATTAGCAAATGGTTTCGTCTGGCGGTTGTTTGGGGGACTACTCTGCCAAGGGGAAGGTTCCTCCTTTTCGTATCACTGCTCATTCGACTCGTGCTGTTGGGCTTTTCAGCACCAGGCTTCTGTTGAACAAGTTTGTAAGGTCTGCTATTTGGTCTTCTGTTCGCACCTTTTTCTTAGTTTTTACAAGGTTGATGTGCGGGCCTCAGCGGATGCTGTGTTTGGCCGCAAGGTTCTGCAGGCTGCAGTGGTTTGAGTTTTGCATTATGGCCATGTTGGATACCCGCCCTTTGTGGACACTGCTTTTGGATGTCCCAAGTGTAAGAATTAATGTTTTGAAGCGGGGTGTGTGACATGCTTAGAATAATACCATTTTGTGAATACTCACCTGTAAAATGGATATTAGTATGTCACACACCCCACTTCACCCGCCCTTTTTGGTATCCTGGATTCTTTATAGGGTGAAGCTTTGTTTGAGGGTTGTCAATGTTTTTTTTCCTGGTACCTTGTCTTTACTGCTGTTTGAATACTGGGGTATAAGTGGGAGGTCCCAGGTATGTATAGACCAGGAGGGGCTCGTTTTTTCAGGACTTCTCTGCAACGTCGCCACCTGCTGGTGGAGTTACCCAAGTGTAAGAATTAATGTTTTGAAGCGGGGTGTGTGACATACTTATAATATCCATTTTACAGGTGAGTATTCACAAAATGGTATTATTTCCCTCACAGCAACTGTATGGCAGCCAGTGATGATCACCACAGGGGCGGAGTCTACCTTGGCCTATCACATCTTATTGCCTGGGGACCCCCCTGTATGGCAGCCGGTGACAATCACCATGGAGGCGGGGCAGTAAGAGGGGATGGGCTTCTTACATCATCACAGGGGGCGGAGTCTACCTTGGCCTATCTCATCTTATTGCCTGGGGACCCCCCTGTATGGCAGCCGGTGACAATCACCATGGAGGCGGGGCAGTAAGAGGGGATAGGCTTCTTACATCATCACAGTGGGCGGGGTCTAGCCTGGCCTATCCTATGTTATTGCCACGCCCAGCAGAGCATAACAATGGCTCATTGAGGAGATCATGTGACAGCCCGTAGGAGGTGGGCGTGGTCTAGTATTGCAGGAAGTCCTCAGCAGTTGGGCGCCCCCTGCAGACGGGGCAGAGTAATGGCTGCTTCTCTCTTCCGTCAGATTCACGCCAATTGCCGGATACGACGGGTTTACTTCTCAGACCGACTCTACTCCGAGGACGAGCTGCCGGCGGAATTCAAGCTCTACCTGCCCGTCCAGAACAAGGCCAAGGTGAGACCCTGGCCACGCCTCCTACTCAGACCACCCACCTGACCTGTGACCCCCAGCTTCCTGCCCAGCCACCCCTCTGACCCTCGCTATGCCTCTTGCCCAGCCTCCCACCTGACCTCTGACCCTGGCCACACCTCCTACCCAGCTGTCCTCCTGACCACTGACCCCGGCTTCCTGCCCACCTGAATCTGGCCACGCCTCCTACTCAGGCACCCACCTAACTCCAGCCAAGCTTCCTGCTTAACCACCCATATGACCTCTGACCCTTGCTATGCCTCCTGACGATGCTTCCTGCCCACCTGACCCTGGCCACGCCTCCTACCCAGCTGTCCACCTGACCGCTGACTCAGGATTCCTGCCTGCCTAACCCTGGCCACGCCTCCTACTCAGACACCCACCTGACCCTGGCCAAGCTTCCTGCTCAGACCACCCACTTAATGCAAGCAAACACTCCTCAGGGTCCTCCACTAGGCACTAAGCGATCTGATTGGTCAGTGTGTTGGTGGTGCAGCCCAATGCACTGCAGCCAGATCAGAAAGTTCTGGTGCCATTAGATTGTCAGCTCCTTGGCTCTGATGAGCTTCCTGTCCCCCTATTGGCCAGGTCAAATTGCTGGCCCCACCCCTCAGTCATTCTCCTGGGTTACTGCACTCCGGCCCCGCCCCTCAGTCTTTCTGTGTTACTGCAGTCCAGCCCTGCCCAGCATGCCCCGCCCCCTAATTTTCCAGGTTTCTGCTCTCTGGCCCCGCCCAGCATGCCCCGCCCCCTAATCATTTCCCAGGTTTCTGCTCTCTGGCCCTGCCCAGCATGCCCCGCCCCCTAATCATTTTCCAGGTTTCTGCTCTCTGGCCCGCCCAGCATGCCCCGCCCCCTAATCATTTTCCAGGTTTCTGCTCTCTGGCCCCGCCCAACATGCCCCGCCCCCCTAATCATTTTCCAGGTTTCTGCTCTCTGGCCCCGCCCAACATGCCCCGCCCCCCTAATCATTTTCCAGGTTTCTGCTCTCTGGCCCCGCCCAGCATGCCCCGCCCCCTAATCATTTTCCAGGTTTCTGCTCTCTGGCCCCGCCCAGCATGCCCCGCCCCCTAATCATTTTCCAGGTTTCTGCTCTCTGGCCCCGCCCAGCATGCCCCGCCCCCTAATCATTTTCCTGTGTTGATGATCACTGAGCATGTTTGTTTGCTCTGCAGCAGTGACGGGTTCGGGAAGAAGCTCCGCCCCCAGCTCTGGCATGACATCACCTCCGCGCAGCTCCTGTGTAATTTATGAAGAACCTTCCGCCCGAGACGCCCGAATGTTTTTGTAATAAATATTATTTTATCTCCACCTGTGACATCATCATCATCATTCGACTGGCTGGCTGGGGAACCGGGCAATCCCCCAATGGGCTCCAGCTGCAACCTCTGCCCCAGGGGGGTGACAGTGTGTCAGCTCCGCCCTCTGCCCCACCCCTGGCATGATGTGCAGTCATGTGACCAGGAAGCTGTGGAGAGAGCAGAACAGACTTTAGATTCCAGGGGCGGTAAGTATGGCCGCCTTCCTGCACTCCATGAGCTGGGGATGTATTTTCCCTATATCCAGTCCAGGTCGTCCCAGTGATGACATGTGGGTATTCCGCCCCCAGGGGGCGCTCGATTGCAAGATCAAAAGCTGTCGCTCCTCCCGGCCCCCTATAAAGGCAGGTGTCTCTCTATCTCTCCCCAGTGTTCATCTTGCAGTCTGGCTGCTGAAGATCGTTGGATACTCTCTCCCGGAATTTTGGCAGCTGAGCGGGGCCTCCTAGCCCTTCGGCCGCTGCGGACTCTTATTACCACTGATCCCGGGGACCCACTATTGCCTCCCAGCCGCGGCTGACTCGGGATTGTGACGGTAGGGAGAACGCCGGGGTCAGGTGTTTATTCTTAGTATACAGCACGTCCTGCTCCAGATATAATACTTACACTTGGGTTATCCTCCACCAGATGGCGCTGCACTGCAGAGACATGTAAAACAGGCTCCTCCCGGCCCCTCAAATACCCGGGGACCTCCCACAAATCCCAGTGCTGACTGCGAAGACATGAAGTATCACGCTCTCGCAGGTGAGCGGCGCTATTACAGCCTGCGGCCCTGTTGGACTATTCCCACTCGTCCTCCCTGTGATGTGCCTCCCAGCCTGGGCTGCGCTGGTCGGGTGAAGGTAGGCAGCACCATGTGTGCTTATGGAGCCATGCTCCACCGCAGTCCCCCACCATAGGGTAGGCGGTATAGGCTGATGGTGAGCCTCTATGGGACGCCCCTCCCGCATTATCGCCCCGTGTAGCGGTGGGTCCTGTACAGAGGGCCCTCATTCTCCCTGTAGCCTTCGGGAGGGAAAGAAGGGGGAGGGGTGAGCGTGTAGCGTGATTCCTGCATACGGCGTTTTGTCATGTCTTTTGACTGGTAAAAAAGACAAGCTGCGCTGACTTGTCTTTTTTACTATTACAATTGCCGCCGTGCGCTTCTTTTCCTTCATTTGGATGTCCCGCGCCCGGCGGCGGCGTTACCTCAGACGCTCTGCGTTCTCATTGGCTGCTTGTCTGTGGGCTTCGGGGGGGGCGGGGCCTGGCTTGGCGCGCCTTGCGTCGCGGCCCGCTCTGGCCCACCCTTCGAGGTTCGTTCGGCGCCATTTTGTACAGTCGCGCGCGTGTGTGACGGTTCTTCCTTCCACGGTCTGTAAGTGCCCTCGTGGGCGGCTTTTATGCTCATTACTTGCTGCGCATGGTTCTGACGTCCCTTCTTCTCATTGTGTCTTTCAGACGGGTGAATCCAGTGGCTTCTCCCGGCCCGGTGTAATTGATAGTTGGGCCTAGTATAATTACTCCCACTTCCCTAGCGGGTCATTGGGGCATCCAGGGTAGCTTACAGCATCAATCCCTACTGGCATATTGTGCCTAATAACCATATGGAGGCATCCCAGGATAACGTGACCGGGGTTCCTTCGGGACAAGCCCGGCTGTGTGTAGCTTGTGGGGTCTCACCTATCAGCGGTGACAATACACGGGTCTGTGTTCCTTGCGCACAGCAGGCGCTAACGTTGCAACCCGCCCCTCCTGTGGCTGGGCCTGCACCTCGCCTCACTTCACCTACTCCTCCAAGCTTGAGTCTCACCCCCATTGCATCGCATACAAGCGGGGATTCTCAGCCTGATGTGGCTGCTAGACTGGCCAGTGTTGAAAAATTGATTGCTAGTACTTTAGCGCGTAAGGCCACCGCAAAAAAGCGTCACTTAACCCCTGATGCCGCTCTTTTTTCCCTATGGAGACTGATGAGTTTTTGCATCTATGTGGCTATACCCCCTCGGACGAAGGGGAGCTGTTCTCTGATTCAGGGTCATCTGACGAGAGGTCCAGGGGTCATAGCGATTCTGGCTCTGACTCCTGGACTCCGGATGATACTGACAGACTGCTGGTTCAGATTTTCGAGGTTCTGTCCATCTCTCCCCCTGTTGCGGCTCCCAGGCAAAGGGGTGAGCTTTTTCATACTGCTAAGGTCCGTTTGGAATTTCCAGAGCAGACCCATTTCAATAACCTTGTGCTTAAGGAGTGGGAACGTTCCCGTAGACTTCCCGGGATACCTAAGAGTTGGGACAGAAAGTATCCCTTTCCTGCTGATATGGTCAAGTGCTGGTCTTCGCGCCCCCCCCCCCCCCCCCCGAGGTGGATGCTCCTATTCTAGGGCTGTCTAACACCTCTATTATGCACTCCCCTGACTCTACTACTCTGCGGGATGCCGAGGACCGGCGCATTGGGAGGGGACTCCTACACGGAGTGGGCATGTCGCCTCCATCGTACAGCATCACACTGGGTCACGGGATGCAAAGCCACGACCGCTGAGGATGTACTACAGTTGTTTTTACTAGAACACTTTCTCAATGCCCTGCAACCAGAGCTAAGAGAGTGGGTACGTGACCGGAGGCCTCTAACGCTACCTGAGGCTGCTCGTCTAGCAGACGAGTACACCGATGCTCGCCAGACAGAACAGTCCGCTCCAAAACCACCACCTCCCATCAAATTTCAAGCACCTGTGGCTTCAGCGCCAACTCGTGACTCTGGGCCACATAGGCCAGCGCAGCAACCGAACCTCTCCACAGTTCAGTGCCATCGTTGCAAACAATGGGGACATTATCGCAGTGATTGCGCCCTAGAGCGTCCCCGAAACACGTGGGGGCAAAAGCAACCTTCCACCTCCCGTACTCCTGTGGCACACTGTTTGGAAGCTGAGAGCAGTTCGGAAGAGTATCTGGGGGTACTGTATGAAGCTGATCCCGTACAAGCGGCCATCCAAGACAACCGACAGCACCATCGCCAGGAGGTACGAGTCAATGGGCGCACCGCGCAAGGATTACGCGACACCGGAGCCACGCTTACCTTGCTCCAACCTCATTTGGTCAAGAACAAAGATCACACTGGACACACCGTTGCAGTAAGGGTGGCGGGAGGAGCTGTGTTTCGACTCCCCACCGCCCGAGTACATCTTGACTGGGGCGCTGGATCCGGCAGGGTACAGGTGGGACTTATGGACAACTTACCCGCAGAAGTACTATTGGGAAATGATCTAGGACCAATGACTTCTGCCTACGCTACCTCTGGACCAGCCAGCGTCAACCCTGTTACAACCCGGTCTCCAGCCCGAGCTGCCGACTCCAGCCCACTGGTCGGGGAGACCCAGGGGTTCCGTCTGCATCACGTCATGTCTGTTACAAGAAGCCAAGAAGAGGATCAGCCATCAGGTTACGTCCTTCCAGAAGGGAAACTTATGCCAAAAACTATTTTTGTTGGGGGCATTGGCCGTCGGATTAATCGGCCTGAAATTAAGGATGTTTTTTCAAAGTATGGCGCTGTAAAGAATGTCAAAATTATTAGGGATGCCTCTGGCGTTTCTAAGGGTTATGGTTTTGTCTACTTTTACGATGATGTAGATGTGCAGAAGATTGTGGATTCTCCGATCAGCTTCCATGGAAAGAGATTGAAACTTGGACCAGCTATAAGAAAGCAGAGCACCTGTGCACACATCCAACCAAGGACTTTGGTGCTGAACTCACCAACGCCACAATATCCCAGTGTTTGGACCCCACCCATGACCGATTCCTATGTACAGCCCACGTCAATGTTTAGTCCGGTTATTCACTATGTGCAGACTTGTCCTTACACAGAACTCTGCCCATAACAAGAGTCCGGACAGCCCCACGTTAACCCGAACAGGGTCAATCCGGGTCTGCCGGGTGTTCCACAAAAAGGGGGCATTGTGACAGACGCTCTGCCTTTTATATGTCATCACTATTCAATTGCCCACCGGGTCATTCACTGGCCTTTTCTTAATTAGGTTCCAGACAATGTCATTGTATTTTGATACTGTTACAGGCAATGTCATTGTAGTTTGGATTGTATTACAGACTGCCATTGTGTTGATTGATTATGTCACAGACAATGGCATTGTTCTGATTGATTGTGTTACAGACGTCTATTGTGTTGCTGATTGCGTCACCGGCAGAGTTGAGGGATTGTGTGCCCTGCTCCCATTGGTCCGTGTGTTTGTCATGCAGTCTTCCATCAGGTCCACGGGGGAGGTCCCCTTGCATGGAGCCTTGCATATAAGGCACAGTGTGGCACTAATAAAGTTGACTTAACCTTCACCCTCAATACTGAGTTCTGTCTCTTATTGGGGGAAACGCTATATTACAATTCACTAGCCCTTGTAAGGGCTGTTCCTGGTTCCTCACGGACGACCCTGGGACTCCTGCAGCACCTCTTACGATTGGGAAAAGGACGTCTCGGGCGGTGAAGCCCTCCGGCGATAAGGGTTATCGCTACAGATGCCATTAGGATGTGTGCGAGAACTTCTGCCTTGGTGGTAGCTATACGCCGCGCGGTTTGGCTGCGCCAGTGGGCTGCTGACAATGCTGCAAAGAAGGCCCTTACTGGGCTCCCATTTAAGGGGCTACGCCTGTTTGGGGACCGCCTAGACCTTTTTGCTAAAGGAGGTAAGTTACCTCAGCGCAGGCGGCAGTCTCGGCCATTTCGGGTCCAGAGCTCCCTTTCACTCCCCTACCGTGGTGCTAAACAAGGAAAAGGGGTGTCCTTCGCGGGGGCTCGTGCTGATTCCTGGCATAGGAGCAGAGGACGAAGTCCTGGCTCCTCATGGGGGTCTAAGCCCAAATCCTCTCCCAAGCCCCCTCAGGCATGACGGGGCGCCCTCGCCCGTCAGGGTGGGGGGACGTCTACAGCACTTTGCTTGCACCTGGTGGCACCACGTCTCAGACCGGGGGATTCAGGAGGTAGTGTCCTCTGGTTACAAGATAGAGTTTGCTGTGCGCACCCCCAAGATTCATCAGGTCCCGGATCCCCCAGGACCCCGTCTCAGCCCAGGTTTTGATGCAGGCCGTGCAAGGCCTTCTGGGTATGGGGGTCATTTGCAGGGTCCCCTTAAGAGAAAGAGGCAAGGGGTTCTATTCCAACCTTTTCACAGTTCCTAAAAAAGATGGGTCAGTCAGGCCCATTCTGGATTTAAAGATCCTCAACAAATTTTCAAGAACAGGCGCTTTCGCATGGAAACTCTGCGCTCGGCCATCAGCTCCCTGCGCCCAGGGGACTTCATGATGTCTGTGGACATCAAAGACGCTTACCTTCACATCCCTGTGTTCTCAGGACACCAAAGGTTTCTCAGATTCGCGTTGGAAGATCAACATTACCAATTTGTGGCCTTGCCATTTGGCCTCACATCAGCTCCCAGAGTGTTCACCAAGGTGCTGGTGGGAGTGATGTCTCTGTTGAGGTCAAGGGGCATACGCGTGCTGCCCTACCTGGACGACATTCTCATTACCTCTCGGTCTCTACAGCAGACAGAGTTGGACACTCAGCTGGTGGTGTCCACCCTGGAGTCCTTCGGCTGGGTGATCAATCACCCCAAGTCCTCTGTCTCCTTCCTCGGTGACCCCGTTCCTGGGAATGATTCTGGATACGGTTCAGTCAAGGATATTCCTTCCTCAACAGAAGGTGGAAGCTCTAACTGCGCAGGTGAGGTTCCTGCTGTCGTGTCCCCAGCCCTCACTCAGGCAGGGAATGCAGTTGGTGGGCCTGATGGTGGCGTGCTTCGAGGCGGTGCCTTTTGCTCAGTTCCATTTGAGGCCTCTACAACTTCACCTTCTGTCAGTATGGGACAAGGACCCAACGTCCTTGGACGGGGTCTGTGTGCTCCCCACCCTTGGTCCGGCGGTCTCTTACGTGGTGGCTGGATCCCAGGAACTTGCTGGGGGGCAGGTCACCACGGATGCCAGTCTGTCGGGTTGGGGGGGATTCTGGAAGTCCCTGAGGTTCCAGGGGAGGTGGGGCCCTCAGGAGGCCCACTTGCCTATCAACATTCTGGAACTACGGGCGATCAGGTTGGTACTGGAGCAGTTGACCAATCGCCTGAGGGGTCTGGCTGTGCAGGTGCGCTCAGACAACAGGACGGCGGTTGCCTACATCAACCATCAGGGAGGGACCCGGAGCAGGGGGGCCTCCAGGAGGTGTCACGGATTCTGACATGGGCGGAGGCCAATGTTCAATGCATTTCGGCTGTGTACATTCCGGGGGCAGAGAATCTACTGGCAGACTCTCTGAGCAGGGGGACCTCTCGTCAGGGAGAGTGGTCCCTCTGCAACAGGGTATTCCAGTCCCTGTGTCACCGTTGGGGTCTACCGGATGTGGATCTGTTCGCGTCCCGTCACAATCACAAGCTCCCGGCCTTTGTCTCCCTGTCTCAGGATCCTCTGGCCTTGGCCACAGATGCTTTGTCCATGTCATGGCAGGAATTTCAGCTCCTGTATGTCTTTCCTCCATTCCCCCTGCTGGGCAGGGTCCTGCGCAAAGATTGCTCTGGAGGGGGTGCCAGTGATTCTGGTGGCCCCCAGGTGGCCAAGAAGAGTGTGGTTCGCAGACGTGGTGCAGATGGCAGTAGACCAGTACGTTCTGCCAGGAGTGCCAGATCTGCTCACTCAGGGCCCCTTACGCCATCCCAGTTTACAAACTCGGCCTGGCTGCCAAAACCTCCATCTTGATGGAGAAAGGCTTGTCTGCCTCGGTGGTTGAGACCATGGTGAAGGCTAGGAAGAAAACCTCTTCCATCTATTATAGGGTATGGCGTACCTACATTGATTGGTGTCTAGGTCTCTTCCCTGTCGGGTGTTTTCAGTCCCCAGGGTTCTGGAGTTTTTACAGCATGGGTTGGAGTCGGGTCTACAACTCAGTACTCTGAAGGGTCAGGTTTCTGCCCTGTCCGTCTTCTTTCAGAAGCCTTTTGCTCAGCATTCTTTGGTTAAGACTTTCTTTCAGGAGGTTACTCATGTGCGTCCCCCACGTAAACCTGTGGTCCCTGTTTGGGATTTGAACTTGGTTTTGTCTGCCTTGCAGGGTGCTCCCTTTGAGCCTATTCAGGATGCTGCTCTGGCTGTACTTACCCTCAAGGTTGTCTTTCTGGTGGCTATTAGTTCGGTCAGGCGTGTGTCTGAGCTGGCGGCTCTGTCTATCCAGCCCCAGCACCAGGATAAGGTGGTGTTCCGCTTTAAGCCAGACTTTCTGCCAAAGGTGGTGTCTGCCTTTCATTTGAATCAAAATATTGTTCTTCCTTCATTGTGCCCTAATCCTAGCAATGCTAAGGAAAGGGTTCTGCATTCCTTGGATGTGGTCAGGTGTCTGAAGTATTACCTGGTAGTCACTGTGGCCTTCAGGAAAACTGATGCTCTTTTTGTGGTCCCTTCTGGTCCTAGGAAGGGTTTGGCTCCTGCCAAGTCTACTATCAGCAAATGGATCCGTCAGGCTGTGATTCAGGCCTATTCTACTAAGGGGAAGAATTCTCCCTTCCACCTTACTGCTCATTCTACTCGTGCTATTGGTGCCTCTTGGGCCTTCCAGCACCAGGCTTCTGTTGAACAAGTTTGCAAGGCCGCTACTTGGTCTTCTGTTCATACCTTTTCAAAGTTTTGCAAGGTTTTGCAGGCGGCAGTGGTTTAAACTGTCTGCTGTTACCTTTTTTGTTGGGGAACCCACCCTACTTTATGGACACTGCTATTGGATGTCCCAAGTGTAAGTAATCTATCTGGAGCAGGACGTACTGTATACTAAGAATAATACAATTCTGTGAAATACTCACCTGTAGAATTGGTATTATAAGTATACAGTAAGTCCTGCTCTGGGGATAGTGAGCTGGGGGCCCCATCTGGGCGGGTGAAGCTCTGCCCCTTGTGCAGTGCAAGTCCTCTAGGTGGATTCAGCACTGTTTGCACCACTTGCGCCAAGAGCATCTTTTTGGACCATGACCGGGCGGGCGTACCTGCCCCTAGCCCTTCATTGCCTGTGGCCTCTCCGGACCCTCCGCAGCTGCACTCAGCCCTCACTGAGGGGGAAGCCAGCCAGGGGGCCCAGTTTGATTTGGCACATAGGGCGGCCAGTCTCGAGAGACGGATCTCGCGAACGGCTCCTAAAACGGGCACGAGTAAGAGGCGGGACATCAAGCCCGTTTACTCGGATAATGGCTAGGTGGAGGAAGGTGAGTTGCCAGATAATTCCCATTCCGCTGCTGGCGATGACAGTATGTCTGGTGCTTCCTCGGATGAGGATGCGTGGCTCCACGATGATACGGAGAAGTTGCTTACCTTGAGACATTACACGTTGTCCCTCCTAGAGTGGCTAAGAGAAAGTAAGGTGATTTGTTTAAGCCTCAAAGACAGAGGCAAGTTTTTCCGGAGCAGGCCCATTTTTCTAATAGGCCTTTCCCATTCCTTGAAAATCATAACCGTGGTGCCTAAGAGCGTGGATAGGCGGTATCCCTTCCCTGAGGAGCTGGTCCAGCTATGGTCCCGTCCTCCCGAGGTGGATTCTCCCGTATCGTACTATTTTGCCTTCACCTGATACCGCTTCCTTACGTGATCCAGCGGATAAGCGCATGGATCAGCTGGTCTGTCATGCCTTCACCTTTGCTGGTGCCTTGTTTCGCCCTGTGTGTGCCGCGGCTATTGTCTCCCTGGCCATCAGAAAGAAGGTGAGACGCCTTGTGGATAGCACTAAGGCTCACAAGCGGGCGGAGGAGTATAAGGACCTCAAGGTCTGCGTGGATTTAATTGCCTTTGTTGTCTCTGCCATGGACGATGGTGTCCGGCTTGGTGCCAGGATTTCGGCCCTGCTTGTTGCACTTCGCCGCTCTCTCTGGTTGTGGCTATGGTCAGCTGATGCCGCGGCCAAGAATTCGCTTACTAGTATTCCCTTCGTGGGGCACAGGTTGTTCGGGGAGCGTCTGGACCTTCTGGTCAAGGATGGTAGACTCCCTCAGAGACGGAAGCCTGCACGGCCCTTTCTGAACTTATCTGCCTATCGCTCCTTTCGCGGAAGAAGAGGCTCTTCATTTTCAGGTGGCCGCAGAGATACCTGGGGTAGAGGTAGGTCCCGCGGCCGACCCAATCCCGCTTGGGAAGCCAAGTCCAAGCCCCCTGCCTCTCGGGCATGAGGAGGCGCCCTCACCCATCTGGGTGGGGGGACGGCTTCTGCTATTTGCTCATACCTGGAGATGGTATGTCTCGGATCGGTGGATTCAGGTGGTGGTGTCCTCCAGTTACAAAATAGAGCTGGCAGTCAGGCCGCCCACAAAATTTCTTCGGTCTTGGATATCCCAAAACCCATTGAAGGCACAGGGCCTGAGAATGGCCGTGCAACACCTCCTGCGGTTAGGTGATTTGCCCTGTTCCTCGTCAGGAGCAGGGTCAAGGTTTTTACTCCAACCTGTTCACGGTTCCCAAGAAGGACGGAACGTTGAGACCAATCCTGGACTTGAAGGGTCTCAACGGGTTTGTAAGAGTCAGACATTTCCGCATGGAAACCTTACAGTCAGCGGTATGCTCTCTCTGGCGATTTCATGACCACGGTGGACATCAGGGATGCTTATCTGCACATCCCGATTTTCCAGGGGCATCAGAAGTTCCTGAGGTTTGCTCTAGAGGATCAGAATTACCAGTTTGTGGCACTTCCATTCGGGATATCCTCAGCCCCCCGTGTATTCACCAAGGTGCTGGCGGGCATTATGGCTATGCTGAGGAACCAGGGCTTTTGTGTGCTGCGCTATCTGGACGACCTGCTGATTGCGGCCCAGTCCCTTCAGCAGGCCGAGAGCGATACTCGGATGGTTTTGTCAACCCTAGAGGCCTTTGGCTGGGTAATTAATTACCCAAAGTCATTTATCACTCCCTCAACAGTGAGATCCTTCCTGGGAATAAGACACCGCTCAGGTCAAGGTCTTTCTGCCACAGCAGAAGGTTTTGGATCTCCAGACGCAGGTGCATTGCTGTCTTGTCCACGGCCGTCGATCCGTCTGGGGATGAGACTGGTGGTCCTAATGGTGTCATGTTTCAAAGCAGTGCCCTTCGCCCAGTTTCACATGAGACCTCTTCAATTGAACCTGCTGGCCGTCTGGAACCGGATGCAGGAAGCTCTGGAGAAAGAATTCTCGCTGTCCCCCCTGGCCAGGCAGTCCCTCTTGTGGTGGTTGGACTCCAGGAACCTTTTGGTGGGCAAGTCCTTTCTGACTCCCTGTTGGGAGATAGTTACTACGGATGCCAGTCTGACCGGCTGGGGCGGCGTTTGGCAGACTCAGAAGATCCAGGGGCAGTGGGGTCTGCAGGAGAACCGCTTACCCATAAATCTCTTGGAGCGGAGAGCTATCCGGTTGGTGCTTCTTCACTTGACTCCCCATTTAAGGGGTCGTGTCTTCCAGGTTCGCTCGGACAATCAGACGGCTGTCGCCTACATCAGTCACCAGGGCCGGACTCGGAGCAAGCGAGGTGACCGAGATTCTGGCTTGGGCAGAGGAGAATGTTCTCTGCATATCGGCAGTCTACATCCCCGGGGTGGAAAACCAAAAGGCAGAATGCCTGGGGGAATGGTCTCTCAGCAGCGAGACCTTTCATGCTCTGTGTCTCCGCTGGGGTCAGCCGGATGTGGACCTGTTTGCGTCCAGACACAATCACAAGCTCCCAAGGTTTGTCTCCCTCTCGAGATCCTCTGCCCATTGCCACAGACGCTCTGGCAATTCCCTGGACGGAGTTCAAGTTCTTTTATGCATTCCCTCTGTTTCCACTCCTGGGCCAAGTACTGCGCAAGATAGCCCAGGAGGGGGTACCAACCATCCTAGTGGCTCCTCGCTGGCCGCGACGGAGTTGGTCAGTCGATCACTACATCACGCCCGATGATCCCGGGCTTCCCACTCAGGGGTCGCTGCGGCACCCCAATTTACAGACGCTAGCTTTGATGGCCTGGCTATTGAGTCGTCAATCCTGAGGGAAAAGGGCCTGTCTGACATGGTTGTGCGTACCATGATTCAGGCTCGGAAGAAGTCTTCTTCCATGATATATTACAGAGTTTGGCATCAAGACTTTTTTCCAGGGTGTTGCCCACGTACGCCCCCCTGCGTAAGCCGATGATACTGGTGTGGGTCTTGAATTTGATGCTTTCCGCTCTCCAGGGGCCTCCTTTTGAGCCCTTGTGCGATGCTGCCTTGTCTATTTTGACCCTCAAGGTGGTCTTTTTGGTAGCGATAACTTCTGTACGTCGTGTGTCAGAGCTGGCCGTACTTTGTATGAAGCCTCCTTATTTTGAGCTTCGTAAGGATAAGGTGGTTTTTCGTTTTAAACCTGATTTTTTACCTAAGGTCGTTTCTCCTTTTCACCTTAAAGTGGACCAACACCCAGGATTTTCACTATCCTGGGTGTTGGTCCACTTCCATGGGGCACCCTGATCGGGGGTGCCCCACTGTGAAACTCCCCAGAAAGCCCCAAAAAACTCACCTCACCGACGGACAAGATGAGGCCGCCTCTCGCGTGTTCCTCTTACAGGGAGCGCGCCGGCCATTCACAAATGCGGCGGCCCACGCATGCTCCGTTGGAACTGGGAGAAGGTAAGATTTGTGGGCGTCTGGGGGTGGGTGGGTTCACACAGCGGGGCATCCCGATTTCGGATGCCCTGCGGGGAGGGAGCTGATCGGCTCGGGAATCTTATAGATTCCCAGGCCGATCAGCGGTGGGTGCTGGTCCACTTTAATGAGGAAGTTGTCTTACCTTCCTTGTGCCCAGCACCGGCTAATTCCAAGGAACGGACCCTCCTTGCTCTGGATGTGGTCAGGGCCATTAAGTATTACCTGGCTGCGACTGAATCCTTCAGGAAGTCTGATTTGCTCTTTGTTCTAAGAGAGGGTTCTAGGAAGGGCTTGCTTGCCACCAGCCAAGTCCACTCTCAGTAAGTGGATCAGACAGGCGGTAGTGCAAGCATATTCTGCCAGGGGGAAGGAACCCCCTTTTCGGATCATGGCTCATTCTACCAGAGTTATTTGTGCCTCTTGGGCTTTTCAGCACCAGGCATCAGTTGAACAAATTTTGTAAGGCCGCCACTTGGTCTTCAGTTCATACCTTTACCAAGTTTTACAGGGTGGATGTCAGGGCCTCAGCTGACGCTGTTTTTGGCCGGAAGGTGCTCCAGGCGGTAGTGAAATGAACTACATGCTGTTCCGAACTGGGGATCCCACCCTTATGTACACTGCTTTTGGATGTCCCACATGTCATTACTTATGGGACGACCTGGATATAGTGAAAAATACAATTCTGTGAAACTCACCTGTAGAATTGTTTTTGAGTATATCCATTCCAGGTCGTCCCACCCGCCCTTGTTTTTTTTATTATCTCCTGTTTGCCTGTTATGGTGATTACCATTTTTATTCTTGGACTGGAGTCCTTAAGTTTTGTTTAGAGAGAGTACATGCTGAAGCTATGTGAGGTAACATGGTTTCTTGGCTTCCTGGCCTGTCTCCTCTTTTACTGCTTTTTAACCACTGGGGAATGATGGAGAGACACTTGCCTTTATAGGGGGCTGGGAGGAGCGACAGCTTTTGATCTTGCAGTCGAGAGCCCCCTGGGGGGGGGGGGGGGCGGAATACCCACATATCACTGGGACGACCTGGACTGTTGTTGGGCCTCCAACTGGCCCAGTGCTCACTATACTCACCCATGCACACCGGTCACCACGCCCCTGTCTCTAATAAATGTGCTTATTATGGGACAAAGTTTACTCGCCATCTCCCCTGATTGGCGATGTCCTGCCATTTAAAAACCTGAGCGTACTTACCTCTCCTTGTCATGGGCCACACCTGGTGCCTCCTGCCCTCACCCTTTCCCATTGTGCATGGCACCACGATTCCCAGATTTCAACAGTGGGACCCACTGAGAAGCTTTAGAACCGAGCCAAGTAAAATATGGACCTCCAGTCTTTGACTAGTCCATGGGGGCCCTATCCTGGCCCCTCCTACCACCTGTAAGGGAATGACTGCTGTCGGCCCAGTGGCCTGGGGTATCCCACACAACCCAATCTACTAGCGCTAGTAAAGCTGGAGATCGTAATTAGATTGTGAGCTATGAATGTGATCGTGTGCTAGGAGGAGTGATGTGTTCTGAGTAGTTTCCAGAGTCAGTCGGATAAAATAGAGGAGTCGGAGATTGATTTGGGATCAAATAGAAGAGTCGGAGCTTGAGTCGGGATAAAATAGGAGTCTGATAAAATAAATAGAGGAGTCGGGATCAAATAGAGGGCTCAGAGATCGAGGAGCCGCAGATTGAGTCTGGATAAAATAGAGGAGTCGGCGCTTGAGTCGGGATAAAATAGAGGAGTCGGGATAAAATAGAGGAGTCGGGATAAAATAGAGGAGTCGGAGATTAAGTCGGGATAAAATAGAGGAGTCGGGATCAAATACAG
This sequence comes from Gastrophryne carolinensis, assembly GCA_027917425.1. NCBI lineage: Eukaryota > Metazoa > Chordata > Amphibia > Anura > Microhylidae > Gastrophryne > Gastrophryne carolinensis. The sequence continues at coordinate 46,331 of JAQIHN010000048.1, read as the reverse complement.
GAGTTGGAGATTGAGTCGGATGAAATAGAGGAGTCGGGATCAAATAGAGGAGTCGGCGCTTGAGTCGGATAAAATAGAAGTCGGAGATTGAGGAGTCGGGATAAAATAGAGGAGTCTGATAAAATAGAGGAGTCGGCGCTTGAGTCGGGTAAAATAGAGGAGTCGGAGATTAAGGAGTCAGGATAAAATAGAGGAGTCTGAGATTGAGGAGTCGGGTAAAATTGAGAAGTCCGAGATTGAGTCGGGTAAAATTGAGAAGTCCGAGATTGAGTCGGGTAAAATTGAGAAGTCCGAGATTGAGTCGGGTAAAATAGAGGAGTTGGAGATTGAGTCGGGTAAAATAGAGAAGTCGGGATCAAATAGGAGTCGGAGATTGAGTCGGGATCAAATAGAGGAGTCGGAGATTGAGTCGGGATCAAATAGAGGAGTCGGCGATTGAGTCGGGATCAAATAGAGGAGTCGGAGATTGAGTCGGGATCAAATAGAGGAGTCGGAGATTGAGTCGGGATCAAATAGAGGAGTCGGAGATTGAGTCGGGATCAAATAGAGGAGTCGGCGATTGAGCCGGGATCAAATAGAGGAGTCGGCGATTGAGCCGGGATCAAATAGAGGAGTCGGCGATTGAGCCGGGATCAAATAGAGGAGTCGGCGATTGAGTCGGGATCAAATAAAGGAGTCGGAGATTGAGGAGCCGCAGATTGAGTCGGGATCAAATAGAGGAGTCGGCGCTTGAGTCGGGTAAAATTGAGGAGTCGGGATAAAATAGAGGAGTCAGAGATTAAGGAGTCGGGATAAAATAGAGAAGTCTGAGATTGAGGAGTCGGGTAAAATTGAGAAGTCGGAGATTGAGTCGGGTAAAATAGAGGAGTCGGAGATTGAGTCGGGTAAAATAGAGGAGTCGGAGATTGAGTCGGGTAAAATAGAGGAGTCGGAGATTAAGTCGGGTAAAATAGAGGAGTCGGAGATTAAGTCGGGTAAAATAGAGGAGTCGGAGATTGAGTCGGGTAAAATAGAGGAGTCGGAGATTGAGTCGGGTAAAATAGAGGAGTCGGAGATTGAGTCGGGTAAAATAGAGGAGTCGGAGATTGAGTCGGGTAAAATAGAGGAGTCGGAGATTGAGTCGGGTAAAATAGAGGAGTCGGAGATTGAGTCGGGTAAAATAGAGGAGTCGGAGATTGAGTCGGGTAAAATAGAGGAGTCGGAGATTGAGTCGGGTAAAATAGAGGAGTCGGAGATTGAGTCGGGTAAAATAGAGGAGTCGGAGATTGAGTCGGGTAAAATAGAGGAGTCGGGATCAAATAGGAGTCGGAGATTGAGTCGGGATCAAATAGGAGTCGGAGATTGAGTCGGGATCAAATAGAGGAGTCGGCGATTGAGCCGGGATCAAATAGAGGAGTCGGCGATTGAGTCGGGATCAAATAGAGGAGTCGGAGATTGAGGAGCCGCAGATTGAGTCGGGATAAAATAGAGGAGTCAGCGCTTGAGTCGGGTAAAATAGAGGAGTCGGAGATTGAGGAGTCGGGATAAAATAGAGGAGTCGGAGATTGAGTTGGGTAAAATAGAGGAGTCGGGTAAAATAGAGGAGTCGGAGATTGAGTTGGGTAAAATAGAGGAGTCGGGTAAAATAGAGGAGTTGGAGATTGAGTCGGGATCAAATAGAGGAGTCGGAGATGGATCAAATAGAGGAGTCAGAGATTGAGGAGTCGGGATAAAATAGAGGAGTCGGAGATTGAGTTGGGTAAAATAGAGGAGTCGGGTAAAATAGAGGAGTCGGAGATTGAGTTGGGTAAAATAGAGGAGTCGGGATCAAATAGAGGAGTCGGAGATGGATCAAATAGAGGAATCAGAGATTGAGGAGCCGCAGATTGAGTCGGGATCAAATAGAGGAGTTGGAGATTGAGTCGGGATCAAATAGAAGTCGGAGATCGAGTCGGGATCAAATAGAGGAGTCTGAGATGGAGTCGGAGATTGAGCCGGGATAAAATTGAGGAGTCGGCGATTGAGTCGGATAAAATAAATAGAGGAGTCGGGATCAAATAGAGGAGTTGGAGATTGAGTCGGGATCAAATAGAGGAGTTGGAGATTGAGGAGCCGCAGATTGAGTCGGGTAAAATAGAGGAGTCGGATAAAATTGAGAAGTCGGGAGATTGAGGAGTCGGGATAAAATAGAGGAGTCGGGATCAAATAGGAGTCGGAGATTGAGCCAGGATAAAATAGAGGAGTCGGCAATTGAGTCGGCTAAAATAAATAGAGGAGTCGGAGATTGAGGAGCCGCAGATTGAGTCGGGATCAAATAGGGGAGTCGGCTAAAATAAATAGAGGAGTCGGGATCAAATAGAGGAGTCGGAGATTGAGTCGGGTAAAATAGAGGAGTCGGATAAAATTGAGAAGTCGGAGATTGAGGAGTCGGGATAAAATAGAGGAGTCGGAGATTGAGTCAGATAAAATAGGGGAGACTGAGATTGAGGAGTCGGGTAAAATTGAGAAGTTGGAGATTGAGTCGGGTAAAATAGAGGAGTCGGAGATTGAGGAGCCGCAGATTGAGTCGGGATCAAATAGGAGTCGGCTAAAATAAATAGAGGAGTCGGGATCAAATAGAGGAGTTGGAGATTGAGGAGCCGCAGATTGAGTCGGGATAAAATAGAGGAGTCGGCGCTTGAGTCGGGTAAAATAGAGGAGTCGGAGATTGAGGAGTCGGAGATTAAGGAGTCGGTATAAAATAGAGGAGTCGAAGATTGAGGAGTCGGGTAAAATTGAGAAGTCGGAGATTGAGTCGGGATCAAATCGAGGAGTCTGCTAAGATAAATAGAGGAGTCGGGATCAAATAGAGGAGTTGGAGATTGAGGAGCCGCAGATTGAGTCGGGTAAAATAGAGGAGTCGGAGATTGAGGAGTCGGGATAAAATAGAGGAGTCGGAGATTGAGTTGGGTAAAATAGAGGAGTCGGGTAAAATAGGAGTCGGAGATTGAGTTGGGTAAAATAGAGGAGTCGGGATCAAATACGATTCGGAGATTGAGCCTGGATAAAATAGAGGAGTCGGCGATTGAGTCGGAAAAAATAAATAGAGGAGTCGGGATCAAATAGAGGAGTTGGAGATTGAGGAGCCGCAGATTGAGTCGGGATCAAATAGAGGAGCCGCAGATTGAGTCGGGATCAAATAGAGGAGTCGGCGCTTGAGTCGGGATAAAATAGAGGAGTCGGAGATTGAGGAGTCGGGATAAAATAGAGGAGTCGGAGATTAAGGAGTCGGGATAAAATAGAGGAGTCGGAGATTGAGGAGTCGGGTAAAATTGAGAAGTCGGAGATTGAGTCGAGATCAAATAGAGGAGTCGGAGATTGAGTCGGGATAAAATAGAGGAGTCGGCTAAAATAGAGGAGTCGGAGATTGAGGAGTCGGGATCAAATAGAGGAGTTGGAGATTGAGGAGCCGCAGATTGAGTCGGGATAAAATAGAGGAGTCGGCGCTTGAGTCGGGTAAAATAGAGGAGTCGGAGATTGAGGAGTCGGAGATTAAGGAGTCGGGATAAAATAGAGGAGTCGGAGATTGAGGAGTCGGGTAAAATTGAGAAGTCAGAGATTGAGTCGAGATCAAATAGAGGAGTCGGAGATTGAGGAGCCGCAGATTGAGTCGGGATAAAATAGGGGAGTCGGCTAAAATAAATAGAGGAGTCGGGATCAAATAGAGGAGTCGGAGATTGAGTCAGATAAAATAGGGGAGTCTGAGATTGAGGAGTCGGGTAAAATTGAGAAGTCGGAGATTGAGTCGGGATCAAATCGAGGAGTCTGCTAAAATAAATAGAGGAGTCGGGATCAAATAGAGGAGTTGGAGATTGAGGAGCCGCAGATTGAGTCGGGTAAAATAGAGGAGTCGGAGATTGAGGAGTCGGGATAAAATAGAGGAGTCGGAGATTGAGTAGGGTAAAATAGAGGAGTCGGGATCAAATACGATTCGGAGATTGAGCCGGGATAAAATAGAGGAGTCGGCGATTGAGTCGGATAAAATAAATAGAGGAGTCGGGATCAAATAGAGGAGTTGGAGATTGAGGAGCCGCAGATTGAGTCGGGATCAAATAGAGGAGCCGCAGATTGAGTCGGGATCAAATAGAGGAGTCGGCACTTGAGTCGGGTAAAATAGAGGAGTCGGAGATTGAGGAGTCGGGATAAAATAGAGGAGTCGGAGATTAAGGAGTCGGGATAAAATAGAGGAGTCGGAGATTGAGGAGTCGGGTAAAATTGAGAAGTCGGAGATTGAGTCGAGATCAAATAGAGGAGTTGGAGATTGAGTCGGGATAAAATAGAGGAGTCGGCTAAAATAGAGGAGTCGGAGATTGAGGAGTCAGGATAAAATAGAGGAGTCGGAGATTGAGTCGGGTAAAATAGGAGTCGGGATCAAATAGGAGTCGGAGATTGAGCCGGGATAAAATAGAGGAGTCGGAGATTGAGTCGGCTAAAATAAATAGAGGAGTCGGAGATTGAGGAGCCGCAGATTGAGTCGGGATAAAATAGAGGAGTCGGCGCTTGAGTCGGGTAAAATAAATAGAGGAGTCGGGATCAAATAGAGGAGTCGGAGATTGAGGAGCCGCAGATTGAGTCGGGATAAAATAGAGGAGTCGGTGCTTGAGTCGGGTAAAATAGAGGAGTCGGATAAAATTGAGAAGTCGGAGATTGAGGAGTCGGGATAAAATAGAGGAGTCAGAGATTAAGGAGTCTGGATAAAATAGAGGAGTCTGAGATTAAGGAGTCTGGATAAAATTGAGAAGTCGGAGATTGAGGAGTCGGGATAAAATAGAGGAGTCAGAGATTGAGGAGTCGGGTAAAATTGAGAAGTCGGATAAAATAGAGGAGTCGGGATAAAATAGAGGAGTCGGAGATTGAGTCGGGTAAAATAGAGGAGTTGGAGATTGAGTCGGGATCAAATAGAGGAGTCGGCGATTGAGTCGGGTAAAATTGAGAAGTCGGAGATTGAGTCATCGGGATAAAATAGAGGAGCTGCAGATTGAGTCGGGATAAAATAGAGGAGTCTGATAAAATAGAGGAGTCGGAGATTAAGGAGTCGGGATAAAATAGAGGAGTCAGAGATTGAGTAGGATAAAATAGAGGAGTCAGATAAAATAGAGGAGTCAGCGCCTGATTCGGGATAAAATAGGGGAGTCGGGTAAAATTGAGAAGTCTGAGATTGAGTCGGGTAAAATAGAGGAGTCGGAGATTGAGTAGGATAAAATAGAGGAGTCGGAGATTGAGGAGTCGGGATAAAATAGGAGTCTGAGATTGAGTAGGAATAAAATAGAGGAGTCTGAGATAGAGTCTGATAAAATAGAGGAGCCGCAGATTGAGTCGGGATAAAATAGGAGTCGGTGTTTGAGTTGGGCTAAAATACAGGAGTCGGAGATTGAGGAGTCGGGATAAAATAGAGGAGTCTGAGATTGAGTAGGAATAAAATAGGAGTCTGAGATAGTCGGATAAAATTGAGAAGTCGGAGATTGAGGAGTCGGGATAAAATAGAGGAGTCGGCGCCTGAGTCGGGATAAAATAGAGGAGTCGGAGATTGAGTCGGGTAAAATAGGAGGTCGGAGATTGAGTCGGATAAAATAGAGGAGTCGGATAAAATAGAGAGTCGGGTAAAATAGAGAGTCGGATAACATAGAGAGTCGGATAACATAGAGAGTCGGATAACATAGAGAGTCGGATAACATAGAGAGTCGGATAAAATAGAGAGTCGGATAAAATAGAGAAGTCGGAGATTGAGGAGTCGGGATAAAATAGAGGAGTCGGCGCCTGAGTCGGGATAAAATAGAGGAGTCGGAGATTGAGTCGGGTAAAATAGGAGTCGGAGATTGAGTCGGATAAAATAGAGGAGTCGGATAAAATAGAGAGTCGGATAAAATAGAGAGTCGGATAACATAGAGAGTCGGATAACATAGAGAGTCGGATAACATAGAGAGTCGGATAACATAGAGAGTCGGATAAAATAGAGAGTCGGATAAAATAGAGAGTCGGATAAAATTGAGGAGCCGGATAAAATTGAGGAGTCGGATAAAAAAGAGGAGTTGGAGATTGAGTCGGATAAAATAGAGGAGTCGGATAAAATTGAGAAGTCGGAGATTGAGGAGTCGGGATAAAATAGAGGAGTCTGAGATTGAGTAGGAATAAAATAGGAGTCTGAGATAGTCGGATAAAATTGAGAAGTCGGAGATTGAGGAGTCGGGATAAAATAGAGGAGTTGGCGCCTGAGTCGGGATAAAATAGAGGAGTCGGAGATTGAGTCGGGTAAAATAGGAGTCGGAGATTGAGTCGGATAAAATAGAGGAGTCGGATAAAATAGAGGAGTCGGATAAAATAGAGGAGTCGGATAAAATAGAGAGTCGGATAAAATAGAGAGTCGGATAAAATAGAGAGTCGGATAAAATAGAGAGTCGGATAAAATAGAGAGTCGGATAACATAGAGAGTCGGATAAAATTGAGGAGTCGGATAAAAAAGAGGAGTTGGAGATTGAGTCGGATAAAATAGAGGAGTCGGATAAAATTGAGAAGTCGGAGATTGAGGAGTCGGGATAAAATAGAGGAGTCTGAGATTGAGTAGGAATAAAATAGGAGTCTGAGATAGTCGGATAAAATTGAGAAGTCGGAGATTGAGGAGTCGGGATAAAATAGAGGAGTCGGCGCCTGAGTCGGGATAAAATAGAGGAGTCGGAGATTGAGTCGGGTAAAATAGGAGTCGGAGATTGAGTCGGATAAAATAGAGGAGTCGGATAAAATAGAGAGTCGGATAAAATAGAGAGTCGGATAAAATAGAGAGTCGGATAACATAGAGAGTCGGATAACATAGAGAGTCGGATAACATAGAGAGTCGGATAAAATAGAGAGTCGGATAAAATAGAGAGTCGGATAAAATAGAGAGTCGGATAAAATTGAGGAGCCGGATAAAATTGAGGAGTCGGATAAAAAAGAGGAGTTGGAGATTGAGTCGGATAAAATAGAGGAGTCGGATAAAATTGAGAAGTCGGAGATTGAGGAGTCGGGATAAAATAGAGGAGTCTGAGATTGAGTAGGAATAAAATAGGAGTCTGAGATAGTCGGATAAAATTGAGAAGTCGGAGATTGAGGAGTCGGGATAAAATAGAGGAGTCGGCGCCTGAGTCGGGATAAAATAGAGGAGTCGGAGATTGAGTCGGATAAAATAGAGAGTCGGATAAAATAGAGAGTCGGATAAAATAGAGAGCCGGATAAAATAGAGAGCCGGATAAAATAGAGAGCCGGATAAAATAGAGAGCCGGATAAAATAGAGAGCCGGATAAAATTGAGGAGTCGGATAAAAAAGAGGAGTTGGAGATTGAGTCGGATAAAATAGAGGAGTCGGATAAAATTGAGAAGTCGGAGATTGAGGAGTCGGGATAAAATTGAGAAGTCGGAGATTGAGGAGTCGGGATAAAATAGGAGTCTGAGATAGTCGGATAAAATTGAGAAGTCGGAGATTGAGGAGTCGGGATAAAATAGAGGAGTCGGCGCCTGAGTCGGGATAAAATAGAGGAGTCGGAGATTGAGTCGGGTAAAATAGGAGTCGGAGATTGAGTCGGGTAAAATAGGAGTCGGAGATTGAGTCGGGTAAAATAGGAGTCGGAGATTGAGTCGGATAAAATAGAGGAGTCGGATAAAATAGAGGAGTCGGATAAAATAGAGGAGTCGGATAAAATAGAGAGTCGGATAAAATAGAGAGTCGGATAAAATAGAGAGTCGGATAAAATAGAGAGTCGGATAAAATAGAGAGTCGGATAAAATAGAGAGTCGGATAAAATTGAGGAGCCGGATAAAATTGAGGAGTCGGATAAAATAGAGGAGTTGGAGATTGAGTCGGATAAAATAGAGGAGTCGGATAAAATTGAGAAGTCGGAGATTGAGGAGTCGGATAAAATTGAGAAGTCGGAGATTAAGGAGTCGGGATAAAATAGAGGAGTCGGAGATTGAGTCAGATAAAATAGGGGAGTCTGAGATTGAGGAGTCGGGTAAAATTGAGAAGTCGGAGATTGAGTCGGATAAAATAGAGGAGTTGGGATAAAATAGAGGAGTTGGGATAAAATAGGAGTCGGAGATTAAGTCAGGTAAAATAGAGGAGTCGGGATCAAATAGAGGAGTCGGCGATTGAGTCGGGTGAAATTGAGAAGTCGGAGATTGAGTCGTCGGGATAAAATAGAGGAGCCGCAGATTGAGTCGGGATAAAATAGAGGAGTCGGATAAAATATAGGAGTCGGATAAAATAGAGGAGTCGGAGATTGAGTAGGATAAAATAGAGGAGTCAGATAAAATAGAGGAGTCGGCGCCTGATTCGGGATAAAATAGGGGAGTCGGAGATTGAGGAGTCGGGTAAAATTGAGAAGTCTGAGATTGAGTAGGATAAAATAGAGGAGTCGGAGATTAAGTCGGGTAAAATAGAGGAGTCGGAGATTGAGTCGGATAAAATAGAGGAGTCGGATAAAATAGAGGAGTCGGATAAAATAGAGGAGTCGGATAAAATAGAGGAGTCGGATAAAATAGAGGAGTCGGATAAAATAGAGGAGTCGGATAAAATTGAGAAGTCGGATAAAATTGAGAAGTCGGAGATTGAGGAGTCGGGATAAAATAGAGGAGTCGGAGATTGAGTAGGATAAAATAGAGGAGTCAGAAAAAATAGAGGAGTCGGCGCCTGATTCGGGATGAAATAGGGGAGTCGGAGATTGAGGAGTCGGGTAAAATTGAGAAGTCTGAGATTGAGTCGGGATAAAATAGAGGAGTCGGAGATTAAGTCGGGTAAAATAGAGGAGTCGGAGATTGAGTCTGATAAAATAGAGGAGTCTGATAAAATAGAGGAGTCTGATAAAATAGAGGAGTCGGCGCCTGATTCGGGATAAAATAGGGGAGTCGGAGATTGAGGAGTCGGAGATTAAGGAGTCGGGATAAAATAGAGGAGTCGGAGATTGAGTAGGATAAAATAGAGGAGTCAGAAAAAATAGAGGAGTCGGCGCCTGATTCGGGATAAAATAGGGGAGTCGGAGATTGAGGAGTCGGGTAAAATTGAGAAGTCTGAGATTGAGTAGGATAAAATAGAGGAGTCGGATAAAATAGAGGAGTCGGATAAAATAGAGGAGTCGGATAAAATAGAGGAGTCAGATAAAATAGAGGAGTCGGATAAAATAGAGGAGTCGGATAAAATTGAGGAGTCGGATAAAATTGAGAAGTCGGAGATTGAGGAGTCGGGATAAAATTGAGAAGTCGGAGATTGAGGAGTCGGGATAAAATAGAGGAGTCGGAGATTGAGTAGGATAAAATAGAGGAGTCAGAAAAAATAGAGGAGTCGGCGCCTGATTCGGGATGAAATAGGGGAGTCGGAGATTGAGGAGTCGGGTAAAATTGAGAAGTCTGAGATTGAGTCGGGATAAAATAGAGGAGTCGGAGATTGAGTAGGATAAAATAGAGGAGTCGGAGATTAAGTCGGGTAAAATAGAGGAGTCGGAGATTGAGTCTGATAAAATAGAGGAGTCGGATAAAATAAAGGAGTCGGATAAAATAGAGGAGTCGGATAAAATAGAGGAGTCGGATAAAATAGAGGAGTCGGATAAAATAGAGGAGTCGGATAAAATAGAGGAGTCGGATAAAATTGAGAAGTCGGAAATTGAGGAGTCGGGATAAAATAGAGGAGTCGGCGCCTGAGTCGGGATAAAATAGAGGAGTCGGGTAAAATAGAGGAGTCGGAGATTGAGTAGGATAAAATAGAGGAGTCGGAGATTAAGTCGGGTAAAATAGAGGAGTCGGAGATTGAGTCTGATAAAATAGAGGAGTCTGATAAAATAAAGGAGTCGGATAAAATAGAGGAGTCGGATAAAATTGAGAAGTCGGAAATTGAGGAGTCGGGATAAAATAGAGGAGTCGGATAAAATAGAGGAGTCGGATAAAATAGAGGAGTCGGATAAAATAGAGGAGTCGGATAAAATAGAGGAGTCGGATAAAATAGAGGAGTCGGATAAAATAGAGGAGTCGGATAAAATTGAGAAGTCGGAAATTGAGGAGTCGGGATAAAATAGAGGAGTCAGATAAAATAGAGGAGTCGGCGCCTGAGTCGGGATAAAATAGAGGAGTCGGGTAAAATAGAGGAGTCGGAGATTGAGTCGGGTAAAATAGAGGAGTCCGATAAAATTGAGAAGTCGGATAAAATTGAGGAGTCGGAGGTTGAGTCGGATAAAATTGAGAAGTCGGAGATTGAGGAGTCGGATAAAATAGAGGAGTCGGAGATTGAGTAGGATAAAATAGAGGAGTCAGATAAAATAGAGGAGTCGGTGCCTGAGTCGGGATAAAATAGAGGAGTCGGATAAAATTGAGAAGCCGGAGATTGAGGAATCGGATAAAATTGAGAAGTCGGAAAATGAGGAGTTGGATAAAATTGAGAAGTCGGAGATTAAGGATTCGGGATAAAATAGAGGAGTCGTAGATTGAGTAGGATAAAATAGGAGTCGGAGATTGAGTAGGATAAAATAGGAGTCGGAGATTGAGTAGGATAAAATAGGAGTCGGAGATTGAGTAGGATAAAATAGGAGTCGGAGATTGAGTAGGATAAAATAGAGGAGTCTGAGATTAAGGAGTCGGGATAAAATAGAGGAGTCTGAGATTAAGGAGTCGGGATAAAATAGAGGAGTCTGAGATTAAGGAGTCGGGATAAAATAGAGGAGTCTGAGATTAAGGAGTCGGGATAAAATAGAGGAGTCGGAGATTGAGTAGGATAAAATAGAGGAGTCGGAGAGTGAGTAGGATAAAATAGAGGAGTCGGATAAAATAGAGGAGTCGGATAAAATAGAGGAGTCAGATCAAATAGGAGTCGGAGATTGTGTAGGATAAAATAGAGGAGTCAGATAAAATAAAGGAGTCGGATAAGATTGAGGAGTCAGATAAAATTGAGAAGTCGGAGATTGAGGAGTCGGATAAAATTGAAAAGTCGGAGATTGAGGAGTCGGGATAAAATAGAGGAGTCGGAGATTGAGTAGGATAAAATAGAGGAGTCAGATAAAATAGAGGAGTCGGCGCCTGAGTCGGGATAAAATAGAGGAGTCGGATAAAATTGAGAAGCCGGAGATTGAGGAGTCGGATAAAATTGAGAAGTCAGAGATTGAGGAGTCGGATAAAATTGAGGAGTTGGAGATTAAGGATTTGGGATAAAATAGAGGAGTCGGAGATTGAGTAGGATAAAATAGAGGAGTCGGAGATTGAGTAGGATAAAATAGAGGAGTCGGAGATTGAGTAGGATGAAATAGAGGAGTCGGAGATTGAGTAGGATGAAATAGAGGAGTCGGAGATTGAGTAGGATGAAATAGAGGAGTCGGAGATTGAGTAGGATGAAATAATACCATTTTGTGATTACTCACCTGTAAAATGGGTATTATAAGTATGTCACACACCCCACTTCATTTACTAATTATCATTACACTTGGGTAATCTCACCGCTAGGTGGCGCAGTTGCAGAGATCTCCAAAAAAGCAGCAAGCCCCTCCCGGTCTATACACACCTGGCACCTCCCATCAATTCCCCAGTGTTAAAACAGCAGTAAGACAAGGTACCAGGAATAAACAAATGTAACCCTCAACTGTAAATAACAAAACTTCACCATATAAGGAACCAGGATACCAAAAGAGGGCGGGTGAAGTGGGGTGTGTGACATACTTATAATACCCATTTTACAGGTGAGTAATCACAAAATGGTATTATTCTAAGTATGTCACACACCCCAGGCAATAACGCAGATAAAACTCAAACCACTGCAGCCTGCAGAACCTTACGGCCAAACACAGCATCCGCTGAGGCCCGCACATCAACCTTATAAAACTTGGAAAAAGTGTGAACCGAAGACCAGGTAGCGGCCTTACAAACTTGTTCAACCAAAGCCTGGTGCTGAAAGACCCAGGACGCACCAACCGCACAAGTAGAATGAGCGGTAACGCGAAAAGGGGAATCCTTCCCCTTGGCAGAATAGGCCCAACAACCGCCTGACAAATCCATTCGCTAATGGAAGACTTAGCCGGAGCCAAACCCTTCCTGGGCCCACAGGGCACTACGAAAAGGGCATCAGTCTTACGAAAGGAAGACGTAGCACGCAAATAGTACCTAACACAACGCACAACGTCCAAGCAGTGCAACGCACTCTCCTTGTCATTCCTAGGCTTAGGACACAAGGAAGGAAGAACAATGTCCTGATTAAGATGAAAAGCAGATACCTCCTTAGGGAGAAAATCTGACTTGAAACGAAAGACCACTTTGTCCTGATGCTTCTCAAAATAAGGAGCCTGAATCGACAAGGCTGCCAACTCCGAAACACGCCGAACCGAAGTGATGGCCACCAAAAAGACAACCTTCTGAGTAAGAGTGGACAGAGCAATATCCTGCAAAGGCTCAAAGGGAGGAGCCTGTAACGCAGAGAGCACCAAATTCAAATCCCAAACTGGGAGCAAAGGCTTCCTAGGAGGCCGCAGATGCGAAACCCCCTGGAAGAAAGTCTTGACCAAAGAATGGCTAGCAAAAGACCTCTGGAAAAAAATAGACAAGAAAAGACCCAGCAGGGCAAAGATCTAGCCTCACACCAATCAATATAAGATCACCAGACCCTATAATAGATGGAAGAGGAAGACCTCTTCCTAGCACTAACGAAAGTCTGAATGACCGAATCCGAAAGACCCTCCTCCCTCAAGATGGAGGTTTCAACAGCCAAGCCGTCAAAGCCAGCGTTGGTAAACTGGGGTAACACAGTTGACCCTGGGTGAGCAGATCCGGCCGAAGAGACAGATCGAACTGATCCATTGCCAGACGAACGAAGTCTGCAAACCACACCCGCCTTGGCCACCCTGGAGCCACGAGAATGGCGGGAACTCCTTCCTGAACTAACTTTCGCAGCACCCTGCCTAGCATGGGAATCTGAGGGAACAGATACAGGAACCCCAGATCCTTCCAGCTCAAGGCCATGGCATCCGCCGCCAGAGCCAGAGGGTCCCGAGACAGCGACACGAATGTCGGAAGCTTGTGATTGTGATGAGAGGCAAACAGATCCACCTCCGGCGTCCCCCACCGAAGACACATGGACCGAAACACATGGGGACGGAGAGACCATTCCCCCCGGCGAGACGAGCACCGACTCAGGAAGTCCGCCTCCGTGTTCTCCACTCCTGGAATGTAAACTGCCGAAATGCAAGGAACATACGTCTCCGCCCAAACCAGAATCGGAGACACTTCCCTGAGGGCACCCAGACTGCGAGTCCCTCCTTGGTGATTGATGTAAGCAACCGCCGTCTGATTGTCCGATCGAACCTGAACCGGCAGGCCCCGTAACAGATGCGTCAAGTGAGACAGAACCAATCTGATGGCTCGCAACTCCAGAACATTGATGGGCAAGTGGGCCTCCTGAGGGTCCCACTGCCCCTGAAACTGAAGATCCTTCCAGAAACCTCCCCATCCTGACAAGCTGGCATCCGTGGTGACAGTTCCCCACAGCGGAGTCAGAAACGACCTGCCCTTCAAAAGATTGTCCGGAACCAACCACCACCGAAGAGACTGCCGAACTCGAGGGGACATCCGGAAGGACCGATCCAACGACCGCGGGCGCCTGTCCCAAGACGCCAAAAGATGAAGCTGCAGCGTCCTCGTGTGAATACTGAGCGAAGGGAACTGCCTTCGAACGAGGCCACCATCAACCCCACCAGTCTCATCCCTAGCCGGATGGACGAGTGAGGAGTGGTAAGAAGAAGCTGAGCCAACTCCTGAATCAGAAGAACCTTGGCCTGAGGGAGAGACACACTGTGCTGGCAAGAGTCCAAGTACATCCCCAGAAAAGTCACCACCCTGGCCGGAACCAGAGAGGACTTGGGGTAATTGATCACCCAGCCGAACCTCTCTAACATAGACACCACCGTGCTGGTGTCCCCATCCGCCTGACTGAAGGAAGGGGCCATGATGAGAAGATCGTCCAGGTAAGGAACAATGCGAATCCCCTGAGCTCTGAGCAGGGCCATCACCCCTGCCAACACCTTGGTGAACACTCTCGGAGCCGAGGTGAGACCGAATGGAAGAGCAACAAACTGAAAGTGCCGATCCTCCACCACAAAGCGAAGAAACCGCTGATGTGCCGGAAAGATCGGAATGTGAATATACGCGTCCTTGATGTCTATGGACGTCATAAAGTCCCCCTGCCGAAGCGAGCCGATCGCCGACCGCAAGGTCTCCATGCGAAACATCCGGGGACGAATAAACCTGTTGAGAAACTTCAAATCCAGAATCGGACGGAAGGACCCGTCCTTTTTGGGTACAGTGAAGAGAATGGAGTAATACCCGCTTCCCACCTCCGAAGGAGTGACGGGGAAGAGGACTGCCAAATCCAGAAGATTCCTTGCCGCCGCCAGGAGCCCCTGCGCGGCCACAGGGTCTGAAGGAACCCGGGACCTAAAAAACCTTGGAGGAGGGCGGGACTCGAACTCCAGCATGTAACCGGCAGACACCACCTCCCGGATCCACCTGTCCGAGACCACCTGGTCCCATACCCGGGAGAAGAATCGTAACCGTCCCCCCACCCGTACGGGTGAGGGCGCCCCCTCATTGCTGAGCGGGCTTGGCAGCTGACTTGGGCTTGGCACCCCAGGCATGAACGGGACGGCCACGGCCTCTACCCTTGTTCCAACCCGCGCCCCTGGAAGCCGAGAAGCCCGCACCTCTGCCGGCTTTGGCTCCCCGAAAGGACGGATTGAAGGGGGCCGCCCCCCGAAAAGAACGGCGAAACCTTTTGCGCTGAGGCAACCTGCCTCCCTTGGCAACAGAATCCAGTTTTTTACCAAAAGGCCTCAAACCCAAAAAAGGAAGAACTGTGAGTGATCTTTTAGAACTAAAGTCAGCCGACCACTGTCTCAACCACACAGATCGGCGAATAGCCACCAACAGGGCAGAAGCCCTGCCACACATCAACATGGCATCATCCTGAACGGCCAGGATAAATGACAAGAAGGAGTCACAACGCTTAAGCGCAAGAAACTCATCACCCTAGGGATCAAGATCCGCCCATAAATCCCTGACCATAGACCTAACCGCCAAGGCCAAAAGAGCCGAAGCACAAACAGGCCTCAAAACCGAACCCGCACAGACAAAACCGTGGCGGGCCAGCTGATCAATCCGGCGAACCTCGCCATCCTTCAGATAAGTAGTGTCAGGAAAATGAACAGCCGCCGAATTAGACAGCCCCAAAACCGAACATACACCTCGGGAGGGACAGACCAACGTTTCAGCAAGTCCGCCGGAAAGGGATATTTCTTATCCCAGCTAGGCGGTACCTCGACGAGCCGTGTAGGAAGCTCCCACTGCTTAGGGACAACGTCCTCGAAATGCTGTTGACTGGGAAACTCCAGACTCTGCTTGGAGCCCCCAAAGAGCTGGCCCTTAGGCCGAGGAGCAACCTCGGGAGGGTCCAAATCCAAAACCTCAAACATTTGGGTCAAAATAGAAGGCGTATCAGGGGCGGGACCATTCACCTGGTCCCCCCCAGCACCTGCTGGCCCTCTGAATCATCCAATTCTTCCACGAGCTCACCCTCTTCGAGGGGACGGTCTGACCAATCCAGGTCCTCAATCACTCCCTCCTCCGAGTCCGGCGGAGGCGGAGATAGGTATTTTCGCTTGGCCGTACCCTTCTGTGCGGACAAGGTGGAAAACATTTTCTCGAGGTTGGCCAACCGGGCGCACACCTCCGATTGCGAATCCCCACCCGTGACCATGTCACACGGGGTCCGGAACAGGCGAGGAGGAGAGGGAGATGGCGCGGCCGATAACGTACCAGACACCGGGGTGCTGGACTGGCGCTCAATGCTCCGCTGCGCACATGGAACGCAGACAATGACATCATCCCCCGGGAGCGGAGTCCCACAACCCCCACACAGCCTAGATTGTCCCGAAGGATCAGATCCGGTATCCTTGGCAGCCTCCCTATGGTGAAATTTATGGTATTCGCAGAACCCAGGGATTTACGCAGTAAGCGACCCGGGATGCCCTTTTATCTACTATATATGTAAATGTAGATATATATATATATATGTATACATATACACATGTGTATTTATGTAACCCTGACCCTGGGAATTTTAGCCGGAAAACATCCTAATTAAAGAATGGAATGCCACCAGCCCCCAGCTAGCCCGGTATATAAGACCGGGAGAACCCAGTGGGATGGGGTCCCAGGATCTGACAAAGACACAAAACCAATACAGGCACACCTACACACAGCGCTTATAACAGTGCCGACCCCCCCTTTTAACCCCATGCCCAGAGAACTAGTAATAGCTCTGCTAACATCCCCCAACAAACGGAGGCGAACGGGCCAGGATAGGGGGGGGTTGGTGGGGGTGGGAGAAGGAGGCTCAAACAGCGACCCCAGACTAGCAAGAGGCCCCCGAACTAAACAATCTGCGGAGCCTACCTTTTATGACTTGCGCGACGAGGAGAAAATGGCGGCCCCTGCCAACAACGCAGACAACCGCACCGCCAAGGAGAGGGAAGAACGAGGGGCGTGCCCACAGAAACGCGGGAGCCACAGCAGCCCCGCCCCCTCCAACCGGCCAACCACGACGCGGGCCGCGCAGGACGCGGCCCCGCCCACTCCTACGCCGCCGAGCAGCGGGCGCCAGCGATGATGGCACCCGCGTACCCCACCGCTCGGCCATCCTGAACAAAACGGTCACCACACACACACAAGACGTTAAGGCGGGGGGAAGGCCCCCTAGTAAACCACACGCCGCGAGCGCCGGGAGGACCACGGCGCTCCCCAGCCAGGCGGGCCGGCCCCGCCCACTGCAATGCCTCACAGGGACCCCTGAGTACGGGCGCCAAAAACAGGGCGCCCACTGAGATAGCCCCTGAGCAAACCTAAAACGGCGGGCCGGCGGAACACGCCCAACTCCGCCATAAGTGACCCAAGGCCGAGCCACACCGCACAGCAAGCATCAGCCAGACAAAAACGGGCAGGCCAGCGCGGCCCAGCCCCCGTCCAAGCACACCCTCACACACCACACAAGCATAAGAAAAGCCATACTGAATTGGGAGGGAAATAAAGCCTCTGTGCCTAATGTACCATTGCCTAGAGTAAGTGTAAGGGCATCCCACGTCCGGATCACCACTCCGGGAATCCCGCTATGCCCCACAATGTGGGGTCGAGCGGAGGAGCTAATCTCCTAGGCACCTAAGGTGCCGGCTACCCTTGCCCGACCTACAGCCAAAGCTGGGAGGCTGCCAGTTAACAGGGGGAATACAAAAAACAGGATCGGGCAGCAATAGACCATGGGGGGGGGGGCCGGGGTAATACCCCGGCTACCTGCAAGCAGGAGACTTCTCTCTTCTGTCTTGTCGCCATCTTGCAGAGACCAACACTGGGGAATTGATGGGAGGTGCCAGGTGTGTATAGACCGGGAGGGGCTTGCTGCTTTTTTGGAGATCTCTGCAACTGCGCCACCTAGCGGTGAGATTACCCAAGTGTAATGATAATTAGTAAATGAAGTGGGGTGTGTGACATACTTAGAATAGAGGAGTCGGAGATTGAGTAGGATGAAATAGAGGAGTCGGAGATTAAGTCGGATAAAATAGAGGAGTCGGGTAAAATTGAGGAGTCGGATAAAATTGAGAAGTCGGAGATTAAGGAGTCGGATAAGATTGAGGAGTCGGATAAAATTGAGAAGTCGGAGATTGAGGAGTCGGATAAAATTGAGAAGTCGGAGATTGAGGAGTCGGATAAAATTGAGAAGTTGGAGATTGAGGATTCGGGATAAAATAGAGGAGTCGGATAAAATAGAGGAGTCGGAGATTGAGTAGGATGAAATAGAGGAGTCGGAGTTTGAGGAGTCAGATAAAATTGAGAAGTCGGAGATTGAGGATTCGGGATAAAATAGAGAAGTCGGAGATTGAGGAGTCGGGATAAAATAGAGGAGTTGGAGATTGAGTAGGATAAAATAGAGGAGTCGGAGATTGAGTAGGATAAAATAGAGGAGTCGGGTAAAATAGAGGAGTCGGAGATTGAGTAGGATAAAATAGAGGAGTCGGGTAAAATAGAGGAGTCGGGTAAAACAGAGGAGTCGGAGATTGAGTAGGATGAAATAGAGGAGTCGGAGATTAAGTCGGATAAAATAGAGGAGTCGGGTAAAATGGAGGAGTCGGATAAAATTGAGAAGTCGGAGATTAAGGAGTCGGGATAAAATAGAGGAGTCGGAGATTGAGTAGGATAAA
This sequence comes from Gastrophryne carolinensis, assembly GCA_027917425.1. NCBI lineage: Eukaryota > Metazoa > Chordata > Amphibia > Anura > Microhylidae > Gastrophryne > Gastrophryne carolinensis. The sequence goes on along the minus strand of JAQIHN010000048.1, from coordinate 28,077 downwards.
ATAGGAGTCGGAGATTGTGTAGGATAAAATAGAGGAGTCAGATAAAATAGAGGAGTCAGCGCCTGAGTCGGGTAAAATAGAGGAGTCGGATAAAATTGAGAAGTCAGAGATTGAGGAGTCGGATAAAATTGAGAAGTCGGAGATTGAACAGTCGGATAAAATTGAGAAGTCGGAGATTGAGGAGTCGGATAAAATTGAGAAGTCGGAGATTGAGGAGTCGGAGATTAAGGATTCGGGATAAAATAGAGGAGTCGGAGATGGAGTAGGATAAAATAGAGGAGTCGGAGATTGAGTAGGATGAAATAGAGGAGTCGGAGTTTGAGGAGTCAGATAAAATTGAGAAGTCGGAGATTGTGGAGTCGGATAAAATTGAGAAGTCGGAGATTGAGGAGTCAGGATAAAATAGAGGAGTCGGAGATTAAGGAGTCGGGATAAAATAGAGGAGTCGGAGTTTAAGGAGTCGGGATAAAATAGAGGAGTCGGGATAAAATAGAGGAGTCGGGTAAAATAGAGGAGTCGGAGATTAGGTCGGATAAAATAGAGGAGTCAGGTAAAATTGAGGAGTCGGGTAAAATTGAGAAGTCAGAGATTGAGTCGGGTAAAATAGAGGAGTTGGGACTCTGGTTACAGACTTCACAGCCCTGGGACCAAGTGTGGGGAGGGGGGTTAATTTCCTATCTTGCCCGATCATCTTAGTGGGAGAAGTCCGATCAAAACTTAACCTTTCAGGCAGTTACCGAGGGCGAGTGCAGTGCGATCTGGGGCCACAGACCTACCTGTTTCTGAAATGGTTTCATCAAGCTGTTGGCAGTCGGCGCGCCCCGTCCCCTGTGAGACATGGGAAAATGGAGCTTCCTCTGCGTATATAAAGGTGAGGCGGAGCTACTTTTTCTATGCACTGCATATACCCCTTACTTCCTACTACTGGTGGGCAGAGGGGGCGCTACATTTCTTCCTGGAGAAGGAGTAGTATTTTTCAGCATATTCTTAATATGAGTATTTTTAGCCGCAGAGGAGTTACGCAATTTGTAATTATTGAAATTACCAATATGAAGGAATGAGCGATAATCTATTTCCTATAGCAGCTAATAATGCAGCACTAGACTAATTGTAAGGTGGGTGAAAGAGACTCCGCCCCCTCTAAAGAAGAGTCAATGACACAGCAGATAATCAAAACCACTTTAATTACCACTTTTTTTTTTTTAATCACTTTCCAAAACGTTTTTTAGTACCGATCTGGAGACACGGCATGCTCCCACACACGCTGCAATCACACCACACTCACACGTGTACTCCAAGACCAGGAAACGGCATAGAGGGGGTTAAAAAATCATGGGGAGCAGCATTGCAGGGCGCACAGGTCATGCCATAATCACAGTGGAGGAACCTGAGGTGCAGGTGCATGCGAGCGAGCGAGCATCGCATCTGGCTGGTGATTGGAAGAGAGTAACGGAAAAGGCAGAGCTGACTGTGCAGCACAATTGGTGAAGATCTTTGGTTGGATTTCACAGAAGATTACTTCAAGAACGGTTCCTGAGCAGAAGATGAATCGCCCCCGTATGCTAATTGGATACAGGAGGGCGTAAAATCTTTGGATGCTGCTGCAAGGGGAAGGGGTGGGGAAATTAGAGCTCAGGATTGGGCAGATCACATGATGGTGGATGGCTGGGTCCTCAGCAGATACTGGAGCTCAGAGAGCAACAAACTGGGAGTTAGAGGAAATGGCGGCTGCAGGCTGGGTCCTAAACGGATATCAAAGCTCAGAGAGTAACCTATTGGGAATTGGTAAGACCTGGCGGCTGCTGGCTCAGTCATGGACAGATATCAGAGCTCAGAGAGTAATTGAGAATCAGGAAGTCCTGGCGGGTGCTGGCTCAGTCATGGACGGATATCAAAGCTCAGAGAAGAATCGGGATTCAGGAAGTTCTGGCGGTTGCCGGCTGGGTCATGGACGGATATCAAAGCTCAGAGAGTAATTGGGAATCAGGGAGACCTGGCGGCTGCCGGCTAGGTCATGTACGAATATCAAAGCTCAGAGAGAAATTGGGAAACAGGAAGTCCTGGTGGCTGCCGGCTGGGTCATGGACGGATATCAAAGCTCAGAGAGTAATTGGGAATCAGGGAGACCTGGCGGCTGCCGGCTGGGTCATGGACAGATATCAAAGCTCAGAGAGAAATTGGGAAACAGGAAGTCCTGGTGGCTGCCGGCTGGGTCATGGACGGATATCAAAGCTCAGAGAGGAATTGGGAACCAGGAAGTCCTCGCGTCTGCCGGCTCAGTCATAGATGGATATTAAAGCTCAGAAAGGAATTGGGAACCTAGAAGTCCTGGCAGCTGCCGGCTCGGTCATGGACGGATACCAAAGCTCGGAGAGTAATTGGAAATCAGGAAGATCTGGCGGCTGCTGGCTGGGCCATGGAACACATACCAGGAATGGGACGACATCCCGATGGTGGCAGGTCACATGGTGATGGAAGGCACATGGTGAGGACGGGGTCGGGCAGTAGTCCGGCTTGTGGGGCAGATTTCACACGATTCCTTCCATTCAGCTGCTCAGTGTAAACAATATCAGCCAGGACGTGGCGGCTTCAGGAAGATGGCGCCACTCAGCTTGGGATCCTCCTGCCTGGCTGCGGTGTGGGGGGCGGGATGCCACCCGAGGGGGTGGGTGGGGGCGGGGTCACAGAGCCTTCTCGTGATTCAGGACATAATAATCATGCACATACATCAGCACGGCGATCGGCTGACCAATGATCAGCGAGATCCACACGGCAGCGTTCCCATAATTCCCTCTCAGGAACCGACTCACGAACCAGGCCAACGGGAGCTGCAGGGAGCAAGGAAACCAGCGTAAGGTCACGACCCCGCACAGAGAGAGAAACAACCCACCAATGGGAGCGCGCCATACCTGTGACATCATCCCCATGAACGCCCAGAGCCGGAACATCTTCAGAGGAATGCTGACCAGATACTACAGAGAGAAGACACAGTGATGACAAGATGGCCGACCATGAGGGACCTGCCAGGAAGTGGCTACGTCGGGGGGGGGGAGGGGCGGGGCCCAGATCTAGAGACAACTGACATCACCACTAACTAATAAGATTAATCAAATATGCACACAACAGACCATTAAAAGCATTTAAACAAAACACGAATGAAGAGACAATGAGAAAACAGATCGCCTGTATGATTGGTGGTCTATCCTTAAAATACCAAAAACTGATGGGCCCTAGAGCAATAGGGCCAACGAGCAGATCAAACCTGTGTGTATGTGGCCGTATAGAAAACGCCATTAAAACACAATTCTGTGAAACTCACCTGTAGAATTGTTTTCTCTGGGGATCCATTCCAGACCCTCCTTACACTTGGGATTACTTCCTTGCCCGAAGGGTGTGACTGCAAGACAAAAAAGGTGTGGCGCCTCCCGGCCCATAAGTAGCAGCTGCCTCCTAATCAAAACCAGTACTTAAAAAGCAGCAAATCATAAAACCAGAGGCAGGCCGGGAGGCCCCCTTATAGGAGACAATGTTACCTCACACCGAACTCCGCTTGAATTTTCTCAAAATATACTTTGTCTTTTTTTTTTTTTTTTTAATGCCCATGAAATAATAAATGGACTAAACACCATAAAAAAGACATCAAAAGATAGATCATGACCCAAAAAGGGTGGGCCGGAGAGTCTGGAATGGATCCCCAGAAAAACCAATTCTACAGGCGAGTTTCACAGAATTGTGTTTTTTCTTCCGATCCATTCCAGACCCTCCTTACACTTGGGACATCCAAAAGCAGTGCCATCTATGGGCGGGATCCCCAGCGCAGAACAGCAGGCAGTTTATTTCACTATGAACAAAGGGGGAGTGGCAGCTGCTCAGACCATTTTATAACTAACCTGGGAGGTGCAAGATTTAGAGACAGATTATAGGTTGGTCTGCAAGTTGAGTGCTGCGGCTCTTTTAAGTCTTTAGTAACCTAATTGCCCTGCTGAGTTGCACCTCCCAGGTTAGTTATAAAATGGTCTGAACAGCTGCCACTCCCCTCTTGTTCACTTTGAATTTGTGCAAGCACATGGGGTGTAGGGTCTAGGCTGTATTGCAAGGTCTTGACCCTTCCACCCCATGGCTTGCACATGAGGTTTAGGGCAACCTCAGGTAAGCTGCTCCCTTTTTATCTCTTGCACTGTATGTCCCAAATGGGGCTCTCAGATTATAGTTAGGACTGCACCCATAGAGGCACCTTGGCGCTTGGTGGTGCAGCTTCAGCATACGTCTGCAGATGTGTGTGACCGAGCCTCTGTTTTTACCAGATTTAGAGACAGATTATAGGTTGGTCTGCAAGCTAACAGGGTTGAGTGCTGCGGCTCTTTTAAGTCTTTCGTTTATTTCACTACCGCCTGAAGAACCTTTCGACCAACCACAGCGTCAGCTGAGGCCCTTACATCTACCCTGTAAAATTTGGTAAATGTATGAACCAAAGACCAGGTGGCAGCTTTACAAACCTGTTCCCTGAGGCCTGATGCTGAAAAGCCCAGGAAGCACCAATGGCCCTAGTGGAAAGAGCTGTGACCCAAAACAAGGGGCTCCTTGCCCTTGGCAGAATAGACTCTTACCACTGTCTGTCTAATCCATCGACTGATGGCAGACTTAGCTGGTGGAAGACCTGTCCGTGGACCCTCAGGTATGACATAATAAGTCCAAACTATGGAAAGATTATGTAGTAGTGAGATAATACCTTAGTGACCTCACTAAAGTCACTACATCCAGCCAGTGAAGAATCCCCCTTCCTTATTCTAAGTATATCACACACCCCGCTTCAAGATATCCATAACATGTGGGTAATACCGACCTGAAGAGGGCGTTCCTGCAGAGATGATAGCAAAAAGAAAGCCCCTCCCTGATCCATAAATACCTGGGACCTCCCACTCATCACCCAGTTTTCCATCTCTGCAGACGGCGAGCAAGTCAGAAGATGATGGCTCCTCCTTGCACAGGGGGATTTAAGGTAGCCGGGATGATTCCCGGCCCGCTACTTATTTATTTCTGTTTGGACCCCTTTTTTCCTAGAATCCATATGCCTCCCAGCTTTGGCTGTGGGTCCAGGCGAGGGTATATCAGCACCTTAAGTGCTCAGGAGCAACGCTCCACCGTGAGACCCTATACAAGAGGGTAGGCGGTTACACCGGGTTGGTGACCCCGGTTTGGGATGCCCTGTCCCTTAGTTTAACGGCCCTCCCAGGATCCCTTTCAGCTGTGGGGATGGGGGGTGTGGGTCCCTTCTTTTCTATTCTCAGGTACTTTTTTAACCCTTTCTGTCCTTTACTGATATTTGTGTGTGTGTTTCACTTTAATTGTCTTTATTTCACCGCCGCGGCCGCTCTTGAGCAGTCCTCTGTGTGGTGCCTGACCTGTCTCCCTTACTCTGACTCTTAATATGGCGGAGGTATTTACCTCACGCTCTGTGTAGCTGACTATTAGTTGGGGGGGGGCGAGGCCGGACCGTCGGCGCGGGGCCGGGGTCCGTCCTGTCTGTGTATGTCTGCTATGTGTGGTGCTTGGTGCATACTTGTTCCACCGGCCGCACATAATGCTGCGGCGCCGGGCGTTTTTTGGCACTTTTTTTTTTTCCTGAGGAGACATTCTCCTCACGATGTCCTGGGGGCGGGGCCGGTGTTGCGGCGCGTCACCGCTGCCCGCCCCCATCTATCCCTGGCGCCGCTGAGGAGCTCTTGCCTGGCGTAGGAGGGGGGGCGGTGCTTGACGTCACGCGCGTCCCGCGCTGACCACGCCCCCTTCTTCTTCTTCTTTCCTGTCAGGAAGGTCTCTTCATCAGTGGTCGCCATTATAAGCTCCCGCGGTTCCGTGAGTGGCCTGTGGCCCCCTCCTTTTCCACTTCCTCTGTTGTGTATTGTGTTCTTTTTGTTTCACATCTCCTTATATCCCTTTTTTTCTGTGTCTTTCAGGCGGAGGTTTTTCAGGAGGTTCTCCATAGCATTAGGGGGTCTCTCCCGATCCTTGATCTCTGGGTTCAATTATTGCACATAAATCCTCCCACTCGGGACATTAAAGGGGCATCCCGGGTTGTCTAAGTGGCGTAATTCCCTGGGTCATAGCGACTATTTTAAAAAGTTCACCTTATGGAGGCATCCCCGGATACTGGGCTCGGGGCTTCTTCGGGGCATCCCCGGAAGTGCATGTTGTGTGGGGTATCCATTACTGGGGACGATGTACTTCTGTGTATACCATGTGCACAGCAAACTATTACGCGGCAGTCCGAACCCCAGGCGTCTGGGTCAGCACCGCCGGTCGCTTCATCTCCCCCTCCCACCTTGACACGCACCCCGTGTGACGTCATGGGCAGGGAGCTGCAATCTGAGATGTGCGCCAGATTATCTAACCTTGAAAAAATTATCTCCAGCTCGGTCGCCCGTAAGGCCCCGACTAAGAGGAAGCATTTGTCGCCGGCTCCGCTGGTGGAGGACCAGGAGGATGTTAATAATCTGGATTGGTCTGATTATTCCTCGCTAGAGGAAGGGGAGGTTTATGAGGATTCTGATATTTCGGACGATGAGCAGTCCTTTGGCGCTGATGCCGAGCTTGGTGACTTGGGGAGATCCTCGGATACTCCTCACGCTCTGGCTCTGATGTTGGAGGTTCTGAATATTTCCCCTCCCGAGGAGGTGTCACAGCAGAAGGGTGAATTGTTTGAGGAATCCAGGCCGCGCTTGGAATTTCCTACACAAAGGCATTTTGACAAAATTATTGCTAAGGAATGGGACAGGCCGGCTCGGCTCCCTGGCATCCCTCAGGGGTGGGATAAGAAATATCCCTTCCCTTCGGAGGCGATTAAGCGCTGGGCATCTCCCCCCGAGGTGGATGCACCGGTTTTGGGGTTGTCCAACTCCTCGGTTTTAAATAGACCTGATTGTTCCACCCTCAAGGATGGAGAGGATAAACGTATTGACCAGATGGCTTGTCATGGTTTTGCTAGCGTTGGGTCGGCCATGCGGCCTGTTTGCGCTTCGGCGCTAATGGTGTTGGCTGCCAGGTCCGTGGTCAGGGACCTGCTGACTTCTTCCGGGCTTCGTCCTGGTGGTGCAGAGTTCCTTAGCCTTAAACGGTGTGAGTTGTTTTTATCCTTTGTGTTAACAGCCTTGGATGACACTTTGATGATGTGTGGTAGGACATCGGCGCTGCTGGTGACTATTCGGCGGTCGGTGTGGCTGCGCCAGTGGGCGGCCGATTTTATGTCCAAGAAGTCACTGACGGCTCTACCTTTTGTTGGATTACGGCTCTTTGGAGAGACATTGGACTCTGTCACCAAGGGTGGTAGGTTACCTCAACGCAAGAAACAACGCCGTCCCTTTCGAGGGGCGCCTTCTTTTACCCCCTCCTTTCGTGGGGCCAGATCTGGCAGGGGATTTGCATTCCCCTCTTCCAGAGGAGATTCTGGGAGCAGGGGCAGAGGACGTGCCCGTCCAGGATACAGTTGGGGCTCTAAGCCCAAGCCGGCTACTAAGCCAGCTCAGCAATGAGGGGGCGCCCTCACCCATGCGGGTGGGGGGACGGCTGCGACACTTCTCCCAGATCTGGGATCAAGAGGTCTCGGACAGATGGATCCGGGAAGTGGTGTCTTCCGGTTACAAGCTGGAGTTCGAGCTCCGCCCCCCTTCCAGATTTTTCAGGTCTCGGATGCCTTCGGAACCTCTGGCGGCGCAGGGGCTCCTGTTGGCAGTAGAGAATCTTCTGGACATGGCTGTCATTTGCCCAGTGCCCCCTTCGGATCAGGGCAGGGGTTTTTATTCCAATCTGTTCACGGTACCCAAGAAGGACGGATCGGTCCGACCCATCTTGGATCTGAAGTTTCTCAACAGGTTCATCCGGCCACGGAAATTCCGCATGGAAACGCTGCGTTCGGCCATTCACTCTCTTCGTCAGGGAGACTTTCTGACGTCCATAGACATCAAGGATGCTTATCTACACGTTCCAATTTTTCCAGCACACCAGAGGTTTCTCAGGTTCGTGGTGGAGGATCGGCATTTTCAGTTTGTGGCACTCCCTTTCGGTCTCACCTCGGCTCCTCGGGTGTTCACCAAGGTGCTAGCGGGGGTGATGGCTCTGCTAAGGGTTCAGGGTATCCGCATTGTGCCCTATTTGGACGATCTTCTGATCATGGCCTCTTCTTTCAACCAAGCGAAGTTGGACACCAGAGTGGTGGTGTCCACTCTGGAGAGGTTCGGTTGGGTGGTCAACCACCCCAAGTCTTCTCTTTCTCCGTCCAGAGTAGTGACCTTTCTGGGAATGTCTCTGGACACTTCGCAGGCCAGGGTGTTTCTGCCCCAGGCCAAGATTCTTTTGATTCAGGAGTTAGTTCGGCTTCTCTTGTCGGCCCCTCGTCCAGCCATCCGTCTAGGGATGAGGCTGGTGGGGTTAATGGTGGCCTCATTTGAGGCGGTTCCCTTTGCGCAGTTTCATACAAGGACACTTCAGCTTCATCTGTTGAAGGTTTGGGACAAGTCTCCTCTATCGTTGGATCAGTCCTTCCTGATAACTCCCCGAGTTCGTCGATCCCTGCAATGGTGGCTGGGGTCAGTCAATCTGTTGAAGGGCAGATCTTTTCTGGCTCCGCGTTGGGAAACAGTCACCACGGATGCCAGTCTGTCAGGTTGGGGGGGGTGTTTGGAAGGACCTCCAGTTTCAGGGTCTGTGGGGCCCGCAGGAGGCTCACGAGCCCATCAATGTTCTGGAATTGAGAGCCATCAGGTTGGTTCTGTTTCGCTTGACTCATCAGTTGCGGGGCCTGCCTTTTCAGGTCCGGTCGGACAACCGGACGGCGGTTGCTTACATCAATCACCAGGGGGGGACTCGCAGCAGGAGTGCCCTCAGGGAAGTGTCTTTGATTCTGGACTGGGCGGAGAGCCACGTCCCGTGTATCTCAGCAGTCTACATTCCGGGAGTGGAGAACACGGAGGCGGACTCTCTGAGCAGGGCCTCCTCTCGTCAGGGGGAGTGGTCTCTCAGTCCCAAGGTGTTTCGTTCGATCTGTCTCAGGTGGGGGTTCCCAGCGGTGGACCTCCTTGCCTCTCGTCACAATCACAAGCTTCCGGTCTTTGTGTCTCTCTCGCAGGATCCTCTGGCTCTGGCGGTGGATGCCATGTCTCTGAACTGGAGGGATCTGGGGTTTCTTTACCTGTTCCCTCCGTTTCCAATGGTAGCCAGAGTGGTGCGCAAGCTGGCCCTGGAGGGCGCGTCGGCGATTCTGGTGGCACCAAGGTGGCCAAGGCAGGTTTGGTTCGCAGACCTGGTAAGACTGGCAGAGGATCAGTTCGTTCTGCCTCTACTGCCGGACCTGCTCACCCAGGGTCGGCTGCGCTATCCCAATTTACCTTCGCTGGCTTTGACGGCGTGGCTGCTGAAACCGCCATCTTGAAGGAGGAAGGTCTTTCTGACGCGTGGTTCAGACTCTTATTAGCGCCAGGAAGCGCTCTTCCTCTACTATTTACTATAGGACTTGGAGGTCTGGTGTGAAAGTAGGTCTCTCTCTTGTCGGGAGTTCTCCATTTCCAGAATCCTGGAGTTTCTTCAACATGGTCTGGATCTGGGACTTCAACTTAGTACCTTGAAGGGGCAGGTTTCTGCCCTGGCGGTGTTCTTTCAAAGGTCCTTTGCACTTCATCCCTTAGTCAAGACCTTTTTCCAAGGAGTTACGCATGTACGGCCTCCTAGGAAGCCCTTTGTTCCAGTTTGGGATTTGAACCTGGTTCTTTCGGCTCTTCAGGGTCCTCCGTTTGAGCCCTTGAATGAGGTTGCTTTGTCTTCACTTACTCAAAAGGTGGCCTTTTTGGTGGCTATCACTTCGGTTAGGAGTGTTTCTGAGTTGGCAGCTTTATCCATTAAAGCTCCGTACTTCGAAAGGCATCAGGACAAGGTTGTCTTTCGTTTCAAGCCGGATTTTCTTCCTAAGGTGGTCTCTGCCTTTCATCTGAATCAGGACATTGTTCTGCCTTCTCTATGTCCTAATCCCAGCAACGACAAGGAAAGGGCGCTGCATTCCTTGGATGTAGTTCGTGTTGTGAAATATTATCTGGTGGTTACGTCTTCCTTTCGTAAGACTGATGCTTTTTTTGTGGTGCCTTTTGGGCCTAGGAAAGGTTTGGCTCCTGCCAAATCTTCCATTAGTAAATGGATTCGTCAGGCCATCATTGGGGCCTATTCTGCCAAGGGGAGGAGTCCCCCTTTTCGTGTTACTGCTCATTCTACTCGTGCGGTTGGAGCGTCCTGGGCTTTTCAGCACCAGGCCTCTGTTGAGCAAGTTTGTAAGGCCGCTACTTGGTCCTCTGTCCACACTTTTTCCAAGTTTTACAAGGTTGATGTTCGGGCCTCAGCGGATGCTGTTTTTGGCCGCAAAGTTCTGCAAGCTGTTGTGGTTTAAGTTGTGCATTGTTGCCTTGTTTTGGATCCCCGCCCTTTTTATGGACACTGCTATTGGATGTCCCACATGTTATGGATATCTTGAAGCGGGGTGTGTGACATACTTAGAATAATACCATTTTGTGAAATACTCACCTGTAAAATGGGTATTATAAGTATGCCACACACCCCGCTTCACCCGCCCTTCTTGTATTCTGGATCCTTTATTTTGTGAACTTTGCGTTGTTATGACTTATATTTGCCTCTTCCTGGTCTTCCAGGTATTTATGGATCAGGGAGGGGCTTTCTTTTTGCTATCATCTCTGCAGGAACGCCCTCTTCAGGTCGGTGTTACCCACATGTTATGGATATCTTGAAGCGGGGTGTGTGACATACTTATAATACCCATTTTACAGGTGAGTATTTCACAAAATGGTATTATCAGACACTGGAACAGGACATAAGGAGGGCAAAACCATCTCTTCATTAAAATAAAAAGATACCTTTAGGAAGAAAATCCTAAAACACTCAAATAACGAGGCTTACTGATAAGCTGCTAATTCAGAAAACCGCCTGCCGAGGTTATTGCCACTAAGAGATAACCATAAGCACTCAGACTTAATGACGCATCTACCATGGTTCAAAAAGGAGGACCCTGAAAACAAGTTCAGGCCCCAAGTCGGCAGAAGTGGATTATGAGGAGGCCGCACCTGAGCTACTCCTTGTAAAACAAGTTCTGATAAAAACATTCTCAGCTATGGGTTTCTGAAAGAAGGCAGATATTTGTCCTCAATTGAAGACCTTCATCAAGACTGCAAAAAATCAATATATTCTACAAGCGAACCCCTGGATTCACACCAAGCTATAAATGCTTGCCAGACTCTATAGTAGATCTCTTTATAAAGATTTCTTCCTGGCCTGAATCATAGATGATTCTGGCAGAAAAACCCCTTTCTTCCAAAATAAAGGATGCAATAGCCAGGCCTTCCAAGCCAGAACTTGTGATTTGGGATGCTTTAGAGGCCCGTGTGAGAAGATCTGGATCATCGCCTCCACAAGTTGCCCTTTGACATCCTTACTATGTCTGAGAACCAGCTTCTTTTTGCCACCAGAATGGTTGGGACTCCCTTGTGAGCTAAACCTTTTTTAGTACTCGACACAGGAGTGAAATCGGAGGGAAATGCATAAAGAAGCTTGAATGCTGACCACTGAAGGGTCAGGACATCTGTTGCTATTGTTAGAGGATCCCTGGGCTGAGACAAACTTCGGGCCTTCCGACTGAGCCGTGATGCAAGAGATCTACGTCTGGGATCCCCCAGCACAAGCATAGGGATTAAAAAACACACTGGCTAAGAGACCATTCCCCCTGATGCAGGACCGTTCTGCTGAGATGATTGGCCTACAAGTTGCCCTCTCCAGGTATGTGTACCACCAGAAGACATGGAACCAGTGTCTCTGCCCAAAGTAAAAATCCACTCACTTCCATCAGGGCTTTACTGCTTCTGATGACCTCATGGTGGTTGATATATACGACCGCCGTCCAATTGTCTGTTTGAATCCAGACGGGATGCCCTATCAGATGGGATGCCCAATGTCTGAATACAATAGAATACCTCTCAGATTCAGGATCTTTATGGAGATTCTGCTCTCCTTCGGACTCCACTGTCCCTGGATCGTTTGTGACTCCATGACACTCCCCCAACCAGATAGACTGGCATCCATGGTGATGATCTTCCACTGTACTGGAAGAAAGGATTTGCCAGTCTGAAGAGGCTGAGGACCAGGCTAGAGACGGCATTGCTGATGGTGTCATGTAAAAAGAGTGATCCAGAGTGTGTGGGTCTCGATCTCAGATTGTGAGCAATTCCATCTGCAGGGGTCTTGTGAAAACAGTGCAAAAGGTACTGACTCAATCCATATACCATCAGGCCCAACAGACATATTCCTTGATGAATCGTCGGGTGATGGCAAGACAAGAGACCCTGTACCCTGGCCTGAAGTAAGAGTCACTTCTGTGTTGGAAAGGCACTTTTGCCCGAGACGTGTCATGACATTCCCAGAAAAGAATAACTCTTGAAGCTATGAAAAGATATCCTTCTTGGCCCCCTGACATGATGGAGCCCATATTAACCGATAGACTCAGTAAGGGATTACATGTATCCCTGACTTCTTAGAGAAAAACATGAGACCTGCCAACACCTTGGTAAACACCCTTGGTGCTGATGATAGACCAAAGGGTAGCGCCACAAACTGAAGAAGTAGGCCACCTACTATAATGTAGGTATGTATCCTTATATATACACTGTGGTTATAAAAACTCCAATCTCTAAAAGGGTGAGATACGGCAGATCTCAATGCTTCTGCTTTCTGCTGAATTCAGGATACCCCTGACCAGAGATCTCTGATGGGGTCTGGTTCCGAATTTGATTTTGTAACCTGAGGATACAACTTCCTGTATCCAAATATCTGTTACATGAAGCCTGCAAATATGAGCCAAATGCAGAAGCTTTCCCCCCACATCTCAAGGGCGGGGGCATCCCTTCATGCCTGAGCCGACTTCGAAGGGGGTCTGGCTTTATTCTGCCAGACACCTGTTGCCTTAGTCTGGAACTTTGTCTTATTCCAAAATAATTATCTTTGGTTTCCCGAAGAGGCCGAACCCCAGAGTATTAGAGGCCCTGCGGAAGCAGTATTAGACTTCGGCTTCTGTGGCAGATTAAATGACAGAAATAAAGTCAACCAAGCACTCCCCAAACAGACGCCCCATCTTAAAAGGGGAGTCCCATCATATTCCTTTTTAGAGGCTATGTCAGCTGGCCATTGCTTAGAGTGGACCAACACCCAGGATTTTCACTATCCTGGGTGTTGGTCCACTTCCGCGGGGCAGAAACCCCCTAGAAAGACCCTAAAAACGTACCTTTGTAGGCGACGGACAAGCGACGGATAAGCCGCCGTCGCCTCTCGCGCGGCAGCGCCGGCCATTCACAAACGGCCGGTGCGGGAGCGCGCGCTGCTAGAGGGACGCGCGGGAGGCGGCGGCGGCTTATCCGTCGCCTAAAAGTTAAGATTTTAGGGGCTTTCTGGGGGGTTTCACCCCGCGGGACATCCCGATTTCGGATGCCCCGCGGGGAGGGAGCTGATCAGGGGTGGGTGTTGGTCCACTTTAAGCCATAAAGCACACCTTAAGGTGACCACCAGAGCTAGGCCTCTGGCCCACAACCAGATCAAACCTCCATAGCCTGGATCACATACCTGTTAGAGCCAACTGGCTTTGATCAATTGGGAGCATGGCTTCCGTGAACGAGCCATACAAGTCTTAGAGTCCAGTTGTTTTAACAACCTCCTGCTCACAAAAAAATGCTATGGATGTAGCCCAGGCCGGCCGCAAGGTCGACCCCATAAAAGCATGACATGCAATCTGATCCACGCGCTTATCCGCTGGATCCTTCTGAGAGGCACTATCAGAGGATGGCATAACCAAAATCTTAGAGAGATCTGGCCCCAGAGCATCCACCACAGGAGAATGAGACCATAATTTAATCTGATCTGTGGGAAAAGGATACATAGTATCTAGTACTTTAGGAATGGTCGGAAAACAACCTGACTTCTGCCAATCCCTATTGATCAGATTATAATACAGCATATGCTCTGCAACCTCCTCCAGAATGGAGGAAATCAACCATCCATCTTCTCCATTACCGGACACCCCCTTTTGTATGAATGGATGAATTCTCCCAACGCATAACTTCCTGAGAGACTATGGCAGCCACAATATCCCCCTTCCTCAGAGGAAAAAATCCCTTTTTTATTACCTTTTTAGTAACCAATACACCATGATTACTCTATAGGTTTAGAACCATTTGAGGGCTGCCGACAGAGTTTAAAGACTCAGAAGGAGACTATGGCAGCCACAATATCCTCTTCAACTCAAAGGAAACATTCTTTACTTTAAAACCCTTTTTCGTTGCCAATACTCCATTATGACACTCTATAGGTTTAGGACCATTTGAGGGCTGCCAAAAGAGTTTAAAGACTCAGAAATATCCTTTTCAATACACTCATAGAAATTCTTATTTTTTTTTTTTTTATATTTTTATAAACCTTAGTAGCCTCACTAAAGGTTTAGGTCCCCTTCAGGGAGGAGACAACTGTCTCCCTAACCACTACAACCGTAGCATAATCCCTGCGCACCGTGCTATCCTTGTCCAGTGCCACTGCATGCATACTGGACATGGGGTAAGACCAGATCTGCTACCCCAGATGCCTCCGTCATGGTGAATTTAATAATACTAGTCTATGACCCTGGGGTTCTGAGACCAAGTATATATATAGGTTCTCGACAGTCACAAGAGTACTGCGAGACCTCTGGGGGGTACCACCATATATATAAATGATATAGTAATAATATTTTTGCCCTTTCCCAATCCATAATAGTATAGATTTAAACATAAAACAATAAAAAAACAGTATTAAAAAACAAACAAAATGACCTGCCAAAAAGGTTTAGGTCCACTTGAGGGTGGCCGCGCAGTGGCTCAGAGCAGCCCCCTTTTTGCTGGCCAACAACCTCAGCTTAAACACATGGAAAAGAGCAAAAAGAAAGGGAAAATCCCTTGGTTCCCCCGAGCAGGCTCACCAGACAAAAACCTGCAGCTGACTTGCTTGTTAATGAAGCCTGCAGCTCTGAGCGTATAACACTCAGCAAGCGCCCCACCTTACCTTCACAGACCCCAATTTAAACAGCAACAAAGCTGGGGAGGCATAGAGTTGGGTCAGAGGAATCCGTGGAAAGAGGGTCGTGCAGGAAGCCGACAGGGTGCATTCCCCCGCTTGCTGCCAATCCTTAAGAGAGAATCTTCAACAACCTTCACAGTCACTTCAACTGCAAGAATGAAACTGGTTTTGATTAGGAGGCAGCTGCTACTGGAGGGGCCACACCTTTTTTGTCTTGCAGTCACACCCTTCGGGAAAGGAAGTAATCCCAAGTGTAAGGAGGCTCTGGAATGGATCGGAAGAAAAAGTATCAATGTGATCGTCAGACCATAAATAAAGTCATAGGAAAGAGTCTCTTACATGATAGAGATGAGTCCGACACGTGTCGCAGCCATTGTGTGCTGCTTCATCAGGGACCACTCATAGAATATCACATAAGAAACTCTTTCCTAGGATGTTTGCTGATCACATTGATACTTTAAAGCCGATGAAAACCCAAAAATGGGTCCACCGCTCAACCTATGCCCCCTGCCCAAGCAGCTGTTGGCTCGACAACGGCCCCGTTTTCAAAGTAAACTGGGCTTTTCCACAGCCACGCCCTGTCACACTTTTTTTAGAGAGACGATTGGCTCTCTCAAAAGTGACGAGGTGCAGCTGGAGTGCGCCAGCAAAGATCACACAGTGGTGTGATCTTACCTGATACCGACGGGTCCCGCGACTCGATCTTCACTGGCACCAGGGTCCCCAGGGGGGACTGTAATGTAAAAGATTCCAGGCCCCGGCCATGAGGGATTTGACCTGTTTTAATGGCGTTTACATACGGCCACATACACACAGGTTTGATCTGCTCATTACACCTGGGGCCCATCAGTTTCTATAGATAGACCACCAATCATACAGGCAATGGGTTTATATTTTCTCATTATCTTTACATTCATGTTTTTGGGCCTAAAGATTCCAGGCCCGGGCCATGAGGGTTTTGACCCGTTTTAATGGCATTTATATACGGCCACATACACGTAGGTTTGATCTGCTCACTACACCTGTGGCCCATCAGTTTCTATGGATAGACCACCAGTCATACAGGCATTCGGTTTATTTTCCTCATTGTCTTTACATTCATGTTTTTGGGCCTAAAGATTCCAGGCCCGGGCCATAAGGGTTTTGACCCATTTAATGGCGTTTACATACGGCCACATACACACAGGTTTGATCTGCACCTGGGGCCCATCAGTTTCTATGGATAGACCACCAATCATACAGGCAATTGATTTATATTTTCTCATTGTCTTTACAGTTATGTTTTTTTTTTATGCTTCTAATGGTCTTTTATAGTGTTTGTTAGATACTCAATAAAACTGACTGGTGTTCATTTGTAATTTGATAAATCTAAATTGCCCTCCTCAGAATTAGCTGCTGGTCCTAAAACTCACCCCTTCCCGGTCTTACGGCGCATGTGCAGCCGCTCGTCCAATCAGCACGCTCGGAGCTGCTGACATCACGTCGTCTAAGCCTTCGTTTAAGTGCAGCGGCTCTGAGCGCACTGGAGACTGCTTCCCTCTAACAGGGAGCGTGCCCGCGTCCACATGTCCTGCTAGAGGGATTTAGGGCAGATGTGGCCCCGGCTCGCGCATGCACCATTAGACCGGGAAACAAGATAAGTGAACGGGGCGACCTGGGGGGTGTCACACAAATTTTGAATTCCCCCGGGGAGGAGGGAATCGATCGGCCCCGGAATCTTTTAGATTCCCAGGCCGATCGCTGTGGGATTTGGTCCACTTTAAAGGGTAGCGGAGGATGCGCCCGCCAGCGCGCTCGGATCTGCTTGCCTTAAAGTGGACAAAAACCCAGCTGGATCGGCTTCCCAGGCTGATCCATTCCTTCCCCGTGGGGGATGCCCTGCTGTGTGAAACCCCCCAGGATGCCCGCTAACCTTAACTGAATCCCGGTCCAACGGCGCATGCACAGGCCACATCTTGCGTTTCTCTCTAGCAGGGCACATACCCGCGCCGGCCATTTGTGAATGGCCGGCGAGGGCGCGCTTCCCTCCAGATGCGGCCTCCAGCGTGCTCGGAGCCGCTGAGGTAAGACGCCGCTTTGACGCGCATACCAAACGGCTCCGAGTGCGCCGATTGGACGAGTGCCCTCGCATGCGCCATATGACCGTGGTGAGGTGAGTTTTATTGGGAAATCTGGGGGGTTTCACATAGCAGAGCATCCCCGATCAGGGTGCCCCGGGGAAGTGGACCAAAACCCAGGATAGTCAACCCTCAGCCAATGGCTGGCAGCTCACTCACCTCATGGAAGAAAGCAGAGGCAAAGAAGACGCCGGCCTGCGCGACCCTGCGGGATACCCCGCGCTTTATCATCGGCCTGTAGAAATGTCTGCAACACAAACATGGCGGATCAGCTCAACGCCTCCGCACAGGGGCGGAGCCTAATCACATGCCTCTCCCACATACCTGAGGCACCACCTGTGCACAGGGATGTTCCAGTTCTGCCAGAAGTAAGTGACCGTCTCCGAGTTCCTGCGAGAGACAAGCAGATGAGTGGCCCCGCCCACCACGGCTCCATCCAATCAGCCGTTACCTCCCCCCACACTCACCACCAATCGCGGTAGAACTCGCGATCCCCGAAACGCATCAGCTCGGCCACGAAGTTCATGGAGGAATGAAAGAACCAATAGAAGAAGATCAACCAGATCAGGTGATTGGGGACCTGAAACAAGACACGACCGAGAGGTCAGATCCATCCCAAGCGATCGGAACCACACGAGGCATCGGACGCCACTTACCGCCAGCTTCAGGAGCCGCTCAATGATCCGCGAGTAATCCATGTCCTGCCCAGAGAAACAATACAGTGAGTGTGCAGCGCATTCCTGTCCCCAAAGGAGACCACACCCACCCCATGTCCTGCCCATAGAAACTTTACAGTGAGTATACAGCAGCATCCTGTCCACGAAGGGGACCACACCCAAGCCCTACACCCACACCATGTCCTGCCCATAGAAACAATAGTGAGCTTGCAGCACATTCCTGTCCCCAAAGGACACCATGCCCACACCATGCCCTGCCCACAGAAACAATACAGTGAGTGTACAGCACCTTCCTGTCCACGAAGGGGACCACGCCCATGCCCCACACCATGTCCTGCCTATAGAAACAATACAGTGAGCGTGCAGCACTATTCTAAGCAGACAGCACGTCCTGCTCCAGACATAGTCCTTACATGTGGGTATACCTCCGCCTTCAGCGCCGTGCACTGCAGAATCATGAAGAAAACAAGCTCCTCCCGGCCCTACATATACCGAGGGACCTCCCACAAATCCCCAGATTCCTCTGCAGTGCTGAAACTGCGAAGACATGAAGTATCACGCTCTCGCAGGCGAGCGGGGCTTGACAGCCCGAGGCCCTGCGGGACTATTTCCACCCGTCCTCTTTGTGAGTAACATGCCTCCCAGCCTGGGCTGCGTTGGTCGGGTGAAGGTAGGCAGCACCTAGTGTTCTTACGGGGCCATGCTCCACCGCAATCCCCATCCTGGGATAGGCGGGTTAGGCTAATGGTGAGCCTCATAGTGGATTGCCCCACGCCCCATGTAGCGGTGAACCCCGAGTGCTGGGTCACCTTCTTCCTTAGTTCCCCCCGTTAGTGGGGGGAAAAAGAGGGGGGGTTGTGAACGTTGGCCCTAATCTTGCCATATCACACGCCTTGCCTTAGCCCTATCGGGTCCCGGGGGTCAGAGCCGTGCTTAAACTTTATTTTTATGTTGACCGCAGCGCCTTTACAATATGTGACATGGCGCATAAGGAGGCTCTGTCTCGCGACGCCATGGCGTTTATTTCTGTTCTTTTCCTGTCTTGTTCCGCGGAGCTTCGCGCTCTCCGGGGTGGCCGTGGTCTGGTTTGGCACGTTCCGCGTCACCTATAGCTCTGGCCCGCCCTTCGAGGTTCGCTGGCGCCATCTTGTCGGTCTCCCGCGCGCGCGTGGTCACGATCCTCCTTCTCCTTTGGTTGCTGTAAGTGCCCTCACGGGCGTTCGTTTAATTTTCTGTTTGTGCTGCGCATGGCTCTGACACCCTCATTTCCCCTTATGTCTTTCAGACGCCAAGCTTCCAGTAGCTTCTCCCGGCCTGATATATATATATATCTCACGGGGTTATATTAGAATCTCCCACATTCCCAGCGGGTATTAGGGCATCCAGGGTTGCTTACAGCATAAATCCCTTCCGGCATATTACCTTGATTAATCACCATATGGAGGCATCTCAGAATTTGGTGTCCGGGGTCCCGCGGGGACAAGACCGGCTGTGTACCATGTGTAGACAACCCCACGCTGACGCTGACAGAGCACGGGTCTGCGGACCGTGTGCTGAACAAGCGCTGGCCCTGCAATCAGGCTTACCAGTAGCTGCACCTCGCTTCGATACACCTGTCTCCCCGGACTTGAATCTCACTCTGGATGAGTCGCACTCGAGCGAGGATGACCAGCACGTAGTGCCGCGCAAGCTTCCCACCGCGGAGCATATTATGTCAGGCTTGGCAGAACGCTTGGGTGCTGGGAAGAAAAGATCCCTGATGCAACCTAGCTATAGGTTTTCCACTGAAACCGAAGAACCTGCCGCTATGCAGGATCTGGATCAGTCCGAGGATGGTGATCTGTTCTCAGGGTCCAGTTCCTCAGATGAGTTGTCTTGGAACCGTGACGGTTCTGGCCCAGAGTCCTGGGGCCTGTGTGAAACTGATGAGTTACTCATTAAGATTTTTGAAGTGCTGTCCATCTCTCCCCCGGGAGAGTCTCCCAAGCCCAAGAGGGAGAGTTTCCACACGGCGACGCCGCGCCTGGAATTCTTGGACCAGGATCATTTCCAGTATCTTATATCTAAGGAATGGGAATCCCCTTGTAAACTCACAGGGGTTCCGGGGGTTTGGGACTGGAAGTACCCCTTTCCCCAAGATTTGGTTGAACGATGGTCAGTTCCTCCAGAGGTGGATGCTCCAATTATTGGGGTTGTTAACCCTCCCTTCATGGCGGCCTCCCCCTCTCGCACCCTTCGGGATGCCGAGGACCGGCGCATGGACAGATTGGCCTCCCATGCCTTCTCTAGTGTAGGGACGGCTCTGCGCCCGGTCTGTGCTGCGGCTGTTACCTCGGTGGCCGCCAGGACCCTGTTCAGGAAGATAATTGACCAACAGCCGGAGGATCTCCCTTGTGAGGTCTTCAACGCACTGTCAGACTGTGACATTTTTGTGAGATTTATCCTTTCAGCTATGGATGACACCTTGTGGTGGCCATCCGTCGCCTGCTTTGGCTGCGACAGTGGGGGGCTGACAATGACACTAAAAAGGTTCTTACTGCTATTCCCTTTCAAGGACGTCGCTTATTCGGGGCCAGGTTGGACCTTTTTGGCAAAAAGGGTAAGACGCCCTCGCGCAGACGGTCAGCCAGGCAGCCCAGGGGCAGGGACCCCTCGCCCCCTCCTTATGTTTCTGTTAAAAGAGAACCAGAAGTGTGCTTCCAACTTTTTGGAGTGGAAGCTCGTTCCAGGGAGGCAGGCATCGCCCTGGGACCTCTGGCAGGTCAAAACCAAAGTCTGCCAAAACCTCACAAGCATGAAGGGACGCCCTCGCCCTGCGACAGCACTTGGCTCTTATGGCAGGATGCCAGGCTTCGTTCGGGCGATGGCAGGTGATGGCCTTCCTGGACGTGGTTTTTGAAAGAATGGAGTGTTCTGGGCAGTTCCCTTCAAAATTAGCCAGGGGTATTCTAGTCCCCGTAGTATCCTTTAGTGATTGGACACAGATTGACTTTGGCCTGGAGGGTCTGGGCCTTCTTTTAGGTTGGCCTTGGCTGATAATTGCATTCACTCTGCTCTTCCCCCGGGATGACGCAGTCTGCCCAGATCCGGCGGTCTAGACCGGGCATCTAAGGTCCACGGGCTCTGCCTACTTGGTATCCATCTGTTGGGCCGCAGAAGCCCTTGTCAAGTGAACCTCTTGATGCCTGCAAGGATCCTTTTCCCCTTCGGTCCCTTGTTTCCTCTGGACGCCTTGTCCTTTTTTCCAGCCGGTGTTACAGGACCATTCTTTATATTAGGGTCTTGTCTGGGGTCCCTCCCCTGTTCCCAGATGGCTCGCCAAGGCGAGTACAGGAGCGCTTTCATGCTCATTCACTGGAGCTGTCCGCACTAGTTGCTACTTTGACTTGGGGCTCTCTTGGAGTCTTTTGGATTGGTGCTTAGGCACATCTATTACTTGGTGTAATCTGATTCATACTCCCCCTACGGGGTGGCATTTAGATGGGTCCAGGTTCAACCCTCCCTTCTGATTTGGGTGCCTTGGTATGAAGGGGCCTTGCCCTCTGTGTAATCTCATTACATTCACCTTGTGGCTGGTTGGGCCTATTGCTGGCGGCCCGAGGCTGTTCCTTTTCCCAGATGCCCCTGGGGCCTGCGGCACCTTGGGTTACTTATCCTGGATGGGGTTCCAACACCCCTGGAAATAGCTCAGTACGTTACCCCTGTTTTTATGGGGGTTCCATTCTGGTTGGTCTACTCATGAAAGTTGTTGATGGACATCACTTCCTTCTTGCTATCCCTGTAGATGGTCGCCATGGGGACCAGGTCTGGCAGGGTCACTAAAGGGGTTCTATTCCTTATGAATTTCCCTGAGGTACCTAGGGAGGGCCCCTTTAGGGGGGCCCATTTTCATACCATTGGTAGGTCATCACATTGTGCCTTGTTGGGCCCTAGCTTGCTGGTCTGTTTCCCTTAGGCCTTGTCTCTGGGGGACTCTTGGTCTGTCCGGTCAGTGGCCTGTCCCAGCTTTTATCCGAGAAGGTCTCGGAACAGGTTGACCCTTCTTGTAGGGTCTGGTTCTGATCCAGTGGAGGTTTTTTACACTCCTTGCGCTTCATTGGTATTGGCTCGTTGGCTGTCCTACCGTGCTGGGAGGGCCTTCCCTAGTGCCTCAATGAGCCTACTGGTTGGGGCCATGGCCCTGTGACTGTTACAGAGACTCTGTCCTGGTTAAGGTCCTAATTCGTTGCCCTGGGTGATTGTCCCAGGACTCCCTGGCCTTGGTCACTGTGACCTAGTCTGGCCTTTTGTCCGGGTATTCTACCCTTTGTCTAACCCTTCTTACACTCATGCTAGGTGGGGTTTTGCACAGGCTTGCTGTGGCAAGGGTGAACGGTTGCCTTGGGGACCTTGAGTGGCCCTGTGTGGTTTGGTTCGCAATTTCTGCTGAAGACAGTTGTACTGTGTGCCCTCTCTTGTGGGCTGTTATGCCTAAGTCAGGCTCCTTACTACATCATTCCCTTCACAGGGTTTGGACGATCGCTATTCACCCTATCAGAAATGTTCCCTCTGGGTGTCTCTTCCCCTTGGAGGGTTGGGCCTAGATCCCTCCCTTTTTTATTCTTCTCCCTTTTCCACCAGCTATGGTGGGAAATGGTGCCCTAGTTGGATGGCGGGGACTAGCTCCCTATTCCCTATGGAATGAGGTCTTACTCATGGGTACCAGAGTCCTTATGGCACGGCTGGAGCTGGCCCTCCAACTCAGTTCCTTGAGAGGCTCCAGGGCTCGCCCTGTTTGTCCTCGGTAGAGACTAGTTTCAAGCTTCGGCATTGAGCATTCCTCAAGGGCGGCTCAGGCGCATTCCCCGGAGAATTCTAAGCTCCCTTGAGGGGAAGGTTGCTTATCCGGTTGCCCTGCTAAGGGTTTTCCCTGGGTCTTATTCAGGTTCTTGTCTGAACTGTTCCCTGCCTCAGACGACTCTTTCAGGGCGGGTGCCTCAGTCTGGGGCGCGCCATAGGAGACGGCCTTCTTAGCCTAATCCTTTTTATATTTTTTACAGCTCTTTATATCTGTACACCGTCTGGTGAGGATGTGTCCGCCTTGCACCAAGCTTGAGTCCAGGCGGAGGGTTGTTATTCTTCTCTATTCCAGAACCTATGGTCTTTGGACTGGGGTTCTGCTTACTCTGAGCTTAAAAGGGATCTGTATCCCTCAATAGGCGTTGGGAATCTCTCTTTGGACTGGGGTTCTGCTTACTCTAAGCTTAAAAGGGATCTGTATCCCTCAATAGGCGTTGGGAATCTCTGGACTGTTTCCGGTCCAGGGTTGGGGCTAGGCCCGTTGGGCTTATAGACGTCACCATCCTCCTTGCAGCAGGATCTGGTTACTCCCATGAGTATGGGAGCCTGTTGGATTGGTCTTGCATGGCTGGTCGCCCTTCTGAGCTCCTGATTATCATGTTGGCTCTTGAGGAGCCTTGTTAGCTCGTGTTCAGTATTACGTTGGTCTCGCCGAGACCAGGGTTCGTATTCCCTGATGGGAAAGGTTCTATGGTTGCCATGGCTACCCTGTTATCGTTAGTAGCATGGTTAGGCTGTTACTCTGGCCTGTTTGTTAAGGTAGATTAATTCTTCTCTCTTGGTTTGGATTTCTTCTACCGGTGCTTGGCTTGGGCCTTATGCACTTGATTGTTGCGCAGGCTGACTAGTTCTCTGCTCATGTTTCATTAGCCTTGCAAGGCTTCATAAGTTTAGTTAGAGCTTTGCTCTAGTTGCTCCTGGTAGCAAGGTTACAGGGGATAGTGCTGTTTTGGCTGTGCCTTTTTTCATGGGGATCCCACCCTACTTATGGACACTGCTATTGGATGTCCCACATGTAAGGACTATGTCTGGAGCAGGATGTGCTGTCTGCTTAGAATAATACAACTCTGTGAAGTACTCACCTGTAGAGTTGGTATTATATGCAGACAGCACCTCCTGCTCCACCCCACCCTGATTCACTTTGTTCTGGATCCCCTGTGTGGTGATTATTATCTTGGATATTATTGCCAGTCTCTGGGTGGTTGTTTTCCTCCTGGCTTCTTCTCTCACTGCTTTTCAATGCTGGGGATTTGTGGGAGGTCCCTCGGTATATGTGGGGCCGGGAGGAGCTTGTTTTCTTCATGATTCTGCAGTGCACAGCGCTGAAGGCGGGGGTATACCCACATGTAAGGACTATGTCTGGAGCAGGACGTGCTGTCTGCATATAATACCAACTCTACAGGTGAGTACTTCACAGAGTTGTATTCTCCTGTCCCTGAAGGAAACCACACCCACACCATGTCCTGCCCATAGAAACAATACAGTGAGTGTGCTGCACATTCCTGTCCACGAAGGGGACCACACCCACACCATGTCCTGCCCATAGAAACAATACAGTGAGTGTACAGCACATTCCTGTCCCCGAAGGAGACCACACCCACACCATGTCCTGCCCATAGAAACAATACAGTGAGTGTACAGCACATTCCTGTCCCCGAAGGAGACCACACCCACACCACGTCCTGCCCATAGAAACAATACAGTGAGTGTGCAGCAGCTTCCCGTCCCCGAAGGAGACCACACTCACGCCCCACACCATGTCTTGCCCACAGAAGCAATACAGTGAGTGTGCAGCAGATTCCTGTCCAAGAAGGGGACCACACCCAAGCCCTACACCCACACTATGTCCTGCCCACAGAAGCAATAAAGTGAGTGTGCAGCAGATTCCTGTCCAAGAAGGGGACCACACCCAAGCCCTACACCCACACCATGTCCTGCCCACAGAAGCAATACAGTGAGTGTGCAGCAGCTTCCTGTCCCTAAAGGAGACCACGCTCACGCCCCACACCATGTCCTGCCCTTAGAAACAATACAGTGAGTGTGCAGCAGCTTCCAGTCCCCAAAGGAGACCACACCCACGCTCACACCATGTCCTGCCCATAGAAACAATACAGTGAGTGCGCAGCAGCTTCCTGTCCCCGAAGGACACCACGCCCACACCATGTCCTGCCCACAGAAGCAATAGTGACTGTGCAGCAGCTTCCTGTCCCCAAAGTGAGTGGGGGGGGGGCGTGCACCTAGTAGTTACCGAGCACCAGGTCCCGGACTTACCCGGAATGGCTTCATGGAGTTCTGGATAGTGGGGACCATCCACTGCAAAACGAGAAGGAGAAACAAAGATGATTCCTGTTCCCCGGGGGATTCCCAGAATGCCCTGCTTCCTCCCTCATCTTATGACCTCGCCCACGAGGAACCATTAAGAGATGATCCCACCCACTGATCAAAGACTCACCTGCTGGATCAGACCAACCAGGAGCTGCATGATGAACAACTGCGAGAGAGAGAGAGACTTACATTATACACCAGGGGAGGAGTTATATATATCAGGGAGGTGATTATACAATAGGGAGGGGTTATGTACAACAGGGAGGGGTTATACACAGCAGGAGGGGTTTATACCGGGGGAGGGGTTATATACAGTAGGGCGGGGTTATACACTGGGGAGGAGTTATACACTGGGGGAGGAGTTGTATACAGTAGGGAGGGGTTATACACTGGGGAGAAGTTGTATACAGCAGGGAGGGATTATACACTGGGGGAGGAGTTATATACAGCAGGGAGGAGTTATACACTGGGGGAGGAGACATATAAAGCAGGGAGGGGTTATTCACTGGGGGAGGAGTTGTATACAACAGGGAGGAGTTATACACTGAGGGAGGAGTTATATACAGCAGGGGGGGGTTACCAGGAGGGGCAGTACAGGGGGTAGGTGGGCCCACAGTGATAGGCTCCGCCCCCACGCCTCTTACCATCTCCAGGAGCCGCCGGAGGAGGAACCTCTTGCGTATCCGTGACGATCGCGGGAAGTTCAGTTCATAGCAGAGAGTTGGGGCGAAGGCAAAATAATAAATATCTGGGTTAAAGAAATGCAAATGAGAATGAATAAAAGTGGTCATGTGACCTCCCCTCCTCCAGCACAGGTGCAGCATATACAGCACTCACCTCGGTGCGTCAGATTGCCGGGGTAGAAGACTTCCGTCTGGCCCACCTCACCATTGGCCTTCTTCACTGGAGCTGGGACACAGACAGTGTGTTAGAGTCAGGAAGTACCCGCCCCCGAGTAACCTGCAGATTATACGCACCAGACTGAGAGCGCCCAGGACCCGCCCCTGAGTAACCTGCAGATTATACTCACCAGACTGAGAGCGCCCCAGGACCTGCCCCTGAGTAACCTGCAGGTTATAATCACCAGACTGAGAGCTCCCCAGGATCCGCAGATTATACGCACCAGACTGATAGTACCCCCGAGCCCGCCCCCGAGTAACCTGCAAATTATACTCACCAGGCTGAGAGCGCCCCCGGGCCCGCCCCCGAGTAACCTGCAGACTATACTCACCAGACTGAGAGCGCCCAGGACCCGCCCCGAGTAACCTGCAGATTATACTCACCAGAATGAGAGCGCCCCAGGACCTGCCCCCGAGTAACCTGCAGATTATACTCACTAGACTGAGAGAGCCCCAGGACCCGCCCCGAGTAACCCGCAGATTATACTCACCAGGCTGAGAGCGCCCCAGGGCCTGCCCCGAGTAACCTGCAGATTATACTCACCAGGCTGAGAGCGCCCCAGGACCCGCCCCGAGTAACCTACAGATTATATTCACCAGGCTGAGAGCGCCCCAGGACCCGCCCCCGAGTAACCTGCAGATTATACTCACCAGACTGATAGCGCCCAGGACCCGCCCCGAGTAACCAACAGATTATACTCACCAGAATGAGAGCACCCCAGGACCCACCCCCGAGTAACCCGCAGATTATACTCACCAGACTGAGTGCCCCAGGACCCGCCCCCGAGTAACCTGCAGATTATACTCACCAGACAGAGCACCCCAGGGCCCGCCCCCAAGTAACCCGCAGATTATACTAACCAGACAGAGTGCCCCAGGGCCCGCCCCCGAGTAACCCGCAGGTTATACTCACCAGGCTGAGAGCGCCCCTGGACCCGCCCCCGAGTAACCCGCAGATTATACTCAGCAGACTGAGAGCGTCCCCAGAACCTGCAGATTATACTCACCAGACTGAGAGCGCCCCAGGGCCCGCCCCCAAGTAACACACAGATTATACTAACCAGACTGAGAGCACCCCAGGACCCGCCCCCGAGTAACACACAGATTATACTCACCAGACTGCGAGCGCCCCCAGGACCCGCCCCCGAGTAACCCACAGATTATACTCACCAGACTGAGAGTGCCCCAGGACCCGCCCCAGAGTAACCTGCAGATTATACTCACCAGACTGTGAGCGCCCCAGGGCCCGCGCCCGGGTCAGCCGCCTCTCTCGACACCAGAAGTTCACGTCCTTGTAGGAATAAATCTTTAAGAAGAGGACGGTGTAAATGCCCAGAGAAAACACGGCTCCCACTGTGAGGAAAAAAAAAACACTTAGTGGGCGGGGCCTGCTCCTAGTCATGTGATGAGCTAGGGAGGGGGGTGACCTACCTGGAGTCATGGAAGGAACGATGAACACAATCACCACTGGCCCACAGAGGATGCTGGTAAGGATGATGGAGTACAGGAGGAGCCCCACCCCCTCCGAGATCCGCCCCTGCGAAGCACAAGAGACCAGGGGTCACTGGAGAGCCAAACTCTGCCCCTCCCCCTGAAAGATCCGCCCCTGCGGAGCACAAGAGACCAAACGTCACTGAAGAGCCCAAACCCTGCCCCGCCTCCCCCGAGTTCCACCCCAGCAAAGCACAAGAGACCAGAAGTCACTGGAGAACCCAAATTTACTACCCACACCCTGCCCCACCCCCTCTGAGATCCGCCCCTGCAGAGCACAAGAGACCAGAGGTCACTGGAGAGCCCAAACCCTGCCCCTCCCCCTGAAAGATCTGCCCATGCGGAGCACAAGAGACCAAAGGTTACTGGAGAGCCGAAATTTACTGCCCACACCCTGCCCCACCCCCTCTGAGATCCGCCTCTGCGGAGCACGAGAGACCAAAGGTCACAGGAGAGCCCAAACTTACTGCCCCACCCCATCCGAGATCTACCCCTGCGGAGCACAAGAGACCAAAGGTCACTGGAGAGCCCAAACCCTGCCCCGCCCCCTCCAAGTTCCGCCCCTGCAGAGCACAAGAAACCAGAGGTCAC